>BSBK01003492.1:2500-575000 GCA_027943335.1 Chamaecyparis obtusa
TAAAAGTGAAAGTCAAGTGGCTTGGTGGAGAGAGATTAGCCTCCACCAATATTCCTGGAGAAGAAGATTCCAATCATAAGAAGTTTCCAAGTAAATCTCTGTAATTTATGCCCCTCCCATAATGGTTACTTTTTAGCTTTGTTAAAAAATACATCAATACTTTAATCATAAAAGTTGATATAAAATAATTTGATCTAATAACTACAAACAACACCTTCTATAATTTTATAAATATGTGCAAGTGAAAATAAATAAATAAATAAAAATTAACGTCTCTTTAAAGACTTGTAGGGCATTGGAAACAAATCTTAGGGTTTATCCTTTTGTTTTTGATAGCTCAATGTTCTAAACAAAAAAGTGAAAGTGAGGTGGCCCCTCACCATTATTTTCTAGATAGAATGACAGTGCCCTTGCAGCAGGTTCAAAAGTATGGTGAAAGTGAGGTGGCCCCTCACCATTATTTTCCAAATAGAATGACAGTGCCCTTGCAGTAGGTTCAAAAGTATGGTGAAAGTGAGGTGGCCCCTCACCATTATTTTCCAGATAGAATGACAGTGCCCTTGCAACAGGTTCAAAAGTATGGTGAAAGTGAGGTGGCCCCTCACCATTATTTTCCAGATGACAGTGCCCTTGCAGCAGGTTCAAAAGTATGGTGAAAGTGAGGTGGCCCCTCACCATTATTTTCCAGATAGAATGACAGTGCCCTTGCAACAGGTTCAAAAGTATGGTGAAAGTGAGGTGACCCCTCACCATTATTTTAGAGATAGAATGACAGTGCCCTTGAAGCAGGTTCAAAAGTATGGTGAACCTAAGACTAATAATGACAGTTATAAAGAATTTCTATGTAAATCTCTTATTACTTTTCTAAATGACATCAAGGTTGAATTTTCTGAATCTTTTCTATGTAAATCTCTTATTACTTTTCCAAATGACATGTTGGTTGATCAAGGTGAGTACTATGAAATTTCCCCTTCAATAAAATTAGATGAGTTTAAAAGTGTCACAATACACATGATAAATGAACAATGATACAGAGACAAAGATAGTATGGACCTTGATTCCACAATTACTCTGCTTAATACATTTGAGATCAAACTGCTACAACCACAACTTTTCAGACAAAATTTAATAGAAACAATATTCTAACCTTAGAGGATCTATGTAACAGAAGCAATACTCAAATGTTATCTATTGAATATAATAGAATATATAGATACAATTTTGAATTTTAATCCATGCAAAAAAACCTAAAAAAATATATCCTCACTATGCAACGGTGCTAGAGTGGAAACTTTACGTGCAAGAAAACCCTTCAACAAAATTCCCAGTATCTTCAAATATTTCCCTCTGTCTGCATTTTCAACTTCACCTGCAACGCAGAAAGGAGGAATGGCTCCAAAAACTTCTCTTGGGAGAGAACTGAGAAACACGTAGGAAATACCTGCACAGCTGGTGGAGGATTGTTTGTTTGTTTTATTCCTTCCATGCGCATCTCCCTCTTTGCGAAATGAGTGTTCAAGTCCTTTGCCCATCAGATGTAAGTTACTTGCAATGCAGGTTTGGGGTTCAGGTCTCTGCTTTTGGAGCTTAACCAAAGATTAGGAAGCTTTGTGTTGATGGACAAAAGTCGCCAGGGCATCGACTATTTTCTTTAAGAGCAGGTAAAGCGCACCGGAATTTTACTAGTGAGTTTTAAATCGTTCTCGGCGTGGCCTCTGTGAGTAAATTTAAAGTCTCAGAGGAGGGGGGTTTGGGGGGCAATGACAACATGTTGCAGGTTTTTTCCGTTCCAATCGACGAAATGGATGCCATGCAATGAGTTTTTGAGGTCCCTGGGCTGGGTGGGTTCAGGGCCGGAGAGGAGTGAAGTTCGTCCCCGTACAGGACAGAGCGAATGGTTCAGTATAGACTCCTGGAAGGCGGTGGTTGTAGCCGCTTTGATCTCAGCTGTATTAAGTGGGGTGATTGCGCAGCCGATGTTCATATCATCCTCGTCTATGTATCCAACTTTGGAGATCGGAGATCGTATAATTGTCGAGAAGGTAATCTGTTACTCTTTTTCCATAATTGCTTTTTATTCCTAAATCAACTCAAATACCTCATCTCAGGTGACCGCCAACGGAGATAACGCATGGTTTTTAGTTTTACTTCTTTTTATAAAAAATCTCCTTTAGTATCTTAACCGGTTCAAGAATTCAAACAATTTTTTTAATCACAAATATTAACTATGATACTCCTTAATAAGATTCAAAGGTTGAGCACAGTCTATAAATGGATTTGGATGGTCACTCACCGCACTTCACCTTGGTTTTCTGGCATCTTAAGTCTTTTATAACGGTCTCTAAATCTCAATGTCCATGAAATCGACGCTATCCTCCTGCATTTCCCATTCCACTAGTAAAATGCCATCTTTACTCAATTGAGCTATCTAGTTGTGGTCTGACGGGTCGTTCTGTAGCACCTAGTAGTATTTTTTTGTTTCCTTTTTAAAAACTTTTCTGATGATAGCCTTGGATTTCAAATTCTGTTTCTATTGACTAGACTTTTCAGATTGATAAGAAAGAGATCCTTGGCCCAAGTTTTCGATGCCAATTTCCTCACAAACAAATCAACGGTATGTACTATCGACCACCATTGAGTTGGTTTTTTGCACTCCATGGCTTGCTGAGCATTCATATTTCCTCATGCGTATAGCACATCATAAGAATGTCCCGTTTCTCATAAACTGTGAAGATCATCTTGACGCAGACCAGAATCAGATACCCAATGAAGGATTTCTGATCCTTGCAGCTATAACACTTTCTTAGTTAAAAATTGAAACCGTAACTATCAACAAACAGAAATTTAACATTTTCAAATCCTGAAACAATTAACTACAAAAACGAAAAAAATTATACCACAAAATTTCTTGATCTGCATCACTCAACATGTTCCAGAATATTCAGAAAAATCTACTTCATAATAGCTTTATTTATATTACAATACCTCCCACCCAAAAAGACAGACTACTGTGATATTGCCTCTGTTAATTTGGACTCCAAGATTTGAACAGAAAATGACCTCTGTTAATACTCATGACGAGATGTAATGTTCCCTATTGGGACTTTACTTGATTTACCCTAGAATTCCCAACTAGAGTTTGGCTTGTGCTTGGAAATGAAAATTTAACTTAGTCTCTGTAATGTTCCTTACTAGTAGACTGCCAATATCCCAATAATTAACATTCATCACTATGCAGAAACAATTTATTTATAATACATTTGACAGTTAAAATATTTAAGCCCCAATTCCTTACTTGTCTCCTAAACATCAACCTTAAGGAGGATGGGGATTTACTTGTACTAGGGCGCTTGGACGCCAATGTACAAGCAGGCTCCATTAAGGCATTGGGAATGATTCATAACTTCATACCCATCTCGGGACTTTCCCTCAAGACATTGGAAATACATGTCCTTCCCCATCTCAGAACTTACCTACCTTGTGAGGATTTATTCCACCATCTCAAGGGGCTATATGGAGTGATTAAGGAATGGCAAGAAGTGTACTGAGTCTACTGACTACAAATGGATTAGGATTATATATAATATAAAACATAACTGATATAAAATAGTATACAACATTCTGTACGTATATTTATCTGACCCTATATGGCCCTTTATTCCTATCAGTATTCAGATGAATTCTGATATAATATTCTGTAAACCAATATTAATTCATAGATTAGTTACAGCATCCCACTTGCTGTCGCACTATTCTTGCAAGCAATTAAATATGATTTTAATTCCTTTTCTGAATACTGCTGATATGTATTCCCTTTTTTCTGTGATTCTCCTTGATCATCCAATTCGATGATATCGTTGAAATGGAGTTGATTCTCATTTTATGCCGAGTATTAAGAAGTTAAGAGTGAAGCTCTTGATTGCATCCATATTGAGGAACTTCTTCATCGCATCACTTGGATTGAACTGCTATTCCATTTTAGACATGATTAATGATTCAATCTTTCCTTGATCATGACGAACATTTCGTCCTTTATTTTTAGCGATGGTGATAGTAATTGTGATGGCTGATTCCTGGAAGCATTCCTTACATCTCTGATTCCTCTCGATTTAAATCTGACAATGATATTCTTAATTCTTTCCTTAGTTGACGCCATGGTCAATAATGATCATCATCTGCTAATTAGTTTCGATTAGTCTTTTGTCGATATCTGTTCATTTCATCTAGATTGCTGTATGCCAATCATGCCTTTATAACATATATTGCCTCATTAATCCTGATCCAAAGATAATCTGTTATCTTTGTCATATCGCACTGTTCCCTTGAACATTATTATCATTGATTGTTTTCAGATGGCTCACAGCCCGAGAAAGCCATACCTTTATAACTCAGGGGATCTGAAGGATTAATTACCACTGATTATCACGTTCATGAGAGTTAATATAGTGTGATAATATTGTGTCGGAAGAGAATATGTGAACAACCTTTGTGTAATGGTGATGAGTTTGAATATTATCAGCGGTGGTGAATATTGTCGATTTTTAATCATTAACTTTTTATTGATATTTAATTCTTATAGTTTTTATTGATATCTCTATACCGATCTTTGTTGGTGATTGTCTATATGCTAATGTATATAATATTGTCACCTTTGATATACATATATCTTAGTCTCTATCATCTATAGCATGACTGACTTCTTCATGTATGGTTATTGCAATTTTGTCTCTTCAGAGACTTCACAAAATTGAGATACTTAGTTGTCTTGTAATTATATTATATTATAATTTATTTGTTTATTTATATGTTTTAATTTTATAATTATTATTTATTATTAAATCCTACTTCATAAAGGGGACATCACACTAGACTTAAAATTACACTAGATCTCCTAAAAGATGTACGATTCTTCTTCAAATTCCTCAACTGGGTTTCTCCCTTGCTCCCTGTTGATGATAGAACCTTTGTTTGCATAGTATAAATAAGAGTCATAGGAACTAAGTTTAGAGAATCTGTCCTAAGGAAGCCGCCAGAGAAAGGCATTAGCTATAGGTACTAAATATAATGCAGATAACCCGTTTCTAGCAAGTAGAGATTTGCCACTTACGCCGTCATGAAGTATTTCAAGGTGTCTTCAATCCAAAATATATAATGTTGATAACCAATCAATTATGATAGCCACCAGCCTTAGAATATGGAATGGAACCGGCAGCAATAAATTTAGGAGTATCGCCTAACAAGTGGGATTACCCAACGTCAACCAACGTAACTGCACAGCTAAACGGATCCAGTCAACAATTGCAGACCTCAAAATTGAAACCAATACCGATGCTCCTGCATCAGACTTATTGGATATGAAGCTTGTGACCAAAGTTCACAAATTTGAGCCAATAAAATCACAATTTCTACAATAAACTCTATTGTTGAATCAAACAGCTCAGAAGATTTTCTCCTTTGCTTCTTCCAGCACAATAAGCTTCCTCTTCACTTTTCTCCACCACCTTATATCCTTCTCCACAATAAGCTTCCTCCTCACTTTTCTCCTCCACCATATTCTTCTCCTTTTTGTGTGACTCAAGCCACCATAATACTGTCCACCTCCACCAGAAATCATCTTCACTTGCATTCTATCTTCACAATAAATTTTATCAAAAATAATTACTTCCTCTCTTATATACCTACAAACACCATTTTACCAACATTGACAACATTATGAAAATTATAAATATTTTTCACCATCTATTCTTCAGCTTTTTTGTTATTTGCAAACAAATTAATAGAAATTTTTGAATTTTCTAATCAACTCCTCTTCCTTATTTGTTTCTGTAGACACCTTTGGTTCAACCACTGCAACTTTTGCTCCTCTTTCACTTTGGGCTTTTGTTACTTCATCAAAGCACTCCTCCTTGCGCTGCTCCACATTGATCAACACCCACATCATCTTTGAAATACTGCTTTCAGTATCATGACTCTCAATCACTTCAGTATCATGACTCTCAATAGCTTCAGTATTATAATATATTATATTATTGTTTATCTTTTTATTTATTCTTATTTTTTAATTTTATTATTATTATTTATTATTAAATACTATTTCAGAGAAGGGAACATTACACTGGTTGAGATTTATGCTTTCCCATCTTGTCCTCGAGTAATGCCATTTATTGAATGAATTGGTCAACCAAGTTTTCCTAAAAAGTAAAACACCATATGGAGACCATGCAATGTCTTTTAAAAAATGGATGAGAACGTAGAGCAGATGAATTTGCAGTGACTTTGTTCCCCAAGTAGACTGTAATAATGATTTATTCTTTCATTCATGCACAGAAATCCAATTGCTATTACATCATAATATGTGGGTACCTTCAACTCCAGTGATTTGGTGCAAATATCTTTCTATTCTCTGTTCGCTCTGCATGAATATTCCCAAAGGTGAAGCACTGCACTGGGATGATCCTTTGAAGTTTTTCTGCAGTGTTTTCCAGTTGATAAGTCTTCATGGCTTCTGACAGGCTCAAAGATGGTTGTTGCTCTGATACCATTTTGAAATTGTAGAGCAAACACAAATAGACCAGGTTAAACCATTATTGCATATATTATAAGCAAAATGATATGAATATTATATTTAGTGGATTGTACATTAATTTGCAATAGCCTATAAAGACTTTTATTTTCCTGTACAATTGATTAATTTCCCTATGGGAAACTATTCCCAACCACTAACCTTCAAACAAATTATTGACACTACCAATGTTTATTCTTGCTAACTTCTATTTATTTATTTAGCCTATATCTATGTGATGTAATATAAACACCAACAGACGGCAGTGTTGAAGAATGATATTGATTTTGACTCTTTGAACTTTTGGCTCATTGTTTATTAACAGTTCTATAATGCATTTTAAAATTGTGTAATGATTAAATACTTGTTTATGCTTTTATCAGGAAATACGACGACTAGAAACACTGAGATTTCTGTTTTTGAATTTGTCTGCATAGGTTTCTTATTATTTCAGAAGACCAGTTGTCAATGATATTGTAATTTTCCGAGCACCAAAGTCTCTGCAGGTTTGACTCTTCCATTGAATTAATCGCTAGTAAAATTTAGTTTTTACATGGTTTTGTTATTTTGCATATCCTGATTTCTGCTTATAAATTTAGTTTTTTTGTGGCTTTGTTATTTCACATATCCTGATATCCTCTTTCATCCTGATCTAGAAGGAAATAGGATCAAGTGAAGAGGAGGTTTTTATCAAAAGAATAATTGCCAAGGCTGGAGACTTGGTGGAGGTAGCTTCTACAATCTTAGACCAAGCAAAACTTGTTCACATACAGAAGTCTTTTTGTTTGTTATATGTTTGTACTTGTTTTGGTAGCCTTTCTATATTTTCAACTTTTGTTTGGTTAATAAAGAGATTGTATTAGTTCAGATGAATTAATCCCTGATAGCATGCATAACCATATGAAATGAACATATTCACCTTCTATACCATCTGCGGGACTGACAAACTCATGATGGTCAATAAATAAATAAAAGCCAATAAAAGCCAAAACAGACATGCTTTCATTTTCATAAAATAACAGTAAAAGCAACCTCATCGACACGTTTTCTTAATCCTTCTTTGGCTCTGAGGGACAAAACTTGTTTTTGGTATGATTTTTTTGATAATGAAGTTCTTTTGAGAATGACTCGTCTTTTCTGATATGATTTTTTTTTATGATGAAGCTTTTGTGAGAATAACTTGTATTTGCGCTTTGAGCACACTGCTGCAATAAGTTGTCTTTTCTGCAGTTATTGTTTTAGTTAGAACTGGGAATAAATATGAATACTATCAAACCAAAATATAAGAATCATCTTTAAGAGGTTTAGAGGTAAAAAATATTCCACAACTTAAAGTGCATATTGATGTACATGGCTAACAATTTGTTTAAGAAAGGTATAATCTTGTTGCACAAACATAATGTGGAGATGATTTGTGTGCAAAAAGAGACAATATCCAATTACAGAGAAAATAGCATCACATTAAGTGTTTATTCACATAGGTGAGGGCCCATATTTGTTGAAGTTTATTGTGGTGGCAATCACGGGAATCTCTAGGCACTGGGAAGAGCATATTTGCTGGTAGCAATGGAAGCTACCTTACGGTTCAACAAGATTTTGAGCACTTGTGACATGGAGGTTAGAGAAGAACAATAAGTTAGAGCATATGACTAATTGTAGGTGGTGCTAATTGGATGGTAAAGTTCCAACCACTGGGTATGGGAAACAACCAAATCTTTCAAAAAGGCTGGCAAAATTTCTTTTTGTGAAGATTGGAATGACAGACTCAGTTAAATAAAGAGGATTAGATAACTTAACCAAAGATGTTTTGAAGTTGAAGGTTTCATACTGCCAAGTGAAATTAGTGTTGAAGATGGTGTGGCAGCGAAACCAAAAGTCAGCGAAGTCAAGGAGCTCAACCTTTAATGCATGGAGCATTTGGATGTTTAAAGTTGTTACGTCTCAAATTAAATTTGTGCCTTTGTAGCCCTTTCATTGCTGAGTTGAGGGAAAGTTCAATGGGGACTGTAACCTGGAAGGCTGAGGGTCACCAGTGACAATTGAATTTGCTTTGGACAAATTTGACAACCGAATGGACAGCTAAAAATTGTCAAAGCACCATGGGGTCTTGATACTAAAATATTTATAATTTGGGGGTAACAATAACTTTTGAAGTGGTTATATGGTTCATGATATTTCTGTGTTGTTGACTAAAGGTCCCTCAACAAATATAATCATTGTCCATTATAAAGTGGTTATGTGGTTTGGTGATCCTCCATGTCTCCCAAGGAAATTTTCAAAAGAAAAATGCCAATCCCTTTTGACTGAGAAATGTAAATATTCTTTTGCTCAGCATTGAGGAATGTGGATGCTATAGCTAACAATACTTGACATTTGACATGAGTTAGTTTTCAGAAATAAATGGAGAAGTATTTCCACAATTTGTTGTAGAAAACTAAGCACTCTATTTTCCTCACGCAGCTATGGCATAGCTTGAAAATCTCCCTTAAGGTAATTGGAATGTGTTTTTAACAACTAGTTTTTCCTTTCTAGTTAATTCATCTGAAAAAATAGGTAGAATATGAATTATAGAAACAAATTGCTTTGAGTTTGTAGAACCAAATTTTTCTTACTGTTCAGCAACCATTTGAATGGGCTGAAAGAAGCCAATATTTTGTCACATTCCATTGAATGTCAAAAATTCCCAACCTTCTGTTTGAACTGAGCAATTGTCAAATTGAGTTTTTGAAAGTAATAATTTAATGGGCTGCTAGCAAAGTTTTAACAATAGTAGCATATGTGCTCTGGATTGCCAGAACATGGCTTTAGGTTTAGTTATTTGGAGGCTAGAGCAAATTCTCCTTGTTTTACTAGACTCAACACATGTGAAACGAGGGAAAAACCATCTGAAGGGTGTCAAAATCTCTTAAATTATTTGATAATTCATTGCAAGTTGTAACGGGTGGGATATTTAATGATTATTAGGTGCAACAATTAAGATCTAGATCACGGTTTCCACGATTCAGAGAAAGAAGCAGGCTGAGATCCTTGTTGAGCTCTTATCCTTTTCTTTGGACATTTCCACCTCTGCTCTGCTGCATATCCCTCCATTGATATGGTATGAGGCAGAATAGTATGATTCGTTACTACTGCTTGTTATTGTCTATCTGCTTCTTGTTGATAAGTTGAAGTCAGTAGGTTATTTAGTTGAGTAGGTGGAGGATTCTGTTATGCCCTGCATACCCGTCCCTGCATTTTGTGCGGCAAAATGCCGGGTCCCCCTTTCTTTTCTTCGCCTTTTGTTTCTTTGTTCTGGTCTTTTGTTTCTCCAGGATTCGGTGTTCCGGAGTGTCTCCTTGTCTGTTGCCAAGAATTCTGGACTTCCGACGTCGTCACTTCTGTTTTCATTTGAAGAATTGAACACTAGGTCCCCGTTTGTTTGTGGAATTGGAATTTGGCACAAAACCTTATTATCTCATAATAAAGTTTTGATATTCTGATTTTGTATATTCGGAATATGTTTTGGACCGTTTGGTTGACCTGGAAGATGGATGAGACAATCCATCTTCTGCGTTTGGTTGCCATTTTCGAAATTAGAATTGGAAGATAGAAATTCCTCTTTATGTGTTTGGTTTGCAATTTCAAATTAGAATTGGAAGATAGAAATTCATCTTCTCTGTTTGGTTCTACATTTTGAATTCGAATTAGAATTTAATTTTTAATTTGATATTTTATTATTTTAGTCCATTTGATATTTTATTATTTTAGTCCATTTTTTATGTATAGTTTTTTATATTAATTTATATTTTTATGTACTAAATCATAAATAAAATTTAATATATTTTTTCCAATTATGTGAACAAAAAACTTAAATAAGTTATTATTTTGGTTCATTCTTTATGTATAGTTTTTTTATATTAATTTATATTTTTAGGTAGTAAATCATAAACGAAATTTAATATATTTTTTTCAATATCATAACAAAAAAAATAAACAATATTATACATTAACAAAAACAATAAACTTGACTTTAACAAAATTTAATATTTTTTTTCAATACATTAACAAAAAAATAAACAATAGTATACATTAACAAAAACAATATTGAACAGTAAACTTAACTTTTTAAAATAATTTTATATATTATCATAAACAATATTATAACAAAAAATAATAATTATAACATTGCTCATATCACATCAAAATATAAATAAGTTATCTAGTCCACATATATATCTATCTCCAAAAAATTATCAAACTAAGTAGTAAGATGTGTTAAGGTATTATAGCTTCAGTCGGTTAAGTACTATTAAGATTAGTAGATAATTATAATTATTTATTAATTATAATATATAAATGTTTATTGTTATTTAATATAAATAATTATATTTCTGAAATATAAATTAATTGATTATATATATATATATATATATAAAATTAAATATTAAACGTTCAAAATCGTTATTGACTGTCTTTACAACAGACCGCATATATGATGGTGCCCGCGTGGAGGCATGTCCACGAAGGGACGTGACTCCACGGGAGTGAAGTCACATCCATTCATGGACATGCCTCCTCCGTGGGACATATATAAGTATATGCACATTAATAGTGCAGAGATACAACAACAGCACGAACAAGGAAAAACGACGGTCAAGTTGCATACAGCGAATATAACCGGCAGTGCAAGTTTTGGTTAATATATATATCCAGTGACATCTCATTCAATGAGATACGGTGAACAGACAATTATATATGCAGCAGTAGATTGATAATCCCTGTCAATATTGAATATCGATAGTTACCCATCAATATATTCATACTTGGAGAACTTATATATAAAATTCCTATAACATAAAATCTGATCAAAACTTAACATGGCATCAGAGCTAGGTTCCTTCGTTGAAGTCTAACCGCTTGAAGGAAGTTCCGATTAGATTGAAGGAAAATCAAGATCAGATTTCTGGAAATCTCAGGATGGCAAACGGAATCAGACTTGAAGGTGCTTCAAATTTTGATTCTTGGAAACTACGAATGATTCTTTTACTAACTAAGAATGAGTTGAATACCATTGTTCAAAATCCTCCTAAATCTATTGAGAATAAGAAGAAGAGGAAATGGGAAAAGGAAAATGCCAGAGCAATGGAACTATTGGTAGATGGAGTGAAAGATCATCTACTACCTATTATAACAAAATTAGACTTTGCATACGAAATGTTCAAAGCCCTAGAAAACATGTATGAGATCAATAACACTAGCAGGATCCTTACTCTTAAAAATCAACTCTCTAATATTAGAATGAAACAAGGAGAGACTATCACCTCATATTTTATGAGGATAACGGAATTAAGAAATCAATTATCAACGATTGGTCATATCTATGATAGTAAAGAATTAACTATGGTGACTTTGAATGGACTTCCTAAGTCTTGGGAAAATTTTAGACAAGGAATAAGTGCTCGCTCCAAACTTCCTAAATTTGATCGACTAAAAGCTGACTGCATTCAGGAAGAGTATAATCTAATATCTAGAGGAACCAGTATAGAATCCTCAAATGAAGATAATCAGGCTCTCACAACTCAAGTTGATAAAAGGAAGAAACCAAAATTCAAAAGGAAAAGAAAATATATGGACTACACTAAAATGCAATGCTACAGATGTGATGAATATGGTCACTCAGCAGCAAAGTGCCCAGATAGACTCAAACATCAAGCATCTTTTGCAAAAGTCCGCACTGAGGAACTTCTACTTTAATTAGATTAAGAGGGAGTTCCTTCATTTCACTAATGTAGAACATCTTTAAGAAAATATCAAATTATTGTACTGTATTTTATAGTATAAATAAAATCTTTTATGAAATATTTACCTTGATCTTTTCTAAGGATACTCTTGCAGGGAAATTAAAGCATCATTAATGAGGAGCTCAGATGATTGACATTCAGAGGGAGTTCAAAAGTTCATATGTGTGTGACTATATGATTTCAATGGGCCTACCTCCTGTGTAAATCATGAGGAAGTGACGACTTCCAAATGATTATCACTTGTATCTATAGAAGTTATTGGAAGGTGACGATCTTACAATAACTTAAATCATGATATACATAATTTATAATGTTGAAACAGATCATGATGATTGCAGCAACTAAGTGTTAGATGTCATTAAGTTGACGGTCTATAAGTTGTTTGCATAAATATATCTTGTAAAGCAACAACTAAGTGTTAGATGTCAAATTGACGGTCTATAAGTTGCTTGTATAGATACATCTTGTAGAAGCAACAACTAAGTGTTAGATGTCATTAAGTTGACGGTCTATAAGTTGTTTGCTTAGATATCTTGTAAATCAACAACTAAGTGTTAGATGTCATTGACGGTCTATGAGTTGTTTGTATAGATATATTATAGGTATTTGGTGAATATCAGGTGTTGATATTCTGTAGGCCAGTACCTTATTGAGTACTTGGTGAATACCCTATGTTGGTGTTTTGATAGGCCAATACTCTTAGTGTTTGGTATGTGTTTTGATAGGCTAATACTTTAGATATCAAATGTGATATTAAATGATGAAATGTTCTAATATTGCTATATCTATTCTTATGTTTATCCTCCTTAGCTAAGAGGGAGTGTTAAGGTATTATAGCTTCAGTCGGTTAAGTACTATTAAGATTAGTAGATAATTATAATTATTTATTAATTATAATATATAAATGTTTATTGTTATTTAATATAAATAATTATATTTCTGAAATATAAATTAATTGATTATATATATATATATATATATATATAAAATTAAATATTAAACGTTCAAAATCGTTATTGACTGTCTTTACAACAGACCGCATATATGATGGTGCCCGCGTGGAGGCATGTCCACGAAGGGACGTGACTCCACGGGAGTGAAGTCACATCCATTCATGGACATGCCTCCTCCGTGGGACATATATAAGTATATGCACATTAATAGTGCAGAGATACAACAACAGCACGAACAAGGAAAAACGACGGTCAAGTTGCATACAGCGAATATAACCGGCAATGCAAGTTTTGGTTAATATATATATCCAGTGACATCTCATTCAATGAGATACGGTGAACAAACAATTATATATGCAGCAGTAGATTGATAATCCCTGTCAATATTGAATATCGATAGTTACCCATCAATATATTCATACTTGGAGAACTTATATATAAAATTCCTATAACATAAAATCTGATCAAAACTTAACAAGATGATCAAACTAAATAGAATGATTGTTGCACAAAGAAGACGTCGTAAAAACAAGATTTCAGCTTTAGATGTAGCCTCCGCTTTTGCCATAGTTTTCTCTAGTCTTTTACAATTCTTGCACTCGTCATCTACGACAGGTCTGTGTGTACAATGTACTGATGATGTAGACAACGACTGGGTGTCATTGACCCATCGAAAGTAACCGCATCCAGCTCCATCCTACAATACAAATAAGTTAGTCTCGCTATAATGACTAGTATTTATTATTTGTAAATATTTAAATATTGTGCAATTAACAACCTTATAGAAGTTTTTACATCCCCAAAATTTACGGCCTGGATTCTCCTTTGTCTGTGACTTCCTCAACACACAACGCAATCCATCACCGCAGTCACACATAGGAGCATTCCTCGTAGCCATCAGCACTGTATCAAGCAAAAATTTGTTCATTCATATTAATTTTGTTCGCTATAACAACATTGAATATATTTTATGGGTACAAATTAATAAAGTTATGCAAAAAATATAATGACACAACTATAGCATCAGATATAACAATATCCATGAACTGGGTGGTGGTGTGAAAACACACCGTTAAATAAAAAAGCGCAAGTAGATCCACGGTCTGCGCCCTTATGCCCCACATTCGGTGATCAATCCTGCATCTCCAAAGTAAACATGATACAAAAACTAAAACTTGTTCATTTTTAAATGGAATACACCAAGGAGTACCATTAGAAATTTTGACTGTTTACAAACATGTACAGTAAACAATCATCAGATAGCTCATTTTTTTATCAACATATGTGGATATTTTTTGCATCGATATTTGAAATACCTTCTTGGTTCGATTGTGTAGATAGTTTTGGATCACACTCTGTGATTCATCATCGGGATTGCAATAGATAGTTTGAGACCAAAATGATTGCAATAGATCAAAATGGACTTTTCTTTCAGTTATTTTTATCTCTTCCATCCCGACGAAGGATCACAGAGTGTGACTGTAAAATATCTACAAAATCAAATCCAGAAGCTAGTTCAAACATATTTAATGTCAGCATATGTGTAGTCTCACTTTATCATATGTGTAGTCTCAAAACTATCCATTTCTATTTCTGTACCTATCACTTCGTTTTTTAAAATGAATAAAAAATGAAAAAAAATTGAAGATGATATAGAGCATTAAACAAAGTAGAATAATTTAACTTCATTTCGTAATGCAACAATAATAACAAGATGGTTAATACATACAAAATCATGAACAATACAATCGTCTACCAAAACACATCTATAAAATCATGTCTGAAGAACTAGAAATGGATAGTTAAGAGACTACACCTTAACAATACATTAAATGAAGCATTCATCATGTGGTACTCCTTCGTGTATTCCACTTAAAAACAAATGCAAGCTAATATGTCTGAAAGCACTCAAAATTCAAAAGATGAGAGAAACAAGGTTTCCTAAAACTGGAGAGAAAAATAAAAAAAATGGAGAGAAAGACAAACACTGTATTAAATTAAGTATAAATTGACAAGCACACTCTGTGAAAGCCAACATAATCACTAGCAACACAAAATAATGGAGAGGAAAACGAGCACTATATAAAATGAAGTATAAAATGACAAGCACACTCTATGAAAGCCAACATAATCACTAGCAACACAAAATAATGGAGAGGAAAACGAGCACTATATAAAATGAAGTATAAAATGACAAGCACACTCTGTGAAAGCCAACATAACCACTAGCAACACAAAATAATCTTGGCATGGATCCAAGGAATTAACACAATAAAAATACCGGCAGGTACTTACTAGTGGCTCCAACATAAATATCCAATGCTTCCATTTCTCATAAAACTATATTTTATAAGGTCATAATTGGGTTATCATCTTCATATTCCTGTCATCTTAATAATGGAGATGAACAGCAATATCATATTCAGTATCATATTCAGCTTATGATACTGAATATGATACTAAATATGATACTGCTTGTGATATTAAATATGATACTGCTTATGATACTGAATATGACACTGCTTATGATACTGAATATTCAGTATCATACGCAGTATCATATTCAGCTTATGATACTGAATATGATACTGCTTATGATACTGAATATGATACTGAATATTCAGTAGCATATTCAACAATCATATTCATGAACAGTAGTATCATATTCGGTATCATATTCAGCAATCATATTCATGAACAGCAGTAACATATTTAGTATCATATTCAGCAATCATGATCATGGACAGCACTATCATATTCAGCAATCATATTCATGAACAGCAGTATCATATTCAGCTTATGATACTGAATATGACTCTACT
This sequence comes from Chamaecyparis obtusa, assembly GCA_027943335.1. Classification (NCBI taxonomy): domain Eukaryota; kingdom Viridiplantae; phylum Streptophyta; class Pinopsida; order Cupressales; family Cupressaceae; genus Chamaecyparis; species Chamaecyparis obtusa. Next base: position 18,618 of record BSBK01003492.1, read on the forward strand.
TATGATACTGAATATGATACTAAATATTTAGTATCATATTCAATATTCAGTATTCATATTCATGAACAGCAGTATCATATTCAGTATCATATTCAGCAATCATATTCATGAACAACAGTATCATATTCAACAATTGCATTTAAATTAAAATATTCAAATAATCATTTTGTGACAATATGAGCATATAATAGTAAAAAATCTCTTGGCATTTGTAATATGGGTTTTTGTAATAAAGTTCTCTGCATAATATTTTTAAACTTTTCAATGTTATTTGTGAATGGTAGAAGAAACCCTTTTCTTGGCACGACGACAATGTTGTTTTCCTCTTTTTTCTGCTCTGTTAAAACTGAATATGATATTGCTTATGATACTGAATATGATACTGCTTATGATACTGAATATTCAGTATCATAAGCAGTATCATATTTAGTATCATAAGCTGAATATGATACTGAATATGATACTGCTTATGATATTGAATATTCAGTATCATAAGCAGTATCATATTCAGTATCACATTCAACTTATGATACTACTGTTCATTTTTTGAATGTTATTTGTGAATGGTAGAAGAAACCCTGTTCTTGGCACGACAACAATGTTGTTTTCCTCTTTTTTCTGCTCTGTTAAAACTGATTATGATACTGCTTATGATATTGAATATGATACTGCTTATGATACTGAATATTCAGTATCATAAGCAGTATCATATTTAGTATCATAAGCTGAATATGATATTGAATATGATACTGCTTATGATACTGAATATTCAGTATCATAAGCAGTATCATATTCAGCTTATGATACTACTATTCATGAATATGATTGTTGAATATGCTACTGAATATTCAATATCATATTCAGTATCATAAGCTGAATATGATATTGCTTATGATACTGAATATCCAGTATCATAAGCAGTATCATATTCAGTTTCATAAGCTAAATATGATACTGAATATGATACTGCTTATGATATTGAATATCATATTCAGTATCATAAGCTAAATATGATACTGAATATGATACTGCTTATGATACTGAATATTCAGTATCATAAGCAGTATCATATTCAGTATCATATTCAGCTTATGATACTGAATATGATACTGAATATTCAGTATCATATTCAGCAATCATATTCATGAACAACAATATGATATTTAGTATCATATTCAGCAATCATATTCATGAACAACACTATCATATTCAGTATCATATTCAGCTTATGATATTGAATATGATACTGAATATGATATTGCTTATGATACTGAATATTCAGTATCATATTCGGCCATCATATTCATGAACAACAGTATCATATTTAGCAATCATATTAATGAACAGCAGTATCATATTCAGCAATCATGATCATGGACAGCACTATCATATTCACTATCATGTTCAACAAAAATTGAATTAAAGTTGGCATAAACATATATTCAGATTTCATGTCATATTCATATTCAGATTTCATGTTATATTCATAATGAACAGTAGAATCATGTCAGTTTTTTAGCCTTTTATAGGCTTCCAACTCATTTACAATCTTTTAAAATAACTATAAACCACCATATGTGGCTACAATCCAGTCGCTTCTCTCCTCCTCGGTCATCAATAAGAACCATTTGGCTCTTTCACATTGACCCAAAAAGGTTTCATAGACCTTAAGGAATACACCTCTACTCACTCCGGGCATGGATTTGAGAGCATTATAGGCATCCGTCAAAGCAATCTCATGACTAGATTCATCAATTTTAACAAGGTGAATATTGTTCATGCCCTCTTTTATTTTTTTCATTGTTTCGGACATGGAATCCAATGAAGTAGCCAAACTTGCCTTCTTCCTCTTTCCCACCTTTCTGCCTGATGAACTAGGAGTCCCTCTAGTACTTGTTGTTGGAGTGGACTGAGTGGAATTATAAGGCTCGTCATCCCAATCAACAACACTATCAAGATGTACAGCGTTCTCTTCATCATTCACATCGAATGACTCTTCCAAAGGGTTCCCTTCTTCAAACTCAAGGGCCGTGGTAGCTGCATTTCCTTCAGCCATGTCATTACCAACTATTACACCCAATTCAGTGAAGTACTGAAAGGGCTGCCTCTTATACATTCTTGCATTTTTGAACTCTCTTCGCTGCATGTTGGCATAAATAAATGGATTAGGTTCTTTGTCTTTCATTATTAACTTAAAAAAAAGGCAATATTATTTCCATCAAAATTGTAGAGAGATTACCCTACCTTGAGAAGCTCTTCCCACACGCTGTCCTCAGCATCCATGGACTGAGTAGCCTCGTTCCAAGCTAAACCGCTTGTATTCCGAAGCTCCTTCATGACTCTATATGCAAGCTTCCAAGTTTTCAACTTGTTTTTGAAGTTGTCCTTGGATAGGCTGAGGTTCAAATCAGCATTGAACCGCCTCTCAATTGCGGTCCATGCTTCTTTTTTGAAGTCTCCATCACATTTTCTTCCTAGTTGTACTTGCTCAAGGAGCAAGTCTATAAGCTTTCGTTCCATGTCCTTTGACCACATAATCTTCTTCGACGAAGAAGATATCTGGCTCGTGTTAGTAATCTCATTCATGTTCATCAATGATTCTGTGTTAGCCATGCTGTGTACACAAATTGTTGTTAATCAAAGTAGCTTCATACATCAGTTTACTGAAATAAAACACATTGACCATTACAAGTCCAATACTTGCAGATAAAAAGACAAGAAAAAGGAAACCATCATGTATATCAAAGTAGCTTCATACATCAGTTTACTCAAATAAAACACATTGACCATTACAAGTCCAATACTTGTAGATAAAAAGACAAGAAAAAGGAAACCATCATGTATATCAAAGTATCTTCATACATCAATTTACTCAAATAAAATACAATGACCATTACAAGTCCAATACTTGCAAATAAAAAGACAAGAAAAAGGTAACCATCAGGTAGTGTTGAGCCATACAAGGACAACTATTGTCGGGATCTATACTCTTCCCACATTCTACTTGCTATATCATTTCGGAACTGTGCCCACTGGTCTCTATCATTTTGAGACAACCCATATGTCTCTAGCACTGGTACATCTACCCCATCACGATCATCTTCCTCTTCAATGTCAATTTCTGGTGGAATGCCGTCCTCTATCGTAATGTAGTTGTGTAGTATGCAACATGCTAATACAATATGGGCTTGTGTCATGATAGGATAAGACGTGGCATGCCTCAGGATTGGAAAACGCTGCTTCAGAATACCAAATGTACGCTCTATTGAGTTTCTAAGAGAGGAGTGTCGATGGTTGAACAACTCTTCTTTTGAGTTTATTGGATTTTCTCTTGAAAACTCTTTCAGGTGGTAGCGTGTACACCGATAAGGAGCAAGAAATCCAGGTGCATTGGGATATCCACCATCCACTAGAAAATATTTTCCTAAATAAATAAAGTATATTATTAATATGTGAAACATGAAAATATTTTCCTACATAAATAAAGCATATTATTAAACTATGATTTGGCTTACCTGGGGGAACAACAAGAGGATTTGCTTTTGACAGAGCTGAAGCTAGAACACGACTATCTGTGGCAGACCCTTCCCAACCAGCAAGGCAGTACTGAAACTTATGATCGAAGGAACACACACCCATAACATTTTGCGACAGGTTGCCTTTTCTATCACGATATTTACCGTGCATGTCGACATCGACGGTGACTGGTATATGGGTTCCATCGATAGCTCCAACACAATCCTATACGATATGATACAATCATCAATTGTAAGGTCAACCAGTCCTCAATGATAAAAATCTGTACAAGAAAAATGTAACAACACAACAATTACCTTGAAGAATGGATCAAAGCATTCATTCCCACTAATTTCAGGAGGAGTGTTTGGACTAGGTGGTAGAAAGCAATCCTTGTGGAGTCCTAAGATAGCCCTCAACACCTTGTGGAAGTATCGGCTAATTGTCTCTCCTGAGTGGCCAAAGTTGTGGGCAATCTTGCGGTTCCTCAAATTGTGGCTAATGGTGTGGAGGAACATCACAAGTTGTTCTTCTAATGTCAAGTGTATCATATCTTTCAAGGATCCATTCAGCCTTAGGATAGTAGCTAGACGAAAGAAGGCTCCCCTACTCATGCGAATTTGATCATGACAATCCACGTCATTGGAATGAATAACCATTCTATAGAAATTATTTCCTTTTCTATATCGTTTACCCCTATCTGCATTAGATTTTAGGGCCACCACTGCTGTGGCTGCGGCAACACAAACAATCAGAGTTGTGAGAAGCTGAGAAAATGTGGTCCCCACAACTACCCGTTCTAGAACGTCAATATTCTTAATAGGATCCATCAATGGCCTGAAAACATAGGTACATATATATACAATTAGATAGATAAATAGTTACATAGATACATAGATACATAGATACATACCTACATACATAGATATATAGGGTTAGATAGTTCATACATATAAACAATTAGATAGATAAATACATACATAGATACATAGAAACATACCCACATACATAGAAAAGCCTCATTCTTTTCTTAAGATATCATAGCAAGATCAAGAGATATACAAAAACTTGAATCAAAATGACATTATCGACCCTAACAACCAACTAATATGATAATGAATATGATATTGCTGTTCATGAATATGATACTGCTGTCCATGAATATGATACTGAATATGAACATGCTTATGATACTGAATATGATACTATTGTTCATGAATATGATACTGAATATGAACATGCTTATGATACTGAATATGATACTATTGTTCATGAATATGATACTGAATATGAACATGCTTATGATACTGAATATGATATTGAATATGATACTGTTGTATGATACTGATGTTCATGAATATGATACTGAATATGAACATGCTTATGATACTGAATATGATAATGAATATGATACTGCTGTATGATATTGAATATGATACTGCTGTATGATACTGGATATGGTACTGTTGTTCATGAATATGATTGCTGAATATTATCATCTCAAAAACTGAATATGGGCTGAAAACGAGAATATCCATCTTCCAGCCGAAGAGGTGGAATTTGTTTTGATAACCCGGTTTTGGCATTTTATAAACCCAATTTGATTCTCGATCGGGTCCGCAATCTTCCTGTTATATTGTTTCATGGATACGATATATTGTTTCGTGGATACGACTGTGGATGAGTATGTGATATTGTTATCAGGATTCAACTATGTAGTTTTTTGAGTCAAACTCATTGACCCATGATTCATGACTACTGGTTCAACACGAACCCATGAGAATGAATGAATCTAGGTGATGCTCACAGAGGTGAAGCACCGGGACCTACCGGGAAGTCCCGGTGTTTCACCTCTGTGAGCATCACCACTACTCACGAATCATGGGTCAATGAGTTTCACTCAAAAAACTACACAGTTGAGTGGGTGTTCAAACTTAGAGACAGAGCCAAAGCCAATAAGACTCTCATTCAAATGGATGAGATATTTTGCAATGTCTATGATTATTAACAAGCACTTTTGAGCCACATTTAATTCTGTTTAAAAGCTTTATCAATAAATAACTGTAGTGAGTAATACTTGGGTTTAATGAGCATCTAAATATAGTAGTGAATAAATATAGAGAGGAAGAACTCAAGGAGCAAAAGACCCCCACCAGTGAAGAAATACCAGTCAACCCTCTCGGAGGCAAGCCGCAAAGTCTAGATGCTACAGTCAGGAGGAATGATACAGGCAGTCCGGAGTTTAAAATGGTAGCAGTCTATCTCGGGAAATTGGCATAGCGTGCGGGACCCATATATGTCACCTCTGCACTGTCAAGGGAACAGTAAATAGTTCAACACGTGTCGTGGGGATATCCATAGCAAGTTACACAAGGTATGTTGTATTTAGTGATAATGACCATGTTGAAATAAATCAGAAGGGAGACAATAAATTAAAGCATAAGACACTAAATAAATTATACTATCGTGATAAGTACAATAATGAGGATCAATAATAGAAGATCTTGTTAATATGTCTTTCACCAAATAATACAACGGTGATACATCTCATCATACTTGGGGGAATAAAGAATATACAACAGCAGAGCTAAAGAAATAAAATTAATAGAACAGGAAGTAAGAGAATTAAGGACTGCAGAGTATTGAGGACATTACAGAGAACAAGTCAATGAAGCTCGGTATACATTGATGCAACTTCATCACCGATGCCTTTGATTAGCATTAGAGTATCATCAGTTGAGCAGTAGGCCGTGTATATATTTCATCAAGTCTGGGTTAGAATTAGTAGATGCTATAATTCTAAAATCTGCATTGCATCTATTCTGTCTCCATTAGTTCTGTTGGAAAGTCTTAGAATGGAAAGTAAGATTATATTTATAAGATTATATTGCTCTTAGCAAGGGCCCATTCAAATCTGAACATGAAGACATTTGCAAATCAAGGAATTGAGTACGAATCATAGTAGGAAGAAGATTGAGTACAAAATGGACTGCAAAGGTTCAAAGAACAATAGCTTTGATTGGTCTTGGACTTTCAGATGCATATCTCTACCATATTTACTTATTGAAGACAAAAAAGTCTAGGATGATGTGAATGCTTTGTTTGAATCACAAGCATCAAGTGAAAAATGTGCTTAAAATGTAAATTGTTGGGGCTGAAAATTATAGAAGTTACCAATATTGTTCAACATATCAGTGAATGGATCAACTAGCTAGGATAAAAGCTAAACTAGATGATGATGATGCAAAAACAATTTTGTCAACATGCCTCCTAGCTATGGTAATATTGTGTTCACATCGAACAAAGTAGATGCTACCCTTGAAAATATAATATTTATTTCAATTGATTAAGGAGCTAAGAAAATTGACTAGAAGAAACTACAAGATGTGTATGTGATTGGAAGTTTTTGTCCCACATTACATTTTTGTTGAGTAATTATGATTGGACGTGTGTATCCTCAATCATAATTATTGTGAATAGAAGTGTGTGTCCCTATTCATAACCAATGTTGGATAGGTGTGTTTGTTCCTATCCTTGGACAAAAGTATAACGAGCATGGTGAGGCTAGTTCCACTATTGCTTGTCATGACCGGACTATACCTTATGATGAACTATTGAACGCTGTCACCGAGATTGTTGATCCACTTATCCTCATTTGGAGATGATGCATTATGGGGGGTTGTTAGGAATATGCATTAGAGAATGCATATAATTATTTGTTGGGTTTGTTATAGGTCGTTAAACAGGTTAATAATATTATAGTGGTATGAATGTTTGTTTGTATTGAGTTATTTATGGAGTTTCCTATAAATTAGGATATGATAATCCTATAAATATGTAATATGATTGGATTAAATGAGGAGTGAAATAAAGAATATTATTTCTGTGTAAAGTTCCTTTGATTTCTTTTAGAGTTTGGTTCTGTGGAGAATGTGATTTTTTTGGTGGGAAATTAATTTACTCTAATGTCCTTAAAAGTAAAAATAGGAAAATCCATAATTAAGTTATTGTGAAAAGCTTTTCTTACTTTGCATTGAGAGTTATCTGGGCTAATTGGATGGTCATTTTTCAGAACAACTTTGTGACTCTTGCTAATGTTGCCAATCTAGTATGGTTGTTGCTAAACAAATTTATGATGGTGGTTACTTAATCCAAGAAGGCAACATAGTGCATGCTTACCATTTAAGCCACTCCAATATAGAACATCTAATATCTTTGGAATTTATACTTTCCAAAAGAAGCTTAATTTTTCTATTGAGATTGAAGATTTTAGATGTCACTTTTAGAGAACAAGATATAGGATCTAGGAAGACTTAATTTCATGTTTCATTTTGTCCAATTTATTGATCATCTGCTTAAAGAAACAATAGCAACCCGTAGGATTTTTACAAAGAGCCTAGTGGTATTCATGCCAGTCAAAATAATAATTTTCTTGGTGAGTGGGAAAAATGCCAAATATTTAAAATAAAAAATTCGCTTCAGCCAATTTTTTACCTCAAGAATATCTTTTACCTATTCTTTATGTTCTTCCTCCATCTCTTCTGTTGATTAATCAATCATCTCCATTTGAGTGTCAAACCTACTACATAGCTACATTGAATTATCAAATGACTTCACCACCCTTAGTAAAGACTTTCCAATCTAAGACTCCATTGTTATACCATAAGATGATGTTGCCATGGAATCTTTCACACCGAACAAGACTAAAGGAGTGTTAGGGTTAAGGAACATCGTAGGTAAAGAGCAGAAAGCATCCGATATAGATTCTCAGTTGTCTAACTCTAATCTATTCCTTCAACTCAGGCTTCTCCTTCCATCCATTTGTATCGTCTATTTTATTAAAGCTATTATTATATCAACATGGTTCAGATCTGACTACCTAGTGCCCTTAACCAAGGGAATTTCATTGACGGTGAATCTATTGTGTCCTGCCTCCAAATTTCTTCTGTCCCAAAAGAGTGGCCTTGTGCAGAACACTAGCCAGAGAACTAGTTTTCAGCTAGTTGAGTGGCAAAATCAGACGAGAAATAATAGCTTTCAGACTCCTTTTTTTTGTGCGGTGGGGTAAAAGGGTGAAGCAGAGCTAGAGGTGGTATACTTTCTCCAGTTATAAGTGAAATTTCAGAGGTTCTAAAGGTGAAGGTTTGGTGGAGCATTGTGTAGGATCAGAGGGTCAGCAGGAGCAGGGCTCATTTGATTGATAACATTAAAACCTGTATCCATGGTTGAATGAATTTTATCAATATTGTTGAGTTATGATCTCTCATTAAAGATAATGTAAGTGTAAGGTGTGGGAATGATGCTGATTCTGAATGATCCAAAGATGGATGTTCAAAAGCAGCATGTCAGAACAACAACAATGGAGCATTGCTGTTGAGCGTCATCAACAAACACTGAAGGCAAAAAGTCTTCTAAATGTCAGAGATGAATTTCCATAACTACCAATCTGGTTTGGCTGTTTTAACATTGAATGGCTGTGACAGATATTAAATGAAAGATGGTTTTTTCATTCATTCTTAAGAAATGAGAGATGCTCTCTTCATCTTCACTAGATTGAAATAAAATATGTATTCGTGAGTTTAATTTTTGTACCCACTGTCCCTACTGTATTCTCTACCCAAGGCTTGTTTGTGGGGAAATGTCTAGTCAAGGGTTAAATGTCCTTATAGAAATAGACAGAGACCATTAAACATTTATTAGGTGTTCTTTAGGTTTTTTTTAATTGAGCAGTTCATAAGAGCATAGCAATTAAATACACAGAGAATCAACTAAAAGTCAGTTGTAGCATTCCATTAAACACTAAAAGCATGAATGCTTGTCGTCGTGCCAAGAACAGGGTTTCTTCTACCATTCACAAATAACATTCAAAAGTTTAAAAATATTATGTAGAGAACTTTATTACAAAAACCCATATTACAAATGCAGAGAAGCAACATTGTCGTCGTGCCAAGAACAGGGTTTCTTCTACCATTCACAAATAACATTCAAAAGTTTAAAAATATTATGCAGAGAACTTTATTACAAAAACCCATATTACAAATGCAGAGAAGCAACATTGTCATCGTGCCAAGAACAGGGTTTCTTCTACCATTCACAAATAACATTCAAAAGTTTAAAAATATTATGCAGAGAACTTTATTACAAAAACCCATATTACAAATGCAGAGAAGCAACATTGTCGTCGTGCGAAGAACAGGGTTTCTTCTACCATTCACAAATAACATTCAAAAGTTTAAAAATATTATGCAGAGAACTTTATTACAAAAACCCATATTACAAATGTAGAGAAGCAACATTGTCGTCGTGCCAAGAACAGGGTTTCTTCTACCATTCACAAAAAAATAGCGTACCTTGAATAACGCACCACAGGATGAGTTGAAGACAAACCTGCAAGCAACCCCCCTTCACAACGTCGCCGTCGAACCAGGAAACCAGCCCGCGAACGAGTCCAGAAACCCCCGTCGAACCAGAAAACTAGCCCGCGAACGCATGCTGCAAAATCGTATCCCCAAACACAAATTTCGTATCCGCAAAACAGATATCGTATCCCCAAAAAAATTTCGTATGCACAAAATAGATATCCTCGGGAAGATGGCGGACCTGACCGCCTCTCAAATTGAGTTTATAAAATGCCAAAATCGGGTTATCTCCATAAATTCCACCTCTTCAGCTGGAAGATGGATATTCTCATTTTCGGCCCATATTCAGGTTTTGAGATGATAATCCGATTATGACTTTTAGGGTTCCAAACAGTGGATATGGGTCATAATCGGGTTATCATCCTCATATTCCTATCATCTTCCGACAAACAAACGGGGCCTAGGTGTCTCTAGGTTCGGGATTTCTGACTTACCTGCCTTGAGATTCCAATTAGCGATTAATGCGCTTACGCATTATAAAAGGCCTTTTACCCCTCATTTTTACAATTACCCAAAGCATAATTACTTTCCAAGCGATAAAATTGCGAAGCGTGAAATATTTTCCTGAGCCTAAGTCTTCTAAGGTAGTTTGTGCAAGTGATAGAGTTTGTGCTTCTATGTTTGGGTAAGGTAATTCGAGCCTCTTAGCAATCAGTGGATGAATGTCCTCGTCATCTTTGGCGTTCTCTTGTTACAGGTAGGCCATCTTCGACTTCTGTTTTTTTTTTCTTTTTCTTTCCGTTTCCTTGTTTCCTGGTTTCGTTGTGTTTTGCTTTTCTTCCTTTTTTCCGTTTGTGTCGCTCCATAACTCCACCCTGTAAATAGGGTTGGTGTGGAGTTCTTGTGGGTTTGTGCGTCGTTGGTTTGTTTGCCTTGTTTGTCTTCCGTGGCCTGTTCGATCCTAGTAAGCTACTGTAAATTAGTGTAGATAGTGTTGTATGTAAATATGTAAGATAGTGTAACTTGTCGTTTCCTCTGTAATTTCATGTAAATTTCTTGTTGTAGATGCTTGTATTTAGTGGTGTCCTTTCTACGCTTTCTCTGTATGTAGCCCTGAAAATAAGTCTTGGTTCTAGTAGAGTCAAGTTGATGTACATGGAGTTGGGTGTAAAGTCTGGCCATGTATGTAGGTGTAAGATAATGCAAGCCACTCTAAATTCCTGTATAGGTTCCCTTGTGAGGACTGGTGTATAGCTTTTGCGTCTGATGTGTGGTTGTGTATATAAGTTCTGTTCTTTTGAGTCGCATTTTGTGCAACTTGTAAATATCGAGTGTTAATAATTGCGCGTCTGAATTCTTTACGAGGTCTACCGAACCATGTTCGAACAATAACTGGTCCTTGGATTCTAGGCCTAGTCGTTGTAAGTAGTGTATTGCCGTTGCAAAGCGAGTCATGTCGAGTTGCAGAGCCCACCATGGTCACTAGTTCGAGTCTGCAGGGCAGGGTGGCTAGTTCTCAAAGTTGCGTTTCATCTCTTGTCATGCCTGCCTTAATGGCGACATTGGCTTCCCACAAATTAACATTTGAATTTGTCCTAGCTGGCTATTAATGCCACTTTTGCTGTGCCAACTGTAAATTAAATGTTGTAACTTCGTGTGCGTGGGCATACATATATCTAACTTGGAAATGACCTGTCATTGAAGTGAGTGTCACATTGACTAGTCGTACTTTTTGTCATTTCAAGATCAGAGTCTTCGGATGTCCGGGTAGTTCTCGGCACGTATGCCTTTTTCAAAATGACGATCTCCAGCCCACGGGGTTCGGATTTGTACTAAGCTCTTGTTTCATTTACACCGTTTTGACGGTTGACCAGTCTCGCAGGTGATAAGGTGGAAAAATGACATCAACAGTATCCCCTCTCGGAAGTCGTGAGCTCTCGAGCTCATCTGCAGGTCTAACCAAGAAATCTAAGACAGAAAAGGCCTTGGAAAAACTCCAAATAATGATGAAGTACAAGAAAGACAGGGAAATCCACGGGTCTCGGATTGAAACCACGTTTTGAAATATCTCAAATACGGATTTTGGCACTTGGGCCGAATTGAAAGGTTTACAATAGATGATACACCAGTTGAGATGAGCCAATGACCCATTGTTAGTCAATATAGCGGCCTTCGAGATCATGCAAGCCACATGCTTCCCACACTTCGTGCAGGCTCCATAATTAATATTGCTCATGGCCAATAACTACAATATGGCCATTCGAGCTTCCATGCTATCCTCTGGGGTGCTCATTTCCTCCTTGGATCAAGATACTATTGCCATGGTCTGGAGGATCCCGTTCTTCAGGGATGCAGTTATTATGACTTGGGCTTCTTCTCTGGCACAATTCACAGTGGGGCAAGATGCGGCTTGGCGTCACCTAAATGCAGAATGGTTGCAAAGCTCCCGCCGAGATTACAAGAAAATGAAGATGGATATCCCTCGCACCGATTTCAAGGAGCCAATTCAGGCCGGAATCATATTTTTACGCAGGGTTTTTGGTGAGCCCCATGCTCGATAGTTTTCTCCGTGGATGTACTAATTCCTATATTGCATGACCACCAACAAGCAATGTTTTGATTGGGCTGCTATTATCTCCAACCACTTAGATGCCCAAATGAGAAGGGTAGAGGGAGATAATAAATTTTACATGACTTCTTTTGTTTTGTGGTCACTGGCCCGACAGTATGGAGGAATCCGGGGACTAGACATAGTTGGTGTCCTCGGAATAGAATTGAGATAGTCTACCCTATGGGATCATTTTCCCCAGATCCAATGGGATGAGTGTCTCCGGATTTTTTGCATGGTTAACGACGCCTTTGTATATAATGGAGTTAAGGCGCTGACCAGGGATGTAGGTTTCAGGCTGTCTCCGAAGGCAATGGCCATGATCAGCCCATGGGGATGTTATATCATCCAATTTTCACAGCTCACCTACATTCGAGTCACCAAGTTCACAGGGAACCCATTTTTGCTGTCGAAGCACTGCAGAGATAAAATTGCTTTGTTAGAGTTTTACCGACAAATTCTAGAGGTGCACGCATTATTGGCGACAAAGAAGATTGCCTCAGTTTCTTTTCCTATCACTTGCGGGAAGTACACTTGCTCTCTCGTCGCCGCTCGGGAAGCAGAAAATGAGTTGAACAATTTTGACTTAGCCAAATTTTCACTTAGGCGTCACAATTATGATCCATTGGTCGCTTTGAGAAAGCGATGCCTTGGGAGGCTCATTCCCACGAGCCTCACCTAGAGGAGTTTTGGGAGGATTGCCAAGATGATTTTGACGTTCGAAATAGGAAATATGTAAGAATGTCAAAGGGTATGATGGAGTGTCTTTGCCTCTGATCATTCCCGCGGAAATTTTCAGTCAGTGGGTCCCTTGAAGACCCTGAGTATAAAGAAGCAGAAATTGATAAGTTAGGTCTCCGGACACTCTGGACATTTTGAGCATTGAGGTCATCACTAGGACAATAATTGAGCGAAGCTATGCTTATTTTAAAGGGATATGTCCAAATTGCGTCCGCTTGGACACATACCTGAAAGGGGCAACCATTTTCGGACCCCAAACAACAGGGCAAGCTAAAGCCCACGTGAAGCAGAAAGTTGGCGAGTCATCCCAACCGTCAGGCTCGGTACTTGAGCCTCTAATGAGGCAATTAAATGGGGAATTGGAGAGGTCCTGAAAGTTAAAGGAAGCAGCTGAAATCGGTGTGACTTTTGGCCTTGGTGCCGTCCCCATAGGCTTCCAAACTCCAGATGCCCCAACACCCTTCGTGGCTGCCCCATTTGGTTTGCCATTTGTTGAGGTAGAAGATGAAGTAGAAATAGCAGCTGCCGGGACACCCCTTGAAAGGAGGAAGAAACAAAAAGCATGTAGACCTTCTCCAGACCCGAGCTCGGAACTTGAAAAAGAGGCCGAGATCCATAATATTCCTTCTACCCCCTCCCCCGAGACAAATAATGTTCTGGAAGATCCACCAGTAATTTCACAAACAAATGTTGATGACTTCTTCCACGTCGGCAAACATGGAGGTCCGCACCACGCGACAGAACAGGAAAGAATGGTCGAAGAGGCGGTCCAAGAACCGGATGCAGATATTCTCCAGGAGGTCGAGGAAATTGAAGAAGCACGAAGGTGTGCTTAAGAACAGGTAGAGGAGCTCCAGCTAAAAGAAGAGGAAAAGATTGTTGAGGATGCTCGCCTCTTAGTTGAAGAAGCCGCCAAGAAACAAAGACAAGAGGAAATCGCGAGGATGGCGGAAGGAGAGAAGAAAAGGGAAGAAGATGCAAGGATGGAGGAACAATCATTGGCCACTGAGGAAACCGGACCTTCGGGAACAACCGTACCCTCAGTAGCCACCCCTCCATCTCAAGCAGGTATTCAAGGCACATTGCCCATTGATATAGGTGAAGCAGAAGCCCCTTCAGAATTCCGAGAAGAGGAAGTTTGCATTGAACAAAATCCTCTGGCCACTTCACCTACAAAAGATACTCCCGAAGACAATGGAGGGGCAGGAGAAAATATAAACAATAATCCCAGTGATAACGTTGAAGACGTGGACCAGAGCAAATGCTAGCATAAAATCCCATCGGCCCAAAAATAATAACAGGTGATGCCCAAGGCCCACCCCAGTGGCTAGTTGAGTCCCGGAGGAGGAAAAGAATTATAGAGACAACCGCTCCTCTTTCACTAGCGGAAATGTTGGCAGAACAACGGGTGCCTAAAAGGACGAAGAAGGCCCGTACCCTCCATACAATTCGGAGGGGTCCAGACGGGGATACGGTGGTGACAGTGGTGTATGTGGTTGAACGTGGACCTCTAATCCAACTACACACGCAACATAGTCATTACTCACACGATCGAATTACGAAAGAGAGTATTGATTACTCAATTCGAAATTCATGGTGAAGCGACCTGTTGCCTCCTATGTAGACGGGGTGTTTAATTACTCTCAGAACGAGAGCCCAACAACCATTAGACCAGTACTACAATGGAGGATTTGAAAGCTTATGAAGATACTCAAATTGAAATTAATCTAGAATGAAGTGCAATTAATCTAAGAGCTTGAAAATAAAGATGAAATTAAGCTATGAGCAAGTAAGCAAACTAATTATAATGAAGATGCAATATTAAACTAGATGAAATTAATCTAAATATGCAATGAAAGCTTGAAAGAATGAAATTGAGACAAAAAAATGCTATAGTTTAGTTACTCTCAAAATTGCTCTCCTTTCGAATGAAGAATGAGGTTCAATAAATAGACAAGCCCAGGGAGAGAACGAAGAGGTTCTTGAAAATGAACGGTTGCCTCTTCACTCCCCTTTGAGACAAATATTCAAAGATTTATTTAATTAAAGAATGGATTATTGCCACATATGGGTGACCGTTCGAATAATTTGAATTATTAAATTCAAATAAAGAGGTGTCCATTCAAATAACTAAATAAGATTAATTCCCTTTTTTATGTGTATTAGCTAAAGGGGGTGGGTTTAATTTAATTCCAAGCACTTAGGACTTTAGAATTAAATTAATTTATCATAGGGGTTTTTTAGCTAATAAAGTCGAAGACTTAGGAATTAATTATAATATTTGATTAATGCAAACTAGGGTTTTTGCAATTGACATCAAGTTGAATTAAGTCAGGTAGGAGAGAGAAAATTGCCTAGTAAATAGGACTTTGAAGATGTGAAATTGATGAAAATGCACCAAAATTGATTGAATTTATTAGGTGCCAATTTTGGGGTATTACAAGTGGCGGCCCCACCAGAGAACATGGAAGAATCAAAAGTAGCAACAAAAGATTATACAATAATAGAGATTCCCCTGGGCTGACGAAACAGTAGAGGAGAATTGGACCTTGATGATACGAGTCGGATCATCCATGAAAGGTACAAAAAGGAGGACCGGAAGAAGAAAGAGCTTCAGGCCTCTGAGTCAAATCTTTGGAAGCTCTTACTTGAATTGGCATCCCCCCTCTCATCTATAATGCCGAAGGCCTCCACTTCTAGGATGCCGCTCCCACAGGGCAACATAGATGCGCTTCAGGTCATGAAAAAGAAAGTGCTAGCGGTGGATGGATGGGTAGAAGAGCAACTGGAGGCGATTAGGAAATTTTTATCCGAGTCCCTCCCGGAATTGTATAGTGCTTATAAAGATGTAGATAAAATTAACAGGATTGTTTTTACATGACAAGCCTAGGTAGAGAAGTACGAGGATTGGAAAGAACGCCTTGGGGAAATTTTGAACGTGGGAGAAGATAACTTAGTTGAAGTGGATATTTTGGGGAACAAGCCTTGCCAATTCCTGAAGACCCAGTACACCAGACTTGCATTCAAGATCAAGACAAGCAAGCAACTGGTTAAGGTCTTAGAAGATCATAAAGCCAGAGTCTAGGGTCCAATGGATTGATTTGTTGCATTCATTTGGGAGGTGACATCATCAAATCTGGTTTTCTCGGGCATTTGCACTCCTGTTGATTTTTTATTGGTTAAGTTGGACGAGCATGCTGATGCACAATTCCGGGCCTCGGGAGATTTTGATAGCTCAGTTCTGGGAAGGCTCTCCCAACTGATGCTTAAGGCCCATGATGCTACCAAGGTGGCTTCCGAACTAAAAAGAAAAGCTGGAGATGCTAGAGACCATCTCGAAGAAGCCATAAGCCGCACGGACTACCTAAAAGAGGTAGATGAGGAAGGCGTGATTAAGGTATTGGAGGCCTTCGAGAAATTCAAAGAGCCATGAATTCGTCGGGTTCCAGATCTTCTCCTCCCGCGAACCCATATTCTTTCATTCATCATTCTTTGAGTGCAAGCTCTCAGAGTCTAGAGTTTCAAACTTCCCATTTTTGTATTCTTTACGGTGTCCATGTTGATGATTTCTTCGGAGCCAACCGATTGTCATCTCAGATTGATTGTCAGAAGGATTGTTAGAGGAGCTGGTACAGTATGGCCGAAAATGACAGGTGGAGGGTGGAAGATTGTACACGCTATCCCAACCCCCAAGGCGCCGCTCCATCATTTATAATTGAATGCACAGGAAGGAGACGTGGAGACAGGGAGCTGTCGCTACATTTATGTAGCGCATTGCTCGAGACACCAGGACTGAACAAGCTACATCCACACGTTTGGTGCTCTCCCGATGATTATTTTCCTGATTTTCTCATTCTTCCTTCCTCACCTCTCTTCTTTTCTTTTCAGTTATTGTACCATGATTGAATATTTTTGACAGTGCAGGTAGTACCGGCTGTAAATATTGTATTTTATGGAAATAAGTGGGCTGTAGATTCCAATGTAGATTGTAGGCTGTCTATAAATAAAAAGTCTGATGCCTAACCAAGGGTTGGCAAAGTTGATGATTTTGTTGCCCATGCTATAGTTGTGCTATTTTGCTTTCAATTCAATGACTAGTGCTTTTAGTAGATTAATGCTCCCCAGGAGCCATGAATGTACCAACCGGTGATGCTAACCCTTTTAAGTTGATGAAGGAATAAAAACTGCTCTTGTTACTATACTTTGTGTTGTTCTTCATTTTGGACTTAGCAAATCTCTTTCATGTTGTATTCTTCTCGATGTCTTTTGCTCATAGTTCTTTGATATATAACTGAAATGCTTTTGCTTTCATTGCTAATATATGTTTTGGTTGATGATCGCATGTATGTTTAGTATGGTTACTGGTTCTTTGTTTGAGCATTGTTGATGTTTAGTAGTTCACAATATTACTATAGGTAGATCTGTTTACTAACTCTGGCCTATCTTTTGCGCTTTCCTTGATTAAGCTAACGACTACTTGCAGGACCCCACCCATCCCGAATCTTCGAAATCCGATGAGCATAAAACCAGCAGGCCCCTCAACATAAAAAGTCATTTTTCCAACTGAACCTTGCACCGTTGTGACCCGACTACCAGGTGCTTGGAGGCTAGGAGACTTCGCTCTCCGGTACACCTTTTCAGGTGAAGTTGGCTGGTACTCCGCTACCTGGCGACAACTCTCTCCCTGTTGGCAAGGTCGTCACAAAGTCCCGTCAACAAATTCTTGGCAAAATTTGGTTTCTTTTGAGTGGGAGAGCATATTTAAATATCTTGACTCTTGATTAGTTGTAATAATCTAAATTCATGTTGTGAAAGGCGACATTGACACCATTGGAGTATTTAGTTGCCACCTCCAAGATTTCCTGGAAGACACAATTCTTTGGCCTGTCTGTAGTTGATACTTTTTTTCCTGCTCTTTTTGTTTCTGTATTCAATGATCATGCAACCAAGCTTTTTAGATGCAACTAAATGGTGATCTAACAACTGTGAGTATAAACTAAACAAACCAATCCTTGTTTATTTGGAAAGAGACGTTTCAAGCCCTATGTTGAGATAGATTTGTACATGGTTTAAGATACATTGCAAAATAATTGGAGGTGGAAATAACCCTACTTACAGTATGTATATGTCAAGGGATACTGTGTAACAAATTCCAAAGGTAATACTAACTAAAGGAGTGTCCTCTCTAAGATCAATCATAAAAATGCCCAGTCTGCTATAAAATGATAGCATTTTCTGGAAAATTGTCTATTGATTCTGTATACAATAACAAGAGTGAAATATAAACAAGGTCCCAACTCACTCATTAGGTTGTAGCAAATTCCAATTTGATGCTATACATTCATTATACCTTCACCGCAAAGGATGTAGCCCTAAAATCTTTTTGCTAGATTTTCTTTCCTTAAAATGCAATATGTGACGTTTTCCAACAGGAAGGACTTGCAAACTGAAAGCTAATGGCTCTTTCTTTCAAATGTCATATATGATGGTTTTATCTCTATAAGATTTACTTATAAGCTACAATGCCAGTTTGGGCTTGGTGGCTTGCCAATTCCCCCTTACCAGTATGTTAGGCCTGGGTTCAGCCATACAATAAATACAGACCACATCTATAATCGATAATTCAATGTTCATTGTCAATATTTAAACATCAAATTAAATTAAAAAATGTTTTTTCGTAGTGCATTTGCACATGAAATCAATAGAAATCATCATATTGCTCTTCATTGAAAGCATCAATGATATCAAATGGTTCATTGAAAGGACAAACAGCGCTGATTTCTCTCCTACTAGCTGCATCCTACAAATGGCACCCTAGGAGCTGCATGCTCCTAAATCTTGTTTGAGACCAAGGAAAGCTATTAGGTGGGGTTAAGATCTTTACTTGGTTTTCTTTACTTCATTTTTGGTTTGTTTTTGGGTCTCAAGCTGATTCTCTCTGGGTTTTCTCCATGTCATTGGATTAAGCCCAAGTATGTTCAGACGTACTCAGGCCAAGTCCACAGGCCCAAGGTATGACCCTGGGCAAACCTAGGCCAGGCTTGGGCCTGTCAGATGTTCCTGGGTTCAATCAAGAGGCCTGTGTTACGACCCTGTGTGAATTCAGGCTGGTCCTGGTCCAAGATTAGAACCCAGTCTGAACCAGTTCAGTTTTGGCTAGAGTTTCTGCAAAATCCAGTAACATAGCCTTTAGGAAACAGTCTGATTTTGATTGCTGTTCCTAATAGAGGTCATCATTTTGCTACTCATTGAGAGCATCAATGATATCAAATGGTTCTTTGAAAGGACAACCAATGCTGGTTTCTCTCCTACTAGCTGCACCCTACAAATGGCACTGTAGGAGCTGCATGCTCCTAATCCTTGTTTGAGGCGAAGGAAAGTTATTAGGTGGGGTTAAGATCTTTGATTCTTTACTTGTTTTGCTTTATTTCATTTTTGGTTCGTTTTTCGGTCTCCAGCTAATTTTCCCTGGGTTTGCGCCATGTCATTGGATTAGGCCCAAGTATGTTCAGACATACTCAGGCCAAGTCCATAGGCCCAAGGTAGGACACTGGGCAAACTTACGCCAGACTTGGACCAGTCAGATGTACCTGGTTTGAATCAAGAGGCCTGGGGTAAGACCCTGGGTGATTTCAGGCCGGCCCTGGCCCAGGATTAGAACCCAGTCTGGACCAGTTCAGGTTCGGCTAGAGTTTCTGCAAAACCCACTAACATAGCTTTTAGGAAACTGTCTGATTTGATTGAAAAATATTTGATGCTCTGCATTCTATATCTTCCTGACTTCTGAATTCCTTTTCAGAAATCCTATGAATTCATCTTATAGCAGTTGACAATTTCTCTTGAAACAGCATTATGATAAAATGAATGGTTGAAAGCATAGTTCACAAACTTGGAGTCGGAAAGTACTGAGGAAGCCCAAAATTTTGAACTCAGCATTAACTTGGGAAAAACTTGGCAACTTAGAAAATACTAAAAATTAATTTAAAAATAAAATAAAATTGTCTTTTGCAAAATTCAATTAGAAAGTGTATTAAATTCTAAATTGACATCTCAAAAGAGAGAATGCATCGTTCTATGGCAAACAAAATGTGTGAAAAACACTTTTTAACCAAACTTTTACCCATTGGCATTTTTTACCCATGTTTTTCATGTCTATAAAAACTTGCAAGTTAAACTTGTAAATGCTCGTGGAGCAAAAGAAATAGAGTACCTGGCAACTTGGAGAGTACTCATAGAGTTTGCAAACTATAATCAAAAGTAACGCAAAAACAAGAGTTCTTGGAACTTTTGCACAGCATGTTGAGAACCTGAATTTTCTTGGTTGCATATTTTTTAATTTGGTAAATAGAGCTGTAATAATTAATGATTTTTCTTATTAGACTTATACATGGTGTAATATCCCCTTTCTAAAATTGAAACTAATGATAAATAATATTAAAATATAAATAAATAAATAAATAAGTGGATAATAAAATATAATTATGATTGAAACCCAGGACCCTCTGGGGCTGGATGTGTGACCAGAGATTCCAATGGTCACATTATTGCTACCGAATACAAGAAGCTGGAAGTGGGGACCAATAATCAGGCAGCTTTGTTGGGGGTTGAAATGGCTGAGAGACTGCAAGTGGACAAATTGCATTTGGAAGGGGACTCTCAAATTATATCGAATGCTATTGCAAATGGCAAATCTTATGCATGACGATTGCAAAAGGTAGTTGAAATAATCAGGAAAAAACTTTCATTTTTTTAAAATTTCAAAATCTCGTATGTCTATTGGGAGGGAAATATGTTGGCGGACTCTCTATCCAAGTTGGCACTTGACGCGGTGACAACATAGCAGACGAAGGCGAGTGACATCATTGCAACCAAGTGATGGGATGTGATGTGATGTTGGTGAGTTGGCGGACTTCTTGAAGGTCAACGAAGGATAAAATTTGCATTCAATGAGGAGGAAGGTGGCGTAATTTGGCTTTATAGATATTGGCATCGTACAATTCTCTATGTGAGCAATCAATGCGGAGGTCAGACAACTGTCTATACATTTCCCTTCATTTCTCTCAGAGGTACATTCTATTGTGGGCATTTGAAGTGGCAGGTGTTTTGCGCATAGTAGTGAGTGGAGAAGTAGAATGCAAGACAGTTTCTCCTTCAATGCCACAAAACAACAAATGGCCTTCAAAGGGCCGGTGACAAAGGAGAGGTTGAAGAATGTTTTCTCCGCTTCCCATCCCTTTTTTCTCAATATCATTTGGGTGTTGCTGGGGGTTGAGTATGCAGTATCAAGGTTCTGCTTGCGAACCAATAGCGACATTGCAACCTTGTTCTGTGCTTGAGGCTTGCACTTTGGAACGAGGGATGAGGTGAGGCGAATTATAGAGTGTTGTGTGCATCTGGAGTGGAGTGTGGGATTGGATGATATTTTGCAATATGCGGTCCCTGGACAAGGGTTTGTGGCTACAAATGGCGACTGGCTCGACATGCTTGGAGTACCTCCTCTGGTGCACCCTTTTCTTTGGCACAGAGGCTTGAGAAACAACCTAGAGAGGAAGTAGGAGGCTAGGAAGGCGTGGGCATTGTTGGTGGATTTCGTCTATGATTGGGAGCTCGAATTGGCAGCAGGAATACCTAGAAACCAAAAGAACTTGACCTTGTTCTGGTTGAACCTAACGGGGGCCTAGTAGGATATGGAGTGGCAAAGGAGGGATAGGAGGTGAAATGCAAGGGGTCGTGCCCATGGACAAGTCAATTTGGCTCGAGGTAATAGTCGTGGGGGAGGTGGTTGTGACAGAGGTCGAAGGGGAGACCGTGTAACTCACAAAAGCTGTGTTCAAGGGTGTGGTGGGGTTGATGGAGGTGGAGCTCGCTCTAAAGAGACCAACGCTATTGTGGGTCGCTCCTCTTGTGTAATGCGCATGGAGGGTGAGGCGTTGGGTGGTGGTGTTGTTGTTGACAGGGGTGGTTCATCGCCCATCCATCTTCCACCCCACTTCGTTTCTTGAAATCTATCAATTATTGTCAAGTTTTTGTCAAACTTTGTAAAAATGACAATGTATATGGTCATGTATCTTTCCATGGTTGTAGTGTTTGTGTACAGTGATAATTTGGGTAAAGGTTTTTCCTTTTTGTATTGATGTGTATACATCTAGTCGGCTGTTTGGTATGGGGTAGTCTGCTATCGGGTGGTGGTTTTTTGGTGCTATTGGGTTGTGAAGGTCGAATTTTGAGGTGATGTTCAAACATTGTTCAAATCCATACTGTGATGTAACATCTTATTTTACATATATTAATAAAACAATCTTGTACCGATAAAAATAAATAAAATAATTATATTAGAATATAAATAATTAATAATAACTAAATTAAATATAAAAATAATAATAAATAAACAAATATAAATAATATAGCATAATCTTTTTTTTTTAATATAACAATATAATCTATTATTACTATAATATTATATTATTTATATAATAATATAATCTATAATTATAATAGCCATCGATATAATCAGCAATTCTAATATATAATTCATGCAGCATGGTTTATAACGATGACCACAAATTATAATAAGATGATAACCGCGTTTAAAAAACTATGAAAAGTCCTGAATGGGAAGAGGCACAGGGTATGTTTGCTCAGACGTAACCCACAAATCTATCACTAAAAGATATTAATAGCCATTCCTTCAAGGGACTTATGACAATAATTCACTCATACTAGGATTGGCGGGATTCTATTCCAGAGATCATCAAACCAGTCAGCATTGAATATACAATCAGTAATTAATATCTTACACAGTCATCAGCAACATCATCAGGAATTTACCAGCTCATCGAACGCCATTGATGGAGTAAAATACATTTAGCAGATTACATCAAGCCAGTAATCAAACAGGGGATTAGGAAGAAATATACACAATACGTGTGCGTGTATATATATATATATATATATATATATATATATATATATTTTAGGGAACAGATAAAACACCAACAGCGATTAATTAATACATAGGGCAAATTTATAAGGTTGCCATTATGCTTTAATAGGAGTAGTGAATATTTTCTGAAAAAGGTATCCAATACAACCAATCGGCATTTTCGGGGAGCAACTACACCATACGGAGGATCTAAGCAGCGACATATTTGTTCTAAATTGGTGAGAGTCATTGCGCCTCAAGTCACTGTTTAAAGAGCAACAAATATAATTCTGAAGAGCTATTGAATCAGCGAACTGTGGGAGATGACGACACCTTCCAGTGAACCACAACATTGGCATACATATGTATAACGGTGGCAAACTCATTATCAGCATCATCACTGCAATTAAACAGTTACTGGTTTATACTCTGCAATCACTTCAGTGCAAGAGGTTGTTTGTAGTGTGATACCATCAATGTTGAGATTCTGATTCTACGGAACCAAGCACATAGTGTGAACACCGGAATTGGAGGCAATATATCTGAGAATCAATCGATACCTATTCCAGAGTCCATTACGGGTTCATTTGTATTAGGTTTATAGCAACATATCTGTATAAGCGTAGAACTGTTGGCAGAGTGCACAGCCAGTAGCAGGCCAGAACTATATAGAGGAGGAAACCAGATAAAAGAGAGAACAGAAAACAGAGTTTTACAATAATCAGCTGTATAAGAATGTTCAAATGAAGGTAAATTCTAGAAGGGGACACTACACATGGTTGGAGATTCGTAGAATCCATATATATTGAATCTTGCATCTTGAATATGTAATTTAATATTTATTCATCTTTCAATTTTTAGTATTGTATTAGTCTTAATTGATCAACAATTTTGCAATGAAGTTGTGACTGATGATAAACAATATAAGGAATCATGGCCTTTTTGTTTATTCCTGATTATGATCTACAACTTTGTCTCGGAGTTCTCAATTTGTATTTTTGAATTCTCTCTACGCATACACACATAGATCAAAAACTTCACGAGTACTCACCTAACTCATGAGTGCCTGCAGGTTATTTTTTCTGCTGAGTTAATCATCCATTAACTCACCTAGCCAACTTTTAGTTAGTTTTCTGCAAGTTTTGGGAAGTCTTGGTGGGTTCCTTCAAGTAATGAATAAATGTATATTTTTAATTTGCCGAGTCGCTGAGTCCAAGTCAGAATTGGATCTGCTCCATTTTTGTGAGTCACAAGTTTTCAAATTATCCATACACATGTACATGCACATATTTATAGTTTTCATATACCTGGATGTCTATGGTCACACATGAATATATGATGGGCTTTTGTTCTTTTCTTAATTGAGAAATGATTATATCCAACATTAATCAGCCAACTTGCAAGGAAGCTTTTAAGGATATTTATCCTGTTATATGATCAGTTGTAGAGTCTATTAAGTATTATGTTTCATCTAATCTTGGTGATGACGTGTCATTTAGTTTTCAAATAGCACACTGACTGTAAATTTCAGATGCAAGATCATGACAAGAAGCGTAGAAGTTCTGTTTCTAAATGAGAAGTGAGACACCTTTTTTCTTTGTCAACTCATTCCAAAAATTGCTATATTCATTTTTTCGTAAACTTTAATAACTATTTGTTAAATGAACAGGTCCACTATGGGAAGCTTATTGTAAATGGACTTGTTCAATCTGAAGACTTTGTAGCAGAGCCAGCTGCATATGATATGAGTGCCACTGTGCGTCTCTTATCATTTTGCATTTTAATTTTTATATATGCTTGATTTTCATGTTCTTTTTATCATGTTTTGCCATTAAATTTCTTAAACTCCAAAGTAGTGCTCTTTCAATGAAAATTAAATTAAGTTGGTTCTAATGAATGTACCTGCAGTGGGTGTGCTTGAACAACATTTGTGAGTGTTCACCACCAGGGAAGAGGGCTAATTCAGGACAAAGGATTACTTGAACTCTGCTATACTATTCATTGTAACTGCTGATGAATGGAGAAATACCTGGTGGACTCAATGTTGTTGACATTTGAATGCCTCGTGAATTTTATTCATGAGCCTCAGATTGTACACCATCTGTTTGGTCTGTGTTCAATACCCCTGCATGCCTTCCTGCCCCGCTTTATTTAGTTTCATATGCAGAAATAAAGTTACAATATTTTGTAATAATTTATTGGGATTCAACTGCGTAGATTCAAGCCAATTTTCATTGAACCATATTTAATGAAATAAGAGACAATGAAGATTGAGTTGAATCCACACACTCAAAATTAGATAAATTATGAGATAAGTTGATACATTGCAGAAACATCATCAATATGAGAATGAAGTTACAATATCTCTGAAGATATAAGTTTTGTATATTGTATTTCCATTTGATTATTTATTGGAAGCATGATTAGAAAGTAAGTTATTGAAAATCTTCCACTTCACCCCATATCCGATTGTAGGATGTGCCTAAAAACCGATTGCTGTGTTTTCAGTTTTTAGGCACATCCTGCAATTGGGTATGACATGAAGTCTGAAGAATTTCATTTAGCTTGCATCTTAATCATGCTTCCAATAAATTGAAGAGAAAATGGTATGCAAAAATTGTATGTTCACAAATATTTTAACTTTGTTCTTTTTATAAGTGGTATTTTTATAATTTATCAAATTATGTCATAATTTATTAGTATTCGACTACATAGGTTTTAGTCAACTTTCATTGATCCATATCTCCTCTAAAAGCTTAGCTTTAATTTTCTCAGTGAGCTAAACTAAATTGTTAAGACAAAACTCTTAAAAGCTTTTTTACAGGAAGTAGACAACTTAAAGGGTCTAGAGAGTGTGTCAAAGAAGAATTTTTTTTCAGGAAAAGAACGAGTAGAGAATGGCAAAAGGTTATTGTTGATGAGCCCATAAATTCTTTCAAACTTAAATTGAACAAAAAAGCCTTTGTTGAGATTGCAGTGGGGATAACAAGATTTTCAAACAAAATTATTTCGAATGCAAGTCCATGATCTCATTCTCATTCTCAAACATTCTAAAACAAAAAAATCAAAATATGCTAAATGTATAAGTTTTGACTCAAATCCTCCACGCAGTTGAATCCTGATAAATTAACATAATTTGATACACTGGAAACACTACTTATATGTGAATTAAGTTACAATATCCATAAAGATAATTCACACATCACATATTCTTTTGTTATTCATTGAAAACATGATTAATAAACAAGTTAACTAAAATCTTTACATTTAATGTTATATCCATTTGCAGCATGTGCCTGATGGCTGTGTTTTTGTAATGGGCGATAACCGGAACAACAGCTGTGACTCTCATGTTTGGTAAGTAGAGGAAGCTTAAGTTTCTAATAGACCGTGTGCCACCTATATTTGTATATCTGACTATTAAATGGACTGACTCTGATTTGTCTTATTTTAAAACAGGGGACCTCTTCCTGTCAAGAACATTCTAGGAAGATATGTAATGCATTATTTGCGACCATCACAACTGGGATCCAACATTAATAGACATCATTAGAAATTTAGAGGCATGAGATTTGCCAGGATGTTACCAGGCAAGAGCTCTTATGACAACAGGGCTCTCTTTTTGTTTAGAAAATTCTAGGAGTTGTCATGTATCATACGCGACCTTCAAATGTTGGCAGGGACACTGGTGGACAGAAAACTAGTGTTTGGGAGTATGTATTGTCATTGGATTATCAATTCTCAAGTGGGGTAAAGCTTGTTAGGGAAATGCTAATTATAGTAAAATGAGCAACTGCAGACTCACTTCTCAGCACACATAATTTGGTTGTTGTAATGTCCCTTTTTTTTCTGATTATGAGACACTACTTGAATTCTTCACAATTCAATGAACATAGAAACAGTTTCAGCTATTAATGTGATATTTGAATGATGCTAATTCAAAATGCATGTGCAATATGGTTCAGATACAAAATAATTATGATTGCATAACAATCAAGATGATATATATTTGCTGTTTCTGATATACAAGAAATTACATGCAATGACTGAGGGAATTCTCAGTACCTTGTACTGCTCGCTGTGTCTGATATACAATTAAGAATGTGCAAATATGCAGGCCGTCTCTGATTTAACTTTATATGTATGCTCTGAATATTGTGATAAGCTGTGTCTGATATGACAATATTAATATGCTCAAAGATAATGCTGTCTCTGACTGTAGACTTTATATGTTTGCACCAAATGAACGCCAAAGGCAATATGCTATATTACAGAGCGATCCTTACAAGATACAAAATATAATAAGTTCTCCCAAACATCCTGAGTTGAATGATAGAACTACCTTTTTATACCTTGCATTAGAAATGATAAGTCATGTTGTAAATGACTTGATTTATATCACTTCTGAATCGCACCATTCCATAACAATCTCTAATCACTGCTCTTCTGATCCAGATCGGTTTGTTCACAGTAAGTTTATTTCTTCTTGTATATTGCTGTTGACTAAAGACAATAAATCGTTGTCTAGACGTGCCTCTTCATATATCCATTAATCTTTCATTTTGTACTTGCTGGTCAATGGCCTAGCATTGTGTCTAATTGGTTTACGTTTGTTGTTCATTATCAACTTCCGGCTGTGTAATATTGATTATTCTATCCATTGATTAAGGGGTTGAGGGGATTAATATTTGATTAGCAAACTGATGGAGATCAATGTGCTAGTTGACCATCTAGCAGTATACAGATCGCTGATCCTCAATACTTGGTATCATCGTTGACTTCTTGGATTCAATTAATAATATTAGCCGCTGTCGCCATCATGATCTGATGGGGATATCATCTTTGTACATGGCTTCTAGACTTGGCCACGTTGTGTTTGACCGCCTCATATGATATATTGGTAACCTTACATTTGAACAATGCTCCTATACGGATTACGGTATCTTGCTGTTGACGTGTCATTGTGATCTCTATCCATTTGCTTAGAAAATGTTTGGTTAGCATTCTGTCTTCATATGGTCTCTGTTCCCGCTGACTTAAACAAGTGCATGGAGTAAGACGACCTCCTTGGGATATTGGAATATAATGATTGGGCTCCTCGTGAGAATCATATAAGTTTCAATCTTTAATTAAAACTTATAAAATCGTACATGGATTTGTTGGTCTTGCATTTGGGGATATTACAGTTGTGGTCTTACATTTACTGTGGTCTGAAGATTCTCACTGTGCAGTTGATTAATGTGCATGTAATATTTTGAACTATTATGTTTCATTTCAGGTGGATGGAACTGTTGGTTTTAAAGCTGCAGATGCCACAGAAGTCCGTAGGGAATGATAACAATATTTGACATAGATTATTTTAGTTCACTATGATGCAAGTGGATGATATATGATTAGATTTAAGTATGACGAAACAAATTTTATTCTTCATAGAGATAACACAACAAATTAATTGTATAGATGACAAAGTGTCATATCCTACAGACTTCTTGTATGATCTAGATCTAGGTTCTGGTTCAAAATATCTTTCAAATTTTTTGAAGAGAAGGATACGAATTTCCATTTTAAGGCATTTTACATATTAGTGTTTCAGATAATTTTATGCATTGATTTCTATCAGTGATTTTTGATGGGTGTATTCTTTCTAAACAAATAATTAGGCCCACTGTGCTGGTTTCTAGCTGTGGGTATTTTTTGAACAGCAAAATGAAAGATGATCTGTAGTATTTTTATTAGACAAGGAAGCTGCATTTTCAGTGAGCTTGCTACCAGTTTTATGCAAACTGGATGGTGACAGAGACACAACACAAATGACCTCAAGTACAGAATTATTCAACACCATGAAAGTAGTGATGTATCTGGACAGGCATATTGGTGGATTGAGGGTTACCTTTAGGCCATTGGTAATAAAGACGTCAAATTTGTGCCAGCCACAAAGGGAACTTCCCCCTGAACAAGTCCCTCAAGATCTGGGGAAGTCACAGTAGACCTGTAATCCTCAGTGTTCAAAAGGGTGATCTTCCATCAAATAGGCATTGAATGGGGGAGTTTAGCTGAGAGGGACAATGTGTGTTCAAGAATGAGTTGATTGGGAGACCTTAGGGCTGACATTTAAGATTAGAAGCTTTTTATTTCCATGATTGAGTTGATGTGGGTTTGGTCATACATGAGCATTTCTTTTGGCAATACTGATACTCCTTTATTTCACTCAAATCTTTGCCTAGTACTGTCTTTAATCAGGAGTGGAGAGAGTGGCCTTGAGTTGATGGCCATTCATCAATAAGCTATAGCGAGCTGAGTTTTTTGCTAAGATTGCATCTAAGTTATGGTTGCTTTGATATGCTGATGAATCCTGGTAGCCAACAATGTTTAAGACTATTTTATATGCAGATTATCAATAGCGAGTTGACAAGCTTGAATCGCTTCACTAGTTCAGTTATCAAATTTTCTAAATGTTTTTGGTTCTGGGATATAATGCTTAGGACTTAAATCTATTGGCATGTATTGGGATGTGTGCAATACTAGTGTTTGTTCTTAGCTCTCTTTTATTTAGAGAAGCAAAATAACCCTATAATTTCATGGCATTAATAGGGAAGGGCACACATTATACTTGTGATTATCCCTTGTTATTCTCCTAAATGAAGTGATGCATGGCAAGACTTTTTACGTGTGGAGTTTTTCAGTGTGTGTGTGGATATTGTACTTGCAAGCTGAAACACAACACTTCAATAGAACATTCATCTGCTAGTCCATTAGTAATCAATTATCAAATTTAATAGTTAGAATGAACTATAAGAGTGTCCTATTGCTCTCTAACTAGAAAGAGTTTAAGTAAGACTAAGTTGACTCTCAAAATTAGAACCTAATCAGTGACATTACAGTTCTAAAATGAAAGATTTGAATGCATGTAATTAACTAAACTCAAGAATTGAATTAAAAACTTTTGAATTCCATTATCAAATTGAAAGCCAATTTAAGCTATGAATGAAGGTGCACTATTGAGAATTAAAATGTACATGTAAGTATGAATGCAATTAATCTAGGTCAAGAGAGCTTTGAAATTTTTTCTTTTATAACAAGTGTGATTAATTCAATGGTTGAGATTGACTTGAGATGGAGGGTTGCCCTTCACTTTCACTTGATCCATGTGACTAACTCCTAATTGGTTCATTTGTCCTCCTTGTCCCTTGAAAGGTGACATGTAATTTGGAGTTATTTATTAATTGATTTAATTTAATTTTCTTAGCCATGTATTTAATGAGTTGGATTTAATTAATTCATGCCAAGGATAATTAATAGGATTTTTGATCAATTAATGAGATTTGTGATTTTGATTATTTATGCCAATTATTGGTAATTAGATTGACATTATTAAGGACCTGGCCCTAAGTTAGGGCAAACAGGGCCTTTGGTTCTATTAGCCCATTTTAGGGTGATTACATTTTCTCATCTTTGAATCCATGTGCGAACAATGTGTTGATTCAAAAAATAGGTGGTTGATTTATAGAACAGTTTGGTATGAAGCGATGAAACCACTCTAGACTCGATAATTTCAAATTTGACCAAAATTCAAGGTGAATGATGTTGTATAACTATCGATTTTTGATGCAGGACAGGTAAGGAGGATCCAATTAAGGACAGTCCAAACATGCAGCCAAACACCACAATGCAGAATAACACAACAAGACAATGTTTTCAATTGAATTTTCATTAACATGCCCGACTGTAAGGCCTTCCGGGTTAGGGCCAAATACAATCAAAGTATTTCTGCAATCTTTCAGCTAGTCCAGTTTTGAAACAAATCAGCAACTGATGGAAACCCTAAGGCAGATCTTAACTTGAGCTCGCAAGCCTCCAAGCAATCTCCTTGTCTCCAAGCATGCAAACCACTAGCTCTGCTATTACAAACTATCAGATAACAATCTGATCATCAAGATCTCACAGGTTCCATATCTAATCTTTATAACTTCCCCAAATCTACCTCTAAACATCTACCCAAACACTCCCTAAATACATTTCCTCAACCACAAGTTGGCTGGAAGAAATAATTAACTTCTAAGCCAAGTCGGCTTCTATTACAAACAAATATTAAATTCAACAACAGTTGGCTCTCAAATAGCCTTACAAACAATTAATTCTCCATGTCGGCCTCTAGATCTACATAGGAGAATACAACAAAAGCTACCAACAATAAATGCACCAAGTCGACAAACCAAATCTCCAAGAACTCCAATCGGTGAACCAGAACTACCGAGCGCTAGAGAAACAACCGAGCACCAGTGAAACAACCGATCACGCCAAGCATCACTGAGCAACACAGGCATCGCCGAGCAAGCATGTCGACCAAGCACCACATGCATCGCCGAGTACAAGTTCCATCGAGCGCAAGAGGTTTCACCAAGTTCTTTTTAGCGACCGAGCTTCTTCAATAACTGAGACCATTGGTTAAAGTTGCAACCAAGTAACACAGAACCAAATAACACACCACCATGCAGATTCATCGAGTACTCTAGAATGCCCCTGCATCAATTTTGAACTTGATTGGACAAGAACCAACCATATTGACTTTGAGCTTGATGAGACGAAGACCGATAAGAGCTAATCAATGTATTTAGTTTGATAAAATTGAACATTTGAGAAATTATGATGATGACGACAAGTAACCAATTTGATTTGAAGCGATGAAATTGATCAATGTCCAAAAGATATTAGAAGCAATGATGCTTGATATAACATAATAATCAACTCGATTTGATGTGATGAAACTAACCAACGTCTGTAAGATGCTTTGATAAACACAGATAATCAAGTTGATATGAATTCTGATGAAGTTAACTATCCCACAATTAGTTTCAACTTGATGGATTGAAACTGAGATGTTCTGATTAAGATCAAACAATTTGATTTGAATACCTTAACTTGATATGGTCCCTGATAAAGTTGATTCCATTGGTGTTGAAATTGATTGATTTGGATCCTTGACTGGATTTTGATAGGAGTTTGATTGATTTATAGGTATGATCATGCCCGCTCGGGAGCAAAATCAAAATGAAATTCAATGTAATCACGCTTTTGAGTCATTTGATTGATTGTAAAATTGACGAAAAACTGATTTGGATAATTGAACAACCCTCATGCCTTGATTGGAATTCATTTTGAGATGATTTTGTGTTGATTTGAACACATGTTGACCTAGTTTGATCACTTTGCAATTGTGATTTGACCAAGTTTAATGGACGTGGACCAAAATTTTGATGTGTTGACTTGATGTGTGGGATTGAAAATAACTTTGTGCAGCTTTTGGTAAGCTTTTGTTACTTATTTAATCAATTATGAGTAGCATCGACCTCTGTTTGACTGTGGATTACCTCTAGTTTGACCAAGATTCTGCTCTGTTTGACTACTCTTGACTTTCCATTTTTAGTAATAAACATATATGAATGTTTGTCATATTTTTGCATTTGTTTCAGCTCATTATGACCTTGGTCATCTGCATTTTGACCAAAGTTGAATAATATTCTGCAAGCTTGACCTGTGCTAGTAACTCCGTTTTTACTGCTTTGAATGCCTATGTAGCACATATTTCGATTTCGGCCCTGATATGTAGCTCATATGTCATCCCTCAAGCTTTGTTTTGTGAAGATGCATTAGGTCCTTAATGACCCCAAGGGGTTAAAATAGGCCCAAAAAGGTAAATTTACTATTCATTTTCACTCCTTTTAGTAAATTCAGAGCTTTGAGAGAGAAGATAGTGGTTCCTGTGGAGAAGCGTCATTTCGAGCTCGTTCATTGATATTATTGTGCTGCTCATTATCCTGCTCCGGTAAGTATTCAATAACCTACCTTCCCATATTTTCCGTTTGAATTTTTGCTTTATGTTTTAAAAGTTATTAGGTCTTGAATTTTGGATCACATTTGGTATTCTAGCTTGCATCTAGGAAATCTCGAGTCGCATCCAGGATAGCTCAAAATCCTGGATTGTATCCTGCACCCCACAATGTCACAAATGGTCTTTTTGTATAGGTTTTTGAGGTGTTCAACATTGAATCACATCCTGTTAGTATAGGATCGCATATAGGTCCTGGATTGCATCATGTTAATTTTGTCGCATGCGGGATGCAGGATGTTGTTTCATGTTTAAAGAGTCACCTCTAGTCTGTTC
This sequence comes from Chamaecyparis obtusa, assembly GCA_027943335.1. Taxonomy (NCBI): domain Eukaryota; kingdom Viridiplantae; phylum Streptophyta; class Pinopsida; order Cupressales; family Cupressaceae; genus Chamaecyparis; species Chamaecyparis obtusa. Next base: position 51,926 of record BSBK01003492.1, read on the forward strand.
CTGATCACATCTCGGGTTGGAGTCATTTTTGGTCTTTCTTTAGTCATTTCTATTGCTTTTGACCTTCTGCCTTGTCATTTTTTTTAGGTTACCTATTTGACTGTGTCTGTAGGTTCATAGGTCTAATTTATTTTCTTTTCTGCTTGTCAAACTTGATGTCAATTCCCTATTTGTAGACTATATTCAAGATTTTTTCTTTCTGTAGTTTGAGGCCTACTCGGGTTCTGGAGTTTGTTGAGCAGTTGACTGATGTACAGCATCACATTATCGCCCATTGTGGTTTATGGAGTTTAGTTGATTTACCTGATATTAGGGTAAATCGGGGATTGTTGACTGCTCTTGCTGAAAGATGGCACTCAGAGCACAACACCTTCCGACCGATGAGATGATAGCCACTTTAGAGGATGTGTGGCACATCCTTTGTATTCCTGTGATGGGTGCTCGATTAGAGTATGAGTCTGGGGCAACTGTGGCCATTGCAGATGCACACCGCTTATTCTGAGATCCTTCCATTGCAGGTCGTCACTTATCTTGGGACCACCTCGTCACTCATTATGAGCAACTTTTAGCTCTTCTTGCTGGTTTGATAGGTAGTATTCTGATACCAGATAGGGGTCAATGTGGGTTCATGTGTGGCTGGGCAAGAGTTATTGAGGACATGTTGCGAGCACCTCACCATTTTGCCTGGGGTAATTGTATTCTTGCTGACATGTATCATGAGCTACATGAGTTAGTTTATCAACACTCACGTAGTATGACTGTAGGGATATTGATTCTACATATTTGGGTCTGGGAGCACATCCCTGTGACTCGACTAGTAGTAGACAAGAAGAGAGATCCAAAGCTTCCTTATATATATGTATTCAGGTTTCATCTAGCAGCCCCACCCGGGGAAGATAAAGTATTGGATGAGAGTACTTGATGATATGATTGATGTTGTATGGCATCCTTTACTTGACTGTGAAGAGTGGAGGACAAATGTGCATAAGATGCCTTACTTCTTTCAGAGTAGGTACCTTATTGGCTACACTCGATATATTGTTGAGCGGTTCCTTGTTACCAGGGTGTTGAGATAGTTTGGTCATGTACAAGGCATTCCTCAGGACTTGGTTTTTTATGCATCAATACGAGACAAGGAGGCACAATGGGGTGCTCGGTTGCCATATGAGACCGTAGTTCAAAAGATTGACCAAATGGTACCCGTTGGATGGGATCTTATGCTAGAGGTTGCTGATGGTGGTGTTACATATGAGTACCATGCATATCTAATGCAACATCCCTTTCCTAGATTTACTGCCCCAGATGAGGTTGCTCCGAGGATCGAGGATCCTCTTGATTATGATCTTGCCGATGATGGTCCTGCTAGAGGTTGTGTTGATAGAGGTGGTTGTGGTAGAGATGGAGGGAGAGATTCTCGCGACTAGAGAGGAGGCAGAGGGGGTGATGGAGGAGGGGGGGGGGGGGGATCAACAGGGTAGGCACAATAGATTGTGTGTTCTTCCTCCTCGTAGGGATCCAAGACCATTTTTACCTACTAGGGACCTTCCTAGACAACAGTAGCAACAAAGATTTATTGGAGAGAGTAGTGGTGCTGGTAGTGGAGGTGATCAGCCACCTCGAGATCCTCCTAGGGATAGAGACAAGGTCAGGGACAAAGACATAGATCCCTTATCAGAGTGTGAGAGGGAGAGAGCAGATTTGAGAGCATAGGTTTCCATTGTGCATACTCTTCTTATTGATAGAGACAAACAATTATATATTATGAGAGCAAAGAGAGATCGACACACGCATACTGCAATGCATCAGGGTCAGAGAGCAACCTATTGCTTTGCTTTATACTATGAACTTGTTCTTGTAGATCAGAGATCACATTTTTTTTCCATTGTAGCAACAGTATGAGGGATACATGCCACTACCTTAGCTGACCACAGAAGATGTTCCCCCTCTAGCCCCACCTTGTGCTGATGATGGGGGGAGCAAGGCTTGAGTTCTCTTTGTTATACTGTATCACCGATGTACTATGATTTTGTATACATTGATGTATTCTTTATACTATGATGCTCTAATGCACTAACACACTTTTGATGTACTCTTTATACTCTGATATGTTGACACATCGATGATATATATATTTTATTTTAGATCACATCGTGATATATTTAATCATGGTTTTGGATATTGATGATGATAATACATATCTCTTGACATCATTGTACCATTTCACTGATATATATACATGAGATATGCAACTCTAATTTTTGGGTTCTATATGGATGCATCTAGATGTTTTTGTACTTTCCTTTTTATGCATATATGGATGTATGGATGCAGTTACTACATGAATGTATCTCACTTTATGCTCTTTTCAGTTAAGCATGTGTATGAGATATTTTATGAGATGAAATGTGATGCGATTCACTTTATTCATGTATGATGATGGATGCATTGATGTAGACATTTATGTGATTATGATATGGACATGATTATGTACGTGCTTAGATATCAGTGCGAGATACTTAGTCAGTGATTTGTTTTGATCTTTCCGATTTGGTTCATGTGGTCAAACTTGTGATGTTGATATCATCTCATTTTATGTTTAGATTTTATTGATCTCAGTGTTGATTAATCACATTCATACTTTCATATTTATGTAGTTTGATTAATGAATGCAACTACATTAACAATGAATGCAGTTAGAGTAAGACTTCTAGGATTGTCACTGATTATTCAAGATGGATATTTTTATCATCATAGAGATTTTTGCTTCAGACTTGATAGGTTAGTACAATCTTCATTGATAGATTTAGCAATCATGAAAATATGAATACCTCCCATGTTGGATGTTATGTCGAAAGTGAACCTAAGCATCAAGGCATATAGGCTAGGATGTCTTGTCAGTTACTCTTTTTTTTTGATGGATTAAACTTGTTTTGTTCATGTGCAATATATTGTTATGTGACCCATAATGACCCTTTTTAAATTTTTGTTCATATCCTTGGGTGCACGATTTTGTGTGCACCTTACTAGTAAGTTTCTTCACTAAGATTAAACAGGCAAGGAGATGAATCCAACTTCACTGAAGATTTTATAGGAAACAAGTCGAGGTATATGCGACATTCCAATCATGATGGAGGATCTTACCATAGACACCTAGTTCCTACAATCACTCTGGACCATTGGTTTTATTACTACAAACATAAGACATAAAATTTTATGCCCCTAGTCCTTGTTTCTCTAGTCATTTTTAGACATCCTTGAGTCTCTCAGAGGACAGAAAAAACATAAACTAATAATAAGTCACAACAAACTAAGGAAATTCATGATTTTCCCTTTTGTTTCTCTAGTCCATGGACATCTTTGAGATAGTTTTGAAATACATGATCAACATAAATCACAAAGCATTTGTAAAAGATTTGAGAATACAAATCTCCACAACCCAAGAATATTCGCAAGCAAAACAAACCTGTCACAAGAGAAGAATGAAGACAAATAGCAATAGCTCTCAAAAGGAAAATTGCATTAGAGAGAATGAATGAAAATTACAATATTCAACCTTATGAAAGGAGAATAAGAAACCCTAAAGAGAAAAATGTATTTAATAATTATAATAATTATTAAATACCTACAATGCAAGACTAAGTGAATCTTAAGAGAGGAATAAAAGGTGACTTAATTAGAATAATTAAGTGAAAAGAACCTTTTACTCTAACACCCCCCCTTAAGATGAGCTTAGGGAGAAACTGCAAACTAAATGCATAAAAAACAAATGCAAATACAAGCTAGAAATAAAATTTGGGTCTCGACAACATGGCCCGATGAGGCACCCAATCACAACCAATTCTCTGTAAAGTGGAGAAATAGAGAAAACCACATGGGAAAAACTCCACCCCAAAAAGAGATAAAGGAACATGTAAAAAAAAAGGAAGGAAGGCCTCACTAAGATCCCCTAAGGACAACTTTCATCACCCCAAGCATCGTGCACAACTGAAGATAGCGTGGCGATGGAAAAGGTTTTCAACCTGCTCCGTGGTAGGAATATACTCCAAGATAAGAACATCATCCCGAATCAACTGCTTGATGAAGTGCATGTGTATCTCAATGTGTTTGGTCCGCTGATGCTCTACTGGGTTGCTAGAAATGTGAATAGCACTTTGATTGTCACACCAAAGAATAGTGGGACTATCTGGAGGAAAATGAAACTCAGTCATCAACTATCAAAGCAATAAAACCTCCTGACTAGCAAGAACAACAACTTGGTACTCAACCTCTGTAGATGATAATGCACGAGCAATTTGCTTCTTGCAAGACCATGTGATAGGACCATAGCCAAGACATAAACCAAATCCATAAGTAGACTTTCGATTAGTGATATCACCAGCCCAATCTGAGTCAGTGAAGCCAACAATATGGGGAGGTCCTAATGAGAAGTGAATGACATAAAAAATGGTGCCCCGAATGTATCTCAAGATATGTTTGGCAGCTTTCCAATGACTCTCATTTGGATCATGTGAGAATCAAGAGACAAGGCCAACTACAAAGGAAAGATCAGGATGAGTGTGTGTCAGGTACAACAGGCTACCAACCAACTATCTGTACAAAGTAGAATCTATTGATGGAGTAGTGCAAGTGGGAGACAAAACAATGCCTGACTGAAATGGTGTGTGGACAGGCTTGCAATCAAGAATGCCAAATCGCTGGAGCATATCAAGAGCATACTTTTGCTAAAGTATGGAAATTCCATCCGAAGACTGAATAACTTGTAGGCCCCAAAAATAGTGCAGAAGACCAAGATCTGTCATCTCAAACTTCTCCATCAAAGCTCTCTAGACACTTTGAATAATAGAGGATGAGCTACATGTAATAAGAAGATCATCAACATATAGCACAAGAATCAAAAGATCATCCTCATGACGCTAAATGTACACAGTAGGATCAAAATGACGAGTGAAGTATGAAGACAACAAAAAGGAGTCCATATTCTCATACCAAGCCCTAGGAGCTTGTTTTAGACCATATAATGACCACTGAAGTCTGAAAACCAAAGAGGAATCCTATACAAAACCTTAAGGCTGCTCCATGTAGATCTCCTCATGTAGATATCCATGCAAGAAAGCACTCTTCACATCCATCTGAAACATTGTCCAACCCTGGGAAGCTACAAGGGAGAGTACTATGCGAATAGAGTTCATCTTGGATACAAGAGCAAAGGTTTTAGAGTAATGAGTACCCTCCACCTGAGAAAAAACCTTCACAACAAGAAGTGCCTTGTACTTATCAATCAAACCATCTGTAGAAAATTTGGTATGGTACACCCACTTCCACCAAACCAACTTTCTCCCTTTCGAAAGAGAACAAAGATCCCAAGTGTGATTCTTCATCAAAGAAGAATACTCATCCATAGCCCTATCCCACTCTAGGTGTCCTGTCGCCTCTAAAAATTTTTGAGGGCCATCTAAAATGGCCTAACTCAGAAGGCTAGAACCAGATGTATGAGAACTAGTACGAGTATTTGAAGGATCACTTGCAAAAGATCCAGCTGCATCAACAATCAAATGGGCCCACTTGGGCAAAGGGTGAGCAACTAGTGGTGGTGGTGATGGTAGATCTCATCTGAATCATCCTCAAGAGATAAGGTATCCTCAAGAGATGAAGGAATAGGTAGTGATGAGGTAGCTGATGATGGAGAATCTATGAGAGGAAAGTTCTCATCAACCTGGACATCTCATCAAAACAAGACCTCTCTGGAATCAGGATCAAACAACCTGTATGCCTTAACATCCTCACAATAGCCAAAAAATATGAGTGGTTGAATTTTCAACTCCATGGATTTCCTCTAAGCATCTGGAATAAATACCCAAGCCACACTACCAAACACTCATAATGATGAAATATTAGGCTTGACATGGGACCAAGCCTCCTCAGGAGTCATATGTCATAATACTTTATGAGGCATCCGATTTTGAATATAGTTGGCACAGTTGATTGCCTCAACCCAAAAAGAAGACTGCATATCTCATGACTGAAGCATACAATTGGCCATCTCCTACAAGGTTCTATTCTTTCTCTCAACAATACCATTCTACTGAGGGGTATATGGAACTTATAATTGATGCTGCAAACCATGCTCAGTGCAAAACTCTATAAAAGCCTGATTCACATATTTCCCCCCATTATCTATGCGTATCCTCCTGATAGAAAGTCTAGACTGCTTCTCAACAAATGTCTTAAAGTGTCAAAATGAATCAAAGACATAGGACTTGTACTTAAGAAAGTACACCAATGAACATTTGGAGAAGTCATCAATAAAAGTGAGCACATAATGAGCTCCTGAAAAAGAAGGATTTAGAAATGACATAAGGTCACTATGGATCAAATCCAAGTGTGCCTTAACATGTGTGGCTCTACCTACTGAAAAAGGATCATGATGATGTTTTCCAAGTGCACAACCTCGACATACACCATTTGTATAGGTAATGCTAGGAAGCCCAATCACAAGTTCCTATGTACTCATCTGTTGTAAATATGTATAGTTGACATGGCCAAAATGCTCATGCCATAGCTTGCTCACTATATCTTCATGTGCAATAAGAGAGACACTGAAACTATCTAAAATCTCAAAGCTATCAAACAGGTACAAGAGAGACTGAGGATCAACACTATCTAAAGCTATAATCAAATTAGGATCATGAAGGTCTCGAATAACCACAACATGTGGTGAGAAATCAACTATTTTACCAGTGCCAGAATGAGATATCTGATAAATAGAAATGAGGTTTGTCGAAATGTTAGGAACAAGTACATCTTGAAGCAACCACCACTCAATGAAACTGAGCGTGAACCTGTAACTAAAATCTTTGTTGAGTCACCAATTGCAATCTATGAAGTAGCACTATAAGAAAGTGCGGCGACAAGCTGATGGGAGTGTGTCATATGGTGAGAAGCACCAGAATCAATATTCCAAGAAGAATCTATAGATATAGCTTGTGCAGAAAGAGCATGATCTTTTCCTGTGGAAGAGGAAGAAGGTTGAGGAGAAGAGATATTATGTTGCTTCATGGAATCCTCTAAGGACTCTAATCATTTCCAACACCTGGAAACTCGATTTACTTCCTCGCCACAAAAACTACAAGAATCTCTTGATTTCATCTTAGTCTTGGAGGAAGACTCACCGGACTTTTCTGAATTGCCCTGTTTGGAATTGGATTGTGGTTTTCAATCTGATTTAGGGGTTGGCTTGGAGGAACTCTCACTGCTAGCTGAATCTTTCTTGGGCTTTGGTTTGGGCTTCTATTTCTCCATAGGTGTCTGAGAAACCAATGCTTGGTTCTTTGAAACTGTGAGAGAATCCAACTATTTAAGCTTAGCTTTCTCTTAAGTCAAATGATCAAAGAACACCTCAAAGGAAGGCATGATAAATCTAGGACCCAAATAATCCATTGTGGAATGGAAAGTAGAAGAGAAAATCTGAAAATTTCCTTGAAGCTTAGAAAGAATCAGGTAGATACACTCCGTGTTAGTCTTGTTCTTGCCACAACCCTGTAAAAAAGATTTGATGGATTTGAATTTCATCAAGAAATCCTTAATAGAAGGAAAAGAATTAGATTATGTGGAGGCCAGCTCTGCATCAATATGAAGTTCCCTAAACTCATTAACTGTGCCAAAGAGAGTCTGAAACCTTGTCCACATAGCCCTAAGAGTAAGACAATGAAGAAGATGAAAAAGAAGGTTGTCTGAAACATACAAATACAACACACCCGTAGCCTTATCCATTTTGTTCCTGTGCTGCATGACCTCATAGGGGTGAGTTAGATGAGGCTGTTCCTCACCCAAGAAATACCATAACCCTCATGACTTGAGAAGCCTCATCATACGAGCTTTCTAGATGTGATAATTGCACGAAGTAAGAAGCTCCACAAATGCTGAATCTGCTATGTAGCCAACTGATATGATCCCTTTTTTAATTAATAATTTTCTCTTAGAATTAGACAAAATTTGTAGAAGGGTTTGTGTTTTGGTGTCTAGTTTTTTGAAATAAATGACAAAAAAGCAAGAGAAAAAATATTGCCCACAAATAGAGAACCCAAACCCTAGTACAATCTAAATTCTAGAAAGAAAGAAAGAAGTGTTTCAGACAAATTTATGTGTACCTTAGATTTTTTTTGAAAAAAAGTCTCTAATATGAAAAGATCTCAGGAAGAGCTTTTCGACGATATCTCATTTTTTGAAAATGGAGTCTAGATGCAAAAGTTATGAATCCTGAAGTGCAAAGAGAAACTATTTTCGTTGATGAAGAAAAAAAGAATCAAAATGATGAAATCATAAATGCATACCTTCAGATTTGGATCAAGCTCAGAAAGAGCTTTCCGTCACTATCTTGTTTCTCAAAAATGAAGCTCGTATGCAAGAGCTATGGATCCTGGAGTGCAAGAGGTATGAATTGCAGAGAGTAAAGAGTAACCTCTAACATTGACAACAAAAATAAGCATCAAAATGGAAAAATCACAAAACCAAACCTACAGATATGGATCAGGCTCGGAAAGAGCTTTCCGTTGATATATTGTATGCCCAATTTTGATATCGGATGACCAAGTTACAAGCTAAAAATGAACTCTTGCTTAAAAAAAGGCTTGAAGAAGGTATGAAGAGGCCAAAAAAGGTGATGTCAGCATGATGACATCACCGCCAGCGATCACAGGATGCAGTTGACAGTGACCGTGTGGTTACCGCGTGTCAACCCGCAGTGACACTGACGGTATAACCGTTGCAGTGACACCACGATATAACTACTACACTAACACCGCGGTGATCACCAACAGTTAAACCGCTGCAGTGATATCGACGGGGACATCATCGATGTTCACCGGTGGTTACCATGCCACCGCTGGGCGGTGGTCCCCAATTTTTTTTGAAATGCGTGCCTAGGTTGTATGACCTTGAGGCCAATTTTTTTTGCCTCAGAGGTCAAAGTTGGCCAAAATAGATATGCCTTATATGAAAATAGGGGTTTTTGGGCATTTTGAGCTCAACCGTGAGGTCCCTTTGAGCCAAAAATGTCCAAAAATGAAGAGAACCCCTAGATCCAATAGAAATTTCTGAATAGACTGAAACCCTCAAAGCTCCATAAAACTTGAACAAATCAAGAACAAGAAACAACAAATTTGAGCTCTCATACCATGAAAGATTTGAGAATATAAATCTCCACAACCCAAGAATATGTGCAAGCAAAAAAACCTGTCACAAGAGAAGAATAGAGGCAAATAGCAATAGCTCTCAAAAGAAAAATTGCATTAGAGAGAATGAATGAAAATTACAATAATCAACCTTATGAAAGGAGAATAAGAAACCCTAAAGGAATATGCAAGCCCAAAGGGAAAAATGTATTTCATAATTAGAATAATTATTAAATACCTACAATGCAAGACTAAGTGACTCTTACGAGAGGAATAAAAGGTGACTTAATTAGAATAATTAAGTGAAAAGAACCTTTTACTCTAACAATTTGTTTGTTATTGTTTAGTGTTAAGGAACACTTTTTTTTAATTTGCAGTCACTTTTTTTTTATCAATCACAAATTCAAACTGATTGTAGCTCATGTCTTGTGTGTTTAATGCATTATCTAGGTGTGTTGTATTTAAGAAACATCGTTGATTAGGTTCAGTCTCCATGACTAGTGTTTAGGAACACTATTGGGTTTGAGTATTCAAGGAATACTATTTTTGTTTTAGGTTGGTGGCATTAAGAAATACCTTTGGTTGTGTAGTTTTAATTTGAAGCGTGGAATTAGGATAATTGACAAACCTAGCAGAAAGTCCTAATGACGACCAATTGACCTTGATTCCAATATGACTATGACCAATGCCTCCTAGAGAATACAATTTTCCTAGGACTTCGGTATAGACAGGTTCCACCCTAGGATAATAGGAGATTTCTGATTGCTTGGTTCAAGATTTGATTGTCACAAAGGTGACTAAAAGATATGTACACGATAAAAATTTAGGTTGATGAAGTGTGTAAGTGCTTTATTAATAGATGGAGTGTTGATTACAAGTAGCGCCTGTTTACCAAGTTTTCACCACTTGGACAATTTTTCTATTTTTGCTACCAAGGTGCCTATTTGCTAGGTTTTCACCGAGGCACCTTTTTCTCTTTTTCAATTTTTTTGTACTTTTGATTTGTCTCTTTTTTTTCTTTGATTCATCAAGGCACCTGTTTGCCAGGTTTTCACCAAGATGATCATTTTTTTAGGACTTTTTCTAATGTTTTTGGATTTTCTTCTTTTCCACCATTTTTTCTTTTCTTCAGGATAAAATTTTCACCATTTTTGGATTTCTTTAGGACCAATTTTTGTTGTACAAGTGCTACCTCAAGAATGTCAAGCATAAAACTATTTCAGGTGGAGAGTTTTGATTAGATCTTCTAGGACATCTCCTTCAGGTGTAGCCAGTTGATAAGAACCTAATCCATAAGAAGTTGTGACAACAAACATACCCAACCATTTGGGTTCAAATTTTTCTTTTTATTTTCTATGTTGGTTCTTTGGATTTTCTCTTAAAACTAGATCCCCTACCTAAAATGCTCTAGGTTTCACTTTCTCATTGTATCCTCTAGACATTTTTTTGGTAGACTTTGATATGGTCAAATGCTTGTTGCTTGCACTCATCTAACAATTCAAGTTCTTGTAGGTGTGAGATTCGATAGTCCTAATCAATGAGTAGATTTTTCAATGAAACCCTCAATGATGGAATCCCAACTTCAATTGGTAGCATTGCCTCTGACCCATAGACAAGTGCAAAATAAATTGGTCTTGTTGGTGTTCTGATGCTTGTGCAGTATGCCTATAATGCTGGATTGATTCACAAGAACCAGTGTAGGATCTTTAGGATTGTCTTGTTTGAGGCTTCAGGTTGTTCGTTACCTTGAGGGTAATAGATCAAGGAACAATGCTATGTGATATTGAAGTGCAGACATAAGTCATCCATATCTTTGTTTTTGAATTGCCCTCCCATTGTCAGTTACAATTGATGAGGATACCCCATACCTACAAATGATGTAGTTGAGGATAAACATTGAGACTTGTTTTCCTGTAGTAGTGGCCAAGGGAACTGCTTCAACTCACTTTGTGAAATTGTCAGTGCTCCTGATAATGTACTTATGTCCGTTGGAAAAATTTGGATGAATATGTCATACTAAATCAAAGGCCCATTGTTGGAATGGCCAATGTGTGATAAAAGGAATAAACTCCCTAGCTAGAGCATGTAATATTAGATTTTCGTGGACTTGATGTTTCTTGCATGTTTTGGCATAATGGATATCATCTTTTTTCATTGTGGGCCAGTAATGTCCCACTCTTAGAAGTTTCTCACTAATAAAAAACCATTTGAGTGAGACCCACACACACCTTCGTGGACTTCCTTTAGTGCATGATTTGACTCTTCACATTCTAAACATATAACTAATGTACCCTTGAGAGAACATCTATATAAGTCATTTATGATGATTAAATAACAAGATGCTACTCTTATTAGGCATCTTTTTTCATTTTTTGATTAATTTTCTGGAATCGTTTGGTCTTTTAGGTTATTATAGATATGGTAATATCTAGATGGTTCTTGGGGTTATAGAGCACAAATTATCTGAGAATATGGTGAATCATAGGAAGGAAAGGGGAGTTCTTCCACTATGAAGTCATAGAGAGACTGATGCTCTTCTAATTGTAACATTGATGCAAAGGTAGACATCACATCAACTACTTTGTTTTATGATCTTGGAATCTATTCAAAAGTGATGTGTATAAAATATTTCTTTAGATCATCAACCATTTTCTTGCAAGGCATGAACTTGTCATCCTTAGTTTGATAATCATCATTTACTTAGTTAATAATCAGTTGTGAGTCTCCATAGATATGCAATTCAACTATCTTCCATTCAATGGAAAGTTTGAGTCCATTTACGAAGGCTTCACATTATGCTATGTTGTTAGTACAAGGGAATACCATCTTATACGCCTTAGGTATCTTGTATCCTAGGGGAGTGATAAAAAGACAAATGGCTTCTGATCCTTGTTGTGTGAAGGAACTATCAAAGTATATTTTCCATGAATGTTCTGTCAAATGCATGATTGCTGCATCTAGAAAATCAATGCATAAAGGTTTGTCTTCTTGCATTGGTGCTTTAACTAGCTAGTTTGCTAGTATTTGTCCCTTAATAGATTTCTTGTCCACATATTCAATGTCGAATTCACTTAGGATTAAGACCCATTTTACTAATCTTCCTGTCAAGGTTGCTTTATTGATCAACATATACTTCAATGGATCAATCTTAGCAATCAAATTTACCTTATGTAAAAGCATGTACTGTCTCAATTTTTGGGATGCAAAGACAAATTCTAAGCATGCTATCTCAATTATTGAATAATTCAATTCATATGAAAAAGAGTCCTAATATAATAAATTTCTCATTCCTTGTTTGTTTCATCTTCTTGTGCAAGTAGGACTCCTAAGTATTAGTTGCCGAGATATACAAGAGTAATGGTTTTCCCTAGAGAGGATCCATTAAGATGAGGACTTGTGAGACATTGCTTGATTTGACTGAAATTCTTATCACAATCCTCGTTCCATGTGAAGGTTACTCCCTTATGCAACATTTTGGTAAAAGGTTGAGCCTTATTAGCTAGTTGAGAAATAAATCTTCTGATTGATTGGAGTTTCCCTTGTAATGTCCTCATTTGACTTATGTTCCTTGGTGGTTACATTTCTAGTATCACTTTCACTTTAGTTGGATCCACTTCAATGTCCTTTTCCAAGACAATAAAGCCTAACATTTTACCTGATGACACACCAAATGCACATTTTTTAGGATTTAATCTTAAGTTGAATTGTTCTATTCTATCAAATATTTTTCTTAAGTCCTCTATGTGGGTGGTCCTTACTATGGACTTAGTGAGTGTATCATCCACATAGTATTCCGTATTCTTGTGCATCATGTCTTGAAAGATTATTGTCATTTATCTCTGGTATGTTGCTCTTGAATTCTTGAAAGCAAATGGCATGACATTCAAATAGTACATACCCCAGGCACATTGGAATGCTATTTTATCTTAGTCTTATGGAGAGATTTTAATTTGGTTGTACCCAAATAATCTATCCATTAGTGAATACATCTCATAACCAACTGTAAGGTCAACAATCATGTCAATATTTGGAAGCGGGAAATTATCTTTAGGACAATCTTTGTTCATATCTCTGAAATTAGTACACACTCTTATTGATTTGTCAGGCTTAGAATTTGGAAAAATATTTTAAATCCATTCAATGCAGTCTATTTCTCGTATAAATCCAGCTTTCAACAACTTCTCAAGTTCAACATTTTCTAGCAATGCAACATGAGGATGCATTTTCTTGAGTTTTTGTTTAACTGGCTTCACTCCTGGAGCAATGGATAGATGATGCATTATTAAATATGTGTCAAGTCATGGCATATCAAAATATGACATAGAAAATTTTATCTTCTTTTAATTGAAAAATTGTGTAAACTTTTCTTTTTCTTCATCTGATAGTGATTGAGCAATATGGATCATTTGAGGATTTTCCATTGTGCCAAGATATACTAGTTGAGTAGGTTCAATCAAAATTGAAGATATTTCCTGAAAATGCTCGAGAAGGATATCGATAGTCTCATCCTTTGGAACCTTTGAGAGGTTTTCACCATTAAATACATCTTTTATTTTTACTATTTTATGATATGATACTACCACTAAGTGGTTTTCACCATAAAATCTTCTTTTCTTTTTATTTTTCTGTTTGAGACTAAGAAACTTGATATCCCCTTCTATCATACTTACACTCCTTGCACTGGTGGAAGAGGTGAAGGGTTCACAAGTATTAAGATAGTAGGATAAAGTTTAGTAATTTTCAAAGGTTAAAAGGTTCATGGACTCAGGTTCTGTCTAGTCAATGAGTTTGAGATTTACCAAGGATAGGGATTCACAAGGCTCAAGAGACAACACTGAGTTATTATGAATGTTACTGACTGACAAGATGATTAATATCAGGTTAGTTTCCAAAGAATTGTTAAGAATGTTAAGGTCATGATCATCATTATTAGAGTCATCATTAGTGTTATATGAGTTTGACCCAATTAACCTATCATTAGAAATTTTGCCTTCTTCAAAATGAACTCTAGGAGCATATTTATTTACCACATCAATTTCTATATCCAATGTACAATTGGAAAGTGTGTCCCATTCATTTTTATGAGAATCTGTTTGACTATCATCTGATCTACCCAAGAAATGTGCTATGGTTATTGTTGCTTCTTTTTCTTTCTCAGAATCATTATCTTCTTGTTGGTTCTCAACTTATTGTAAAGGTGTTTGTGGAGACAGGGATATATTCCATGGATTCTCAAAATGACGTATATCAAGAGCATGGGTAACAATGACCAATTGTCCCTAGTTAGGGTTCCTCTCTTGTTGTCCATCTAATTCTTGTTCAGATTCAGGAATGATAGGAATGGTACTTAGGTCTGATAAAAAATCTCCTTGCAAGAGTAGTAATATTTCATATGAGATGTGCTCTTCTATTTCTTCTTCATCAGCCAAATGATATGCTCTATCGAATATAGGACCATCTCCAGACATAAGGTGGGATACTTCTTTGAAACCTAACCCAATTTTATCTTTGCCAATTGGTCATTTATCCTTGTAACCCATTTGCTTCATGATATCATATCCTTTTCCATATTTGTTTGGTGGTATCTCAACATTTTTAACATTTCCATCTCATTCTTCTTTGCATAACCATTGAAAGAAAAAATTTTCTTCATTTTCCTCTGATAGAGACATCTTGACTTTGATCATCCCTATTCCTTCATGAATTGTTATCCTTACCATTGGATGGTGTGAATATTTATGAGAGTCTTCCCTGAGATGTAGGAGATAAAGGTAAATCCATCATGGATATTGATGAGTCAATTTTATACTCTCCCATTCTTGTGTCTTGGATATTCAACTTCTTTGCAAAGCTATGTAAGACCATCTCCTTGGAATTTTTATCTGCTTTAGAACTTTCTTTTTGGTGTGGAATCATGTTGTCTACTTGTTTGAGATAATTACAAGGATAAGTTGTATCAGCTGGAATTGTTACTTCTACTCCATTGTGAGGGAATTTTATGCACTGATGGTATGTAGAAGGCACTTCTTGCATTGTATGAATCCATGGCTTACCAAGAAGAATATTATAAGAAAGTGGTAAATCAAGGACTTGACATATGACATCTCTTTCCATAGGTCCCACTCTGATAGGTAAAACCACTAATCCTTTGGAAGATATTTCCTCTTCATCATAGGCTTTTATTGTGATCTTCCTTCTTGGGTCAATAGCATGTTTTGAAAATCCCAATTGTTTCACAAGATTAAATGTGCATATGTTCAAATCATCACCTCCATCTATCAAGACACACTTAAATCAATGTTTATGAATTAAGACTTCTATCTGTAAGGGCTGATTATGCAGATGATTCAAGGATTTGTCATCTTCTTCAGAGAAAGATAAAGAATGTAGGGAAGTCAAATGACCCACCATAGGTTGGAATCTGTCTACATCTAGGTCTTTCAAAACATTACTTGCAAGAAAGGCTTGACCACAAATATCTCTATGAACTGGAGAAATCTTTAGTAATTCCAAAATGGAAATTTGAGAAGAGATACATTGTAATTGATCCACCAAGTTGTAGTCAGATGTTGAAGGTAATTTTGATTATTTGGCTGATTATTTTAGAATGTTTGTTGTTGTAGTTTGTTTTGATATTGAAGCTCCTTTAAGTGTGAGATTATCTTGACTTATTGTCACAAAATTAGAACATCCCAATTTATCCTTTACTCCCTTGAGAGTGATTGATGAGTCTAATTATTGACTCAATTTTGTTATGATCTTTATGTTTTGTTGATACTCTGACAAACATTTCCAAGACATTTTAATACTTATACTTATGTGAACCTATGCCAAGTATAGCCAAAGCCACAAAATCTAAGGGAAGTTTGAATGATATGTTTTGCTAACTATTATAAATATAATGCAGTATTTCATATAATTATTTCAAGCTGTGTTCTAACATCTAAGTAGGAGTTGAATGTTGACTTGCATATGTGTACCAAATGTACTAACCTTTCAGGTAAACATGGAGTGGTATGAAGAGTGGTGCATCTGCATTGAAGAAGGGAGTTAGAAGACCAACCATGATGAGAGAATTTCATATGATTCCGATGGTGGTGCTAAGCTTTGAAGGAGCTGCTGTTCCAGAAATATAGGGAATTAGTCTTGCTACATTTCCTCAGAACTGTTATTCTGTTGACAATAGTAATTGTATCATGTTATGGTTGTTTTATCTCCTCCGTATGTGGCGAGATTTAATGAGACTTTCTATTATGTTTTCAATAAGTGTTGATCCTTGATATAAAGGGATTTGGACTGATTTAGTAGATAATGGAGAAAGATAGAATTATGTATTCAGTATAATTGAAGTTACCCTATTTTCACTCTTCATGAGTTATTCAGTTATGTAACCAGTTAAGAATATTTTAATGGAAGAGTGATTTTGGCTTATTTTCTTGTGTTGAGTAGTTAGCAGAAGCCAACCAAGGGGGCTCACTTGGGAGGTGGATTAGATTAAGGCAGAATAGATTTGCTTTCTATACTTTTCCTATTTTCAAATAGAGTGACTATTTACTCCTACAACATTATATATGTGGTTGTTCTTGCAACATTTGTAGTAATGAGTATAGTGAATGTTTTGAGTGTTAGACATACCTAGATTCATTTCATATGTTTTCTGCAGTAGTTCCATTCAATAGTCAAGTGTGTTTACTTTCCTGCAGCAATAGCATAGATTCCTTTCATGCATTTTATCTTCCTACAACATAAGTGTTTTGACTCCTAAAGGAAATTAGTGCACAAAATGTGCTGTCCCATTTCAAGTCTATGTCCCTGGGTTGACAATCTAAATGCATTTCATGATGGGGATAATTCGTAGCATAGATATATTACCTTTGAGAGAGAGACAATGGCATGATTATCTCTACCTATTGTGAGACTGTTCATTTTTGGCGCCGTTGCCGGGGATGGTGTCAAACTAGGAACCTCAAAAGAGTCATTTATTTTTCAGATTAGTTTCCTATTTTTAGTTAATGCTAAGAAGTTGTGAGCTTTCTTCACAAGTCATCAACTTACTTGCATGCATTGAAGAAGGTGAGATGCTCATGGCAGATTTCTTCCAAAGGAGCCTGTTAAACTGAAAGAAGAATTTGAAGAGCTTGAATTACCATTTCTTGACGCTAGTCCTGAGTTTGTTGCATCATCTTCAATAGAAGAAGAAGAAACCCAAGAAACATTTGACCTCCATCCTTTTGTAGAAATATTGGCCAGTTTTCATAATAATAATCCTACTCCAGGACCACCTGTTGCTCAAAACCCTCTAGTCAACAATACTTTCCCGCCACAGTTTCAATATCCAACACCTCTAGTAATGGCAGCTCCTACATTTCCATTTCCAATTCCAAGTCTTATTAACAATCCAAACCTCAAGAACATACCTGCCACAGAACTTCCAAAGTTCTATGGAGTTGTTACGGAAGATCCTGACACCTTTTTGTTCAAGTTTGACATACTGTATCAAATTTTTGAATACAATATTGATAGTCATAAGCTTAAGTTTTTCCTAGCAACATTAAAGGAGTTAGCCCTCAGATGGTTCATGGGCTTAGGAGTGAATGCAATATTTGATTGGGATGGAATGTGATATTTGTTTCTAAAGAAGTATAAAGACTACTACAAGGGAAGTGATTCAAAAGGAGAAGACATCTTTCGTATGTCACAAAGGGAAGAAGAGACATTAGAAGACTACATATCATGCTTCTTATTTAGTCTACAAAAGAACCCACAACATGCATTGCAGGAGGATTCACAGAAGCTAATTTTTCTAAGAGGAGTGAATGAAAATTGTCTTGAAGCTCTGGACCTCATGGCTAGAGGTGATATATCTCAGTCCTCCTGGGATGCCCTTAAGAAGATTTGTATGAACTATTCTAGAGTAGCGGTCAAGAAAGGAAGAGGATTTCGCTTAGCGCTAACTAAAGGGAGTGGCTCTAGTATTTCTAAGATGAAGATTTAAAACCTATTGTTAGAATTCAAGCAAGACATCATAAATGATGTTGCTACACTCCTGGACACTATGACCACCAAAAAGAAACATGCAGACGTAGAGGCACAACTGGCAGAATACTATCCTCATTGCCACAAACAAAATAAGGATTGTCAGTGCAAATTGGTCACAAACCTGGAGAACCAGCATCTTCCAACTGAGTACTTAAAGAGAGAAGGAGAGGATGAGAAAGTATTCTTTGTTTCTCAACACCGACCATGGGCCACGAGACAAGGTATGCCTCAAGACCCATTACAAACTTTAAGTCCATATAATAGTCAGTGGAAAAAATGGAATGTCCAAAGTCCTCCACAGTATAATCAACCCACTTGGAATAATTCATGGCCAAATAATCAACAAAATCAATGGTATCCTCCATAGCAACCCCAATGGTCACAATTTCCAAACCAATGGCAACAACCACAAGGAAATTGGCAGCCCACTAACCAGTGGAGAGGACCTTAGCAATGGCCTAACCCAAATCCTGGATATCCACCTCTACCACCTCCAACAAATATGCCTGCAATAATGCCACCACCACCAAATGTAGGACCCCAAAAGTAGACGCAATTACCTGCTCAAGCTCAACCAAATCCAAATAGTCAATAGCCACATCAGCAAATGTATGATACTGATGCTCAAAAGTACCCTACCTATGCACTTGATATAACTGATATACACCTAAGATCAGGTACTACCTTACCAACACCTGAACCACCCTTTATCACTGAAGTGCCAGACCTTCCTGCAGCAGTAGTACCAATGCCAGAGAATGATTTGCCAAATACTATTGCATTAGAAAATGTTTCCAACTCAGCTAATGTTCAAACATCAGTTAAACCACCTTTTCCTCAAAGGCTCAGCATGGAGAAACCCATACCAAAAGAAGAAGATAGTCATTTGATATCATTGACCAGCTGAAGAACATGCATGTCCAGATTCCCTTGTTTCAAGAAATAAAAGATGTTCCAGTTTATGGAAAAGCAATAAAAGAAGCTTGTCTTAAAAAGCCTAGGAGAAAGAAAAAGGATCCTACAACAGTTCATGTTATAGGACAATTAGTTGATATCATGCTAGGAAAACTGGTGATACCAAAATATTCAAATCCAGGGAGTCTAGTTGTGAATATAATCATTAATGGCCAGTCTATCAAAAATGCATTAATAGACTTAGGTGCTGCCATTAATGTAATGACTAAGGATACTATGAATAAGCTAAGTATTGAAGGGTTGAGAGCTACTCCAACAATATTGCAGCTAGCAGATAGTTCTATTGTTACTCGTAATGGAATGATAGAAGATATAATAGTTTCCTTAGATTCTTGGGAGTACCCTGCTGATTTCATGATCCTTTCACCAAAAGTCAACCTTGTTGGTTACCATGTTATTCTAGGACCTCCATGGCTAGCAACAGCTGATGCAAACATAAGTTGTAGATCAGGGAACATGACAATTTCAGATGGGCAAGCCACTAAGAAATTAGCATTGTATCCTCTAGCTCAACCACAGCCAGATTTGAGTACACCTAGATGGCCAGACTCAGGAGATGGGGAAGAAGAACTAAATTCTATGGTTGAACTCATGATGTTACATAGGAAATCCTTTCTAAAGCTGCAAGAGGAGGATGAACTCATTCAGAGCATTCTTAACAATGACTGTGTTGTAATCAAAGATGTGTCTGAGAGTTTTGTCTTAGAGTTAAGTACATATGAAGATAATCTTGAGGATTGTGTATTACCTTCAGAGCCCAATATTATCCACCAGTTGCTACCTAGTGAAGTGAACACAAGTCCTGTACCTAAAGTATCCATGCTTGACCTTACAACCACTATTGAGCTTTCTAAAGGTCATAATCTCCATGTAAATAACAAGTTGCCTCCACAACAAATGGAACAACTCACTAAAATGCTGCAAACACATGAGAAAGCCCTTGCATGGGATTATGGGGACATGAAGGGATTAAGCCCAACATTATGTACTCACAGGATATATATCAATGAAGGAAGCCTACCCCTTCGCCAACCTCAAAGAAGGATTAATCCAACATTAAGGGAGATAGTTAAAATAGAATTGCAAAAGTTACTAGATGCTGGCTTTATATATCCTATATCTGATAGTAAGTGGGTATCACCTTTGGTTATAGTACCCAAAAAGGGAGGCAAATGTAGGATTTGTGTGGATTACAGAGAGTTAAATAAAGCTACCAAGAAAGATCACTTCCCACTACCATTCATTGACCAAGTACTTGATACTTTGGCTGGTAAGAAGTATTTTTCCTTTCTTGATGGATATAGTGGCTATAATTAGATAACTATTGCTCCAAAGGACCAAGAGAAGACTACATTCACATGTCCGTGGGGGACATATGCATATTCAGTTCTACCTTTTGGATTGTGTAATGCTCCAACAACGTTTCAAAGAGCTGTAATTGGTATTTTTGCTGACGTATCACATGATTGTATGGAGATATATATGGATGACTTTACAGAATTTGGGGTAACATTTGATGAGGCTTTGAAGAATTTTGAAAAGGTACTAATCAAGTTTAAAGAACATAATCTATCCCTTAATAGTGAGAAATGCTTTATGATGATGCAGGAAGGAGTGGTACTTGGGCATTTCATTTCAGTAGTAGGAATTCAAGTGGACCCAACTAAAGTAGAGGTAATACTTACACTACCTACCCCTACTAAACAAAAATATGTAAGATCTTTTCTAGGACATGCTGGATACTATAGACACTTTATTCAAAATTTTAGTCAAATTGCTAGCCCTCTGTATACATTACTTACCAAAGAAGTTGAATTTAAGTGGACACAAGCATGTGATGAGTCCTTCCTATAGCTAAAGAAACTCCTAACCACTGCACTAGTCCTCAAAGGGCCAGATTGGTCTATTCCATTGCACATCCATACAGATGCATTTGATTACGCCATAGGTTCTATGTTGGGATAACAATCTACTAACCTTGAGAATGCAATTTACTATATTAGTAAAAGCCTCCATGGCCCTGAATTGAACTACACAGTTAATGAAAAGGAACTCCTAGTTGTAGTTTATGCATTGAACAAATTCGAACATTATGTCACAGGATATCCTATTTTTGTTCACAGTGATCACTCTGCAATCAAATATTTGATGAACAAACCTACTATAACAAGCAGGTTGGCAAGATGACTCTTACTATTGTAGAAATTTGATATAACAATTGTTGATAAGCCAGGGAAGGCCAATGTAGTTGTTGACTACTTGTCTAGACTGCAAAATGCTGATGAAGACACTACTTAGGTTGAGGATACATTTCTAGATGAACACCTATTCCATATAGCAATCAAGAACCCATGGTATGCAGACATAGCCAATTATCTAGCACCAAATAAGATGCCCCCACATTTTTCTCATAAAGATAAGAAAAAGCTTGCAGAGAAAAGTTTTCAGTTTTCATGGATAGATAACAATCTATTTTACACTGGTCCAGATCAGATTATGAGAAGATGTGTGAGAGAAGATGAGGTGTATGATATCCTCCATACTTGTCATGATGAGCCTTGTGGAGGTCACTTTTTAGCAAAGTGGACAGCCCTAAAAATATTAACCACAGGATATTATTGGCCTCAATTACATAAAGATGCAACTAGTTATACAAAATAATGTGATAAATGTTAGAGGATGGGCAGACCAATGAAATTAGATGAGATGCCACTCAATCCACAAGTAGTAATAATACCTTTTGACAAGTGGGGTATGGACTTCATTGGCCCAATTGATCCACCATCAAATGGAAAATCATACATCTTGGTTTGTACAGACTACCTAACAAAGTGGGTAGAAGTGAAAGCTATGCGGAATGCAAGAGATGAAAAAGTAGCTAAATTTATGTATGAAGAAATATTTACCATATATGGAGTCCCCAGAGAGCTTGTCATGGACCAAGGAGCACAGTTCACATCAAACTTGATCACAGAGCTAATGAAGGAATATAGTATAAGGCATCAAAATTCTAGTCCTTATCATCTGCAAGCCAATGGATAGGCAGAGGTGACATACAAAGAAATATAGGCCATACTAACAAAGACAATATAGTTGCATCACAAGGATTGGAGCAGCAGATTACCAGAAGTAGTCTAGGCTTACCGTACCACATGGAAGACAACAACAAGGTTCACACCATTTGAATTGATGCATTGGAAAGCAACAATGTTGCCCATAGAATTTGAACACAAAACATTGCGCACAACGCTTGAGCTAAACATCAATCTTCCTGCAGCACAAGCAAAACATCTCCTCCATCTTAACTCCTTGGATGAAATGCACAAGTCAGTGTTAGAGAGGACATAACTAATATAGAACCAAAGGAAAAGATGGCATGATTCACATATCAAGAATTAGCTATTTCAAGTAGGAGATTGGGCTTTATTATATGATTCCAGATACAAGGAAAACCCAGGAAAGCTGCAAACCTGATGGCTCGGACCCTATGAAATTCAACATGTCTTTGATAATGGAGCAGTTCAGCTAACCACACTTGATCCAGTACAATTTAATCTCGTAGTCAATGGACACCACTTGCACCTGTATCATAAGCCTCAAACCAAAGAAGAATTCTTACAACAATTCAACATGCCCAGTTTAAAAGACTCTCAGGAAATAGTTCCTGCAACGGAAGGTGAAAGCCTTCCTCCTGCAGCTGCACCATGACATGCTTTCTCTAAGCATTCATAATAAAACTTCATTTAATGAGGTATATTCATTCATTCATTTTTCTCTATTCTTCTCATCAACTCATCTCATTTCTATATCTACCACCCACCCACCTTCCATGTCACCCACAATTTCTCCTTTCAAATACTTTCAATAAAATACCACGTCAGCAATCTTAAGCAGCCACTGGAATCAACACTCTCATCAACTCACATTTGTGTATGATAATTCATAGCCAGGTACAACTTTCTAACTCTTTACTTATTTTTAGCACAGGTTTAATTAATTATATCTAGTACTGCATTAAATATATGATATAAGCACTAAGCCAGTTTCCCAACCTCGTGCCAAATTTAAAAAGTGAGGACACTTGCTCAACTTTCATAGGGGGTAGGGGAAGTGTACTAACTTCCAAGTGTCATTCTTAGACTATCCTTGTGATACCCCTATCACATCATTATTGTACTTAGGCTGCGTTCCATTAATTTTTAAATCCTTCACAAATTTTCCCGTACTTTCAAATTCTGATTTCCTAAACTTGACATGACTTCAAAAGGATCATAATTAATCTGTGAGGTAACTCGCACTAAAGGTATTGATGTCTTCTAAAATTAATGCCATTATTATAGTTCCTATCAAGTGAAACAAAGATAATGCAAGCAAAAATATTGGCATTTTTCAAGAATCACAATTGCATTTAAAAAGAGCGAATTTGTAGAAGAGCTAAAAGTTTAGTAGTGGGTTGGAGAGCTGAGAAGTTAGAAATTGGGCACTATTAAGATGGGTAGACATTTACAGAGACATGAACTAGTCGTTCATGGTATTTTTCTGGTAGATGTTGAGGTAGTTCGAATGTTCAATGCATGCGGCTGGCTTGGTTAGTTTTTGTAGCTGACAGAGTTTAATGAGGAGGTTGCTACAGAATTCATGGGTAAATTTGAAGAAGGGAAAGCAAAAGTATGGGGATTAATAGTTGTGGCCACTAAAGAGAGAATTGTGGAAGTTACAGGATTACCAGTTATGGGCGAACATTATCCAAATGAGCATGACGCTAGGTAATCTCCTGCTCAGTTTTCCAAGCTGGGTGATCCTCCACTTGAAATTACTAAGCAGGGGTGTAGCAGATTGTCCCTTCCTCAACCATTTCCAAAACTAGCTACGTAGATCATCAGGTATTTAACCTATGAGGGGAGATTTTCAAACTTACATGCTCACCATTTTAAGCTGCTTAGCTATATCAAGCATAATCTTCAGGTTAATATTCCCAATTTTCTTTATAATATGCTAAGTATTGGTGTTGAAGAAACTCAAAGAGGCAATGCAAACTCTATTAGTTACCATGCCCTAATCAAGCTGTTAGTAGAAAAATATCTTAGGGATGTTTCCCTAATGTCATGGGCATAATTTGTCCAAACTAAAACTTTGTAACCTCAAGCAAATCCTATGGCCCAACCTCTAAATGATGCAGTAGAATCTTCCTACCCTACTAAAGAAGTAGTTGTGAAAGAAAAAGAACCATAATTACCGCCAGAAAACCAACCCCCTGAACCTACTCTAGAGAGTAGTGTACCCACTTCTTCCTCAAGAAAAGGAAAATAGAAAGTTAGGAAAGAAATCCCTAATTTAGAAGGAGAAATTTCAAACCCTGCAATCCAAATTAATAAAAGGAAACGGTTGAGTCCTACAGTAACTACTCCTGCAACATCTATTCCTGCAACACACAAAGCAAAAAGGTTTCGCTAGCCTAAAACTGTAGTGGTTGAAGAGGCAGCTGTGTGTAGAAGCCCTTGAATGAGAGGACAAGTGACCCCACCTTCTCCTCAAAAACCAGATGTTCCATCACCAACAACAGATAAAGAGCCCTCTGTTGAGGTTATTCTTGATGAATCTCCCTCACAAGCAGAATCCCAACACATGGAGGAAACTCCTAATTTGAAAGAACCTAGCAGTAGCATGCCTCAGAATGATGGAGTGTCTGAGCTAAACCCTGAAGTAATACCAGAAAACATTCCTGAGAATGTTCAATCTACTTCTCAGCATCTTGTGTATTCTAATGTGTCCATTATACCTTTTCAATCATTATGGTTCACTGATTTCTTCCAGTAGACTGCTAAGGAGAAGAAAAAGAAAGCCCAAATGCAAGAGTTCCCTCCATCAACGATTCAGTCTGTCCTCTTTCATCTGTATAATCATTTTACCTTTCAGAAAACATGGTGGAAGCAGGAAAGGAATCAAATGCAAAGGGAAATGTTTGAGAAGGATGAGGAAATTGAATCTCTCAAAGAGCAGTTAAAGAAGGAGAAAGAGAAAATGAACAAGGCCTTGAAACTAGTTGACTAGGTGATAGCTTGTAGACCACCACCTAGAATATATGCTATTTGCTTAAAGGAGCAATTTATTTAGTTCCAACTTATGATGACAATGAAGGACATTGATTGTGAACTCAAAACAATCCAAGAATTCTATGGTTTGTATCAGACTTTGCCAACATGGCAACAAAATCTATTATGTGAGTTTTATCTGCACAATTTTGTTATCCCACATGAAACAGAGTGGAATCCCCTACTCTATATAGGGGACATTCACCTAAAGGCCTTAATGTCATGGATGCATAATGAGAAAAATTATGACAGACTGTTGAACACCTACAGGGAACTAGAGAAATCTGAGCCACTGCCATTAAGGGCTGAGTCACATAAACTGGATGTTCTTCTGAGGGATTGGCTCAATTTGACATATGGGAGACAAAAGCCAGAAATTAGGGAGAAAGTGTTTACATTAAGGGATAAAGTTTATAGAGACTATCAGACACTGCCCAATTTTACAGCCCAAAGAGCTCTTTTAGGGGTTAGAAATAGGTCGAATAGGATGCCAAAAGCTTTCAAAAAAGTAGAGCCACATAGCCCCATTAATTATGAAGCAACTATCAGCAAAGTGGCTAATTACATGAAGTTGGGACGTCAACCCAGAAGGGAGTTATGGATTTTCTTATCATTCTAGCCACCTACACTCTTTTGGCCATTATATGACATTAGTACCTCTAGGTTGGATCCACTGGCTGAGGAACATCAAGGAAATCACTTGGAGCACACAAGGGGGTTCTACTACACTTTCAGAAGTGGAAAGAAGGGAAAGACTACTGTTGGAGATTTCAGGACAATTGCAAGGAGATACAATGCTTGAGGACAAGCATTCTATTAGTAGGGGGAAGATGATGAGTCTAATTATTGACTCAATTTTGTTATGATCTTTATGTTTTGTTGATAATCTGACAAACATTTCCAAGACATTTTAATACTTATACTTATGTGAACCTATGCCAAGTATAGCCAAAGCCACAAAATCTAAGGGTAGCCTGAATGATATGTTTTGCTAACTATTATAAATATAATGTAGTATTTCATATAATTATTTCAAGCTATGTTCTAACATCTAAGTAGGAGTTGAATGTTGACTTGCATATGTGTACCGAATGTACTAACCTTTTAGGTAAATGCAGAGTGGTATGAAGAGTGGCGCATCTGCATTAAAGAAGGGAGTTAGAAGACCAACCATGGTGAGAGAATTTAGCATGATTCTGATGGTGGTGCCAAGATTTGAAGGAGCTGTTGTTCCAGAAATATAGGGAATTAGTCTTGCTACATTTCCTCAGAACTGTTATTCTATTGACAACAGTAATTTTATCATGTTATGGTTGTTTTATCTCCTCCGTATGTGGTGAGATTTAATGAGACTTTTTTTGTTATGTTTTCAATAAGTGTCGATCCTTGATATAAAGGGATTTGGATTGATTTAGTAGGTAATGTAGAAAGATAGAATTATGCATTCAGTATAATAGAAGTTACCCTATTTTCACTCTTCATGAGTTATTCAGTTATGTAACTAGTTAAGAATATTTTAATGGAAGAGTGATTTTGGCTTATTTTCTTGTGTTGAGTAGTTAGCAGAAGCCAACCAAGGGGGCCCACTTGGGAGGTGGATTAGATTAAGGTAGAATAGATTTTCTTTCTATACTTTTCCTATTTTCAAATAGAGCTACTGTTTACTCCTGCAACATTATATCTATGGTTGTTCCTGCAACATTTGCAGTAATGAGTATAGTGAATGTTTTGAGTGTTAGACAGACCTAGATTCATTTCATACATTTTTTGTAGTAATTCCATTCAATAGTCAAGTGTGTTTACTTTCCTACAGCAATAGCATAGATTCCTTTCATGCATTTTATCTTCCTACAACATAAGTGTTTTGACTCCTAGAGGAACTTAGTGCACAAACCGTGCTGTCCCATTTCAAGTCTACATCCCTAGGTTGACAATCTAAATGCATTTCATGATGGGGATAGGTAATCCATAGCATAGATATATTACCCTTGAGAGAGAGACAATGGCATGATTATCTCTACCTATTGTGAGACTATTCAATGACCACATTGATTGATTGTTCTCCTGGTTCTAACACATTGATCACATTATCATTATCAGTGTACATGTAATTGATCTTGTTGCCTTTAGATGGTTAAGCTTTTTTATAATTAGGCAATGGTTGTTCGAAATGATTTGTGATCATTGTTTGTATGATGTCTATCAAATTTTACCTTACCTTCTTCAATTATATCTTGAATGACAAGTCTTAATTTCATGCAATTGTTGGTCTTGTGTCATTTATTTCAATGGAAATCACAATAGTCATTATCGTTCCAGCATTTTGGTTTCACTTTTGGTTGCCATGGTTTTGATTCAGGGAGTGTAATGATTTTTTTTAATCTAGAAGAGATTTTAGGACCACCTCATGTGTATCTCCCAAAGGTGTAAATGTAAATTTAGGTTTTGATAACCAAGGCTCATTCTGATTAATAGATTTGTTGAAAGTCTTAGGAGACATTGGTGTTGTTGTTTCTATATTGGAACTCTTTCTTGCTTGTAAACTTGTGGAAAGATTGAACACCTTGGGTTTTGACCTTGTATTAGGTGTATCCACAGCTCCATCATTGACCACATGTTTATTCTTGTTCCAATATTTGTACTTATCATTGTTTTTGTTGGAGTAGTACTTGTTTTTGTTTTCTTTGTAGATAGTGATTTATCCTCTTTTAGTTAGTACTTATTCGATCTTTATTGCACTATCTATCATTTTATCAAAGCTTGATGGACTTTGAAGTTGTATTGGGTAGTTCATTTCAGGAACCAAATTAATAATGAAGATATCCATATTTTCACTTTCAGGTATTTTCCTTGAATATCTTACAAATATTATTCTCCATCTTTGTAAAAATGAAAGGAATACTTCACCACTTCTTTGATTTGTGTTACATAGATCTAGCATGGTCACAATGTGTTATATGTTATAAGAGTATTGCTAGATAAATTTCTTGAGCATCTCTTTAAATGTTTTAATTCCTGTGGGTAGTTTATAAAACCAATCCTTCGCTTTTCCACCCAAGATTCTTGGAAATAACCTCATAAAATAGATTTGTTCATTCATGAAATCCATACTTAAGGTGCAAAATTCCCTCACGTAATCTTGTAGATCCAAGTTTCTGGTATACTTGTCATATTTGTAAATTTAAACGTATTGTGGAAATGGAATCATACATACATCCTTGTTAAATGGGAAAGGACAAATATGTTCCAAGGAGTATTGTTTTTATAGTTTATCTTTCTCCTTCTTTAAGTTTTGGATCTTGGTTTGTAGTAGGATTAATTGTCGAGTCAATATGGTAATAGGAGTTTCAACTTCCCTTTGTTTAAGTTGATTGACATCAAAGTTTTTAGGTAGTTTTACTCCTAAGGATGCCAAGGGTAGGAAGTATTTCTCTTTTTTCTTCATTCATCTTCCTATCCATGAGTTTTTGGAATCTTTTTCTATTTTGGCATCTTTGGTAGTCTTCTTCCGTGGGTTCTTCATCACTACTATCTGAGTGATGATTGTTTCTGTCATATTGAGACATGGTGTTTGATTTGGAGCTTGTGTGAGCTATGTCTTGAGATGACATGTCAAATGAGGGACCTTTTCTTGAAGTTTCTCCCTTTTGAAAGGTAATAAACCTTGGCATCTCTTCTAAAAAAGGATTCCCACTAAACATGATAATTGAATTGAAAATTATTGAATTTCATTATCAAATTGAAAGTAAATTTAAGCTATGAAGGAAGGTGCACAACTAAGAATTAAAAATCTACAAGTATGAATGCAATTAATCTAGGTCAAGAGAACTTTGAAAAATTTTCTTTTATAGAAAGTGTGATGAATTTAATGATTGCGATTGACTTGAGATGGAGGGTTGCCCTTCACTCTCACTTGATCCATGTGACTTACTCCTGATTGGTTTCATTTGTCCTTATTGTCCCTTGAGAGGTGACATGTAATTTGAGGTTATTTATTAATTTATTTCATTCAATTTCTTTAGCCATGTATTTAATAAGTTAGATTTTAATTAATTTATGCCAAGGATAATTAATAAGATTTTTGATCAATTACTAATATTTATGATTTTGATTATTTACGCCAATTATCAGTAATCAAATTGACATTATTAAGGACTTGGCCCTAAGTTAGGGAAAATAGGGCCTTTGGTTCTATTAGCCCATTTTAGGGTGATTACACAAGGCATCATACTCTTTATATATTATTGGAGTTGGATCCTATGTTGGCCATAATCTTTGATAAAATTCTAAGATTTATTGATAAAATATTGTCTAAGGTTGTACTTATTTCCTTCATTAAAATAATTTTGTGAAGGGGTCAAAAGTTGTGGGATTGGTTTGATGATAAACTACAAAAAGTTGGTGGCCACCACTAGAGTAAAATCAACTTAATGGTTAGACATGTTGATATAAAAATGATTATAGGAACAATTGATATCATTTGTGTTTGAATGACCCATGGTACATATATACAAATAAAATGTTTGAAAAAATATGGTAACTACGTAGAAACATGCACTTGTAGATGCAATGCTTGAAAAACATGGTAGCTATGTATAAAAATACACCTGTAGATGCAATGCTTGAAAAACATGGTAGGTATGATGAAAATATTCTATGTCTTCAAGCTAAATCCATTTTATAAGTTAAATAGGGAGTGCTAACTTATTACTATAGTGGCCATGGATTTTTTAGGACTGAAAAACTGCTCAAAAAGTTGAATAACACTTTCTTTGCTTTTGTGACTCCCAAAATTTAGGAGCCTAAAAAGATGACTATTTTTATGCTTATCAATCTTTTCAATACTATTTATAAGGTGTTATCTAACATTTTTTTGAATAATATTAAACCCTTTTTGGACAAGTTCAAAGTTTGTAAAAAAAATTGTTGCTCCTGGAGGACAAATTCTTGACGCGGTGGTGTCCACACGAGACATGTCATGCATTTTATTAAAACTTGAATGATGAAGAAGCCACATGAAATATTGATAAAAGTCTTGAAATATGCCTTATAAGGAAGAAAGACATTCATGAAACTTATAATTCCATATGCAAGAATACCATGAAGTAATACAAACATCATGAAATGTAAGAAATAATGTTTCACTCCATGAGACTAATAAAAGGAAGTAAGGAGAAATATAACAACATAAGTTATCTTACACCAATATAACATGAAAAAATCCATGTTAATAAAATTTAACAAACAAACAAGGAGATATAACACCAATATCAGAAGTATGTAAGAAGAGTTATTGAAGAAAATGTATAGTATGAAATGGGAAGTAATGCAAATATGTAAATTACCTCCCTTTTCACAATTTGTACATTCAGAAGGAAGATGCCCCCAATAGCCTCAAGTGCTAGATGGGGACAATGATTTATTTCACTAAATATGAAATAAGAAAGTGGAAATGATAGGACGATGTAATGTAAATGATCAACTAGTAAAGTTACTAAAAAACTTGTAAAAATAAGTTGTAACAAGCAAACAATGAGCATAAATTTACGGAAACAAAAACCATAAGATAGATTTGACTTGTGGCTGAAATTTGAGCTCAAAATGCCAGTGACATGATGGCAGTGGCAACGTGTTCCTGGAACATGACGTTAGTGGCGATGTAGTCTTGGTGTTTTTATGGGCCTATGTGTATTACATGATTTTGGTTTGCAAGTTTATACATCGTTATGTCACTCATTTTTCTGTGAGAGATTAGAACACAAATTTTCTTAGATTTTTTAGACTTTGTTTATGTGGGAACCAATGGGTTTTCCTAGAATTGTGAGTTTCCATGTTTGAATTTTGGGTGTTTTTGTGAGGTCCTCAAATTATGTAGCCTCTAGAACTGGGTTTTAGCCATTGTTGGCATGTTGTGAATATTGTTCTTGGATATTTGCAATGTTTGTGGTTCTCTCATATGGTCAGAATTAATTGAGGAAACTTTGGTTGCAAACTACCACAATCTAGACTCTCAATTTTATATTGGTTGAGTGTGCTTGTGTGCTTGCCAATTATTATTGAAAAATTATTTTCCTTTTATGGGATCATGCTATTGAGAGCTTTATGTTGGAGTTTGGTTGGGAGACATATTTGGATCTTATATGAGGATGGTGAGTATCCTGTGTGCATTTTTATGTTAGATTGTCTTGGGATTCATGCTCTTGGCGATGAGGCCAACAGAGAGTGCTTGTGAACTACTTTATTGCCTTTGTTTATTGGCTTTATTTATACTTTATTTGAGATCACATTTGATATTTGGATGCTTGTATTTGAGACTGCATCTTAAACATAATTTAGTTATGCATTTGACCGAATCTTTTGGAGACCCTTACTCTTGATTCAAGACCAATTGAGTGCTCCTTGCATTACAATGGAAGCTATGACCTTTGAGTATTTTTATTGTCTTATGATTATTGCCCTTGTGTTTCACCTTTATTTTTTGGCACTACTTATGCTTTATTTACATTGAAATGGTTCTTGGATGTGAGGTGTTTCAAACCACTGTTGGTTTGTGGTGAATGATCAGGAAAGTACTGTACACCTTTCATTTATTGTGGGGTTAACTCATCAAACATTTTTTGAGTTGACACGTCAAGCATTCCCCTAGGTTGACTCATCAAGATTTTCCCTAGGTTGACTTGTTAAGTATTCAAAATATATGAGAATTTCATAGCTTCTTGCAGTGGTATTGAGTTGCAAGGAATTGAAAATTATAAAAGGAATAAATTAATGGATAATAAGATTGGACTCTCTATTTGGTGGACATAGCCCAAGATTAGGTGAACCATGTTAAATCTTTATTTCTTCTTTTTATACTTATGTGTGATTTATTCCTTTGCATTATTGATTATATTTCCATGTAAATGTTAAAATTTTGTCTACTAATCCTAACAAGTGGTATCAGAGCAAGGTTCTTTTTTCAGCTATCCTCTGCAGGAAGGTCTCACGATTGAGTGGGAGTAATGGAAGACAAGGGTAAGTTGAAGGTTGAAAAGTTTAATGGGTAGAAATTTCAATTATGGAAAATGCAAATGGAGGACTATGTCTATTAGAAGGATTTATGTTGACCGTTGTGAGAAAAATCCAAGAAACTGACATCAATATTTGATGAGGATTGGGATATTTTAGATAGGAAGACACATGGAAATATTTGTTTATGCCTAACACAATTGGTGGCATTCAAAATTACACAAGAAAAGACAACTGAAGAGTTGATGGAAACCCTGGCGAAGTTATATGAAAAGTCTTCCCCTTTAAATAAGCTATTTCTTATGAAGTGTTTATTTAATATGAAAATGGTAGAAGGTGGGTCAATTGCTGATCATTTAAATGAGTTTAATACAATTATCAGTCAATTATCTTCTGTTAATGTCAATTTTGATGAAGAAATTAGGGCTCTTTTGATTCTGTGCTCTTTGTATGAAAGATGGAATGGCTTGGTAATAGCTATTAGTAACTCTATTTATGGTTTAAATACCCTAAAATTTGATGATGTTGTTGGTGTTATTCTGAGTGAGGGAATTCATAGGAAAAGATCAAGTGGATCCACATTAGGTAGTTGTTTGAATGTAGAAAGCATAGGTAGATCAAGGGACATAGGAAAAAATTCTAGAAGTCATGAGAAATCACAAGGAAGATCAAAGGGCAAGAGGTGCCAATCTAGAGGACAAAATGATTGATGGTATTGTGGAAAACTAGGTCATAACAAGAAATATTATTGGTCTTAGAAGAATAAAGGAGACAAGCAAGAAGATAATAAGGATGAAAATATGGTAAGTAACAAATCTAAAGAGGATGTTTTGTTTCTTTCCCTTGAATATGTTGATGATTCATGGGTTCTAGATTTAGGGGAATCATTTCATGCTACACCCCATAGAAGTTATTTCCTTGATTATGTCCAAGGTGATTCTGGGCTAGTTTATTTGAGAGATAATGAACCCAGTCAGATTGTTGGAAAGGGAAGAATTAAGATTAAGTTGTAGAATGGGAATCATTGGCTTCTACAAGAGGTAAGGCACATTCCAAGGCTGAGTAGGAATTTAATTTCAGTAGGGAAACTAGGTGATGAAGGTTGCACACTTACTTTTAGTGAAAAAAATTGGAAGGTGTCAAAAGGATCCTTAGTAGTAGAAAAATGTGTGAAAGTAGGAACCTTATATATTTGTACAGGTCATAATGTTTTTTCTACTTTAATTGTTCCTTATATCTTTGAGTGAAAAAGATATAAAATTACTTCATTCAAAGAAAGCTTTACTGGGTCTAAAATGTGTCAATATGGATTTTCATGAAAGTTGTGTGATAGGATCACACTAGATTCCAAACTCTCCTGTTAGGACCAACCTAGGTTCCTAACTCACTAAATCCCCAATCCCTTGATCAAGGTCTCACAAGGTACTCCCTTGTCTCCTAAGGACTTCTCTCAATGTCCTCAATTAGAGTAAAACTATTCTCACTCTCTATGCTACCTATCAATGTTCAAATATACCTTCCCTTCTCATGTTCACTTCCATCTTACCAAGTGTACCCAACCTCCTAAGAAAGTTTAGAATCTTGTAGGGGTGTGGAGGTAGTCAAATTCATCTCCTTAACCAGTTCTTGACACATTTTGTTCATATCTATCCATCTCTTCTTTACTGATCTCACCAAATTGTCTATCTTGGCCTCGTAGCCCTTGAGCCCCCAATTAGGTCTCCTATTCTAGGTTTTTAGGCTTTCTTGAAAAATTTCCCTTAATAACTTGCCAAAATAATTATGTATTATTCAATAAATTAGGAAACCCTGAGATATTTTGTGTCTTGGGTCTCTATGCCTCCGTATAGTACCCTATCCAAACTATGAAGGTTTGATGAGGGTTTTATGGCTTCTAGGAGCTCTTTGTTTACAGAAAGGAAATGATTTCCAAATGGATTGGCCAAACCTCTATCTCTTCACTAGGGATTTGTCTCACCTTAATACACATCTCTAATGTATTAGAATCAGCTTTCATAGTCACCCCTACAAGTAACCTTACAATTCATCTCCTTGTTCCTAGCTAGGCAATGACTTTTCTCGCCTAGGGAAAGGTCACAAATATGGAAAAACACATATTTATATCTCCTAGTTTCTTATGTACACTATACCTTGACTCCACTTCCATTTCCCAAAAGCTTGTGATGAACGCACGGTGGGATTTTATGGGGGAGTCATTTTTCAAGACTATTCCTATGTACAGGCCAGTGAATTGGAAGGAACAAAACAATGAACAAAGAACCTACAAAACTGATTAAAAAATCACACTCCTATAAAAAATGGAAGTAAAACTACAAAAAATTACTAATACTCTTTAAAAAAACATTAATCTATTCCATTATATCCTACTCATGCAAAGAAACAACAAAACTGTGCCTTAACTGTTTGCGACAATGATTGATTTCTTATGCCAATAATTAAAAAACTTGTCCAACTTGGTGTTAGGAATGAATTATCAATTTTTGGTAGACATTCTGTAGCAGTTGTTTTTGCATTCATGACTATGATTGTCATTGATGTCAACATAGTGATTTAATGAAGACTTGCAGAGAAGCAGATAGAGTTTGGATTAACGCACATGGGTTATTGCAATTGGAGCTATGCAATGTTGAGGTTATACTCTTTGATATGTCATATGTCTATGGTTAAGACATAGATAGTAATTCATTCATTCATGGAAGTTATGATCATTTTGGTGGAAGTAGTATTCAGGCAGTGTTCCTAAGTAGCAGTTTGTGGAAATTAGATGATATCTCCTAATCGGGATGGAATCTAGTTTTGCACAGTTAAAGGGAAGTTGAAGACACATTGATAGTGATGTGGATGATAGAAAAGACTTTGAGGTCACACGAGTGAAGATTTATTGTATTTGGAAGCCAACAATTTTGTGTAATTTTGGTGTAGCATGTGGAAACTTTTATTTTGTAATTGTATGCCAACTCATTTATAATTATTTGAGTGTGGTATAAAGGAAGGAATGCATTTCCTTGTTTTAATGTAGTTGTAATGTGAAAAGTGTGTAATTATGGTATGCTAGCAGCGGTTGCGATGTTGTATGCATGAAGTGAAGAAAAGAGCTAAGTATGAAAGTGAATTTGTGAAGGAAGACATGCAAAGTACAGAGATATGAAATTGAGATATGATGTAATAGTGAGTGTGGTTTGGCACATTCAGAGAAGAGGTAACATATTATTCTATCGAGTAATACAAAGATTATTTGGATAGTGTGTTCAATGATCTTACCCTAAAGCTATTTGGGTAGTGGGTCCTTCTATCTTCCATAACTCTTAACCGGGTTAGAATCTTTTAACAGGGATTCAAAATCTCCTAACAGGGATTCATATGTAATGAATTTATTTCATAAGACTCCTAATAGAGTCCATCCTTTCACAAGGAATATTCATATTAGTGCATCTTTTGTGGGCATCATTCCCACTGGGGTTTACTCTTTGATCAAGAGGTTCCCTAGTCAACATATCTTGCGTCATTCTGTCATTGTGTATGAATATCTTTCTATGGTTGGTAATTATATTTCTTATATGGTTTAATGTTGTTGAAGATGATAAAAGTTATAATTATCTGATAACTGATTCACCCCTCCCTCTCAATTATCTTGGTGGACTTTACTTTCTAACAATTGGTATCAGAGCAGCAGGTCCTTGAAAAATAAGTTTAACAGCTTAAGGAGATCCATGCCGAATTTCAGGAAAGAAAGCCCTAAGTTTCATGGAGTAAATTTTGACAACTAGAAAGAAAAGATGAAGACACACATATTATGTTTAGGACTAGGTTATTGGTTGATTACAAAGAATAATAAGACTATCATTGAAGAGGACAATATTGAAACATGTACTACGAAAGAGAGAGATCTATTCATGTGTAACATACTTGTAGGAGAAGGACTTTTGATAGCACTTCCAGAGAATGAGTACAGTCAGGTAAAATATTTGAAAAAATCTCATGAAATTTGGAATGCTTTACACTCTACTTTTGAACGTGATGAACATGCAAAAAGAGTTAGATTACATAATTGAATATGTGCATTTGAAGATATAAGAAAGTTGGAAGATGAATCTATTAGAAGTTATATTGGTAGAATGTTAGAGATCATTACAGGTATAAAATATTATGGAGGAACAAAGACAAAGAATGAAGTGATATGGAAATTTTAAGGACATTGACTCCTATATTTAAGCAGACAACATAGATGATTGAACAAGTGATACCTTGTACAAAAAACTTTACAAGAGAAACTCTTCTTGGAAGATTGGAAGCAACAGAAATGAACCTGAGATTATCAGGAGACTTACCTAGAATGGAGACAACATTCAGTGCTCTTAGTGTTCACCCTACTTTGTCAAGAAGCATTAGTGTGAGCAGAGATTATGCTGGCAGCAATAGATCTAGCAATGAAGAAGACAAGAAGATTGAAGAAGGTATTACCTTTCTTGTGAAAAGAGAACTTGATGGTAAGAACATATTTAAATGTTGGACTTGTCAAGAATATGGTCATTTTGCATCTAAATGTCCTAATAGAGTTAAAAAGTATAGAAGCAATGTCAAACCTAGAAGATCTAAGGAATGTTATTATGATAATGATGAAGATCTTGAAGCTAGTATAGAAAGAACCTTAAGTGAAAGTGATACTGAAAATAATGATGACATAGGATTTGTAGCAATTAAAGAAGAAAATACTAAAACTAATGTTAAGGAAGAAAAAACCTTAGCTTCTCAAGTTGAAAAGAAAGCTGATTGGATTATAGACAGTGGCTGTTCACATCATATGATTGGAGACATGAAAAAGTTCATAAAGTTGAATGAATATGATGGAGGAGTTGTTAGAGTTGGAAACAATGCACCTTGTTTGATTAAAGGTATAGGATCTATTACTCTTGATGGAAAGACTAATACTGATGATGTTTATTTTGTGGATGGATTGAAACATAATCTTTTGAGTGTTGGACAATTAGTTGATAAAGGATATCAAGTTTGGTTTACTAAGAAAACTTGTGTGATAAAGGATAAAGATAGAAATCTGATCAGAACTGGATCTAGAACCAGAGGTAATGTATTTCAGTTGAATCCTACTGAGATGACATGTTTGATTACAAATATTGATGTCAGTTGGTTATGGCATAGAAGGTTTTGTCATATAAACTTTGATAACATTGTGAAAGTAAGTACTACACTTGCAGTAAGAGATTTACCTAAAATTATGAAGCCTACTAACATGATTTGCAAAGAATGTGTAATGGCTAAACAGAAGAGAATTTCTTTTCCTAGTAAGAAGTTTACATCTACAGAGAAGCTAGAGATTGTTCATATAGATTTGAGTGATCCTACTAGGACTAGAGGATTCTATGGAGAAAGGTATTTTATGATTCTTGTTCATGATTTTACAAGAATGATGTGGATTGCATTTCTTAAAGAAAAATTTGAAGCATTTGGTAAGTTTAAGATCGTTAAGAATAAAGTTGAGAATGAATATGGAATGAAGATTAAATGTTTGAGATCTGATAGAGGTGGAGAATTTACTTCTAGAGAGTTTAACAACTTTTGTGAAGAAAATGGCATTAAAAGACAGTATTCAGCCCCTAGAACACCTAAACAAAATGACATTGTAGAAAGAAGGAAAAAATCAGTGACTGAAGTAGCAAGAGCTATGTTGTTTGAAAATGATTTGGAAAAGATATTCTGGAGAGAAGTAGTGAACACAACAGTGTATACAATAAACAGAGTACAAATCAGAGCAGACACAGACAAGACACCATATGAATTATGGTTTGGACATGCACCCTTAGTTAAGTATTTTAGAATTTTTGGAAGCAAATGTTATATAAAGAGAGATGGTGATATTGGAAAGTTTGATCCTAGAAGTGATGAAGGTATATTTCTTGGATATTCTTTGAAAAACAAAGCATATAGATGTTTCAGTAAAAGAACTAAGACTATTGTTGAAAGTGCAAATGTTAAAGTTGATGAAAAGTTCAAAATTCAGGAAAGAATTCTTGATTATGAATTTGATGAAGAAGCTCATCCTAAACCTAACACTGGATCAACTAAATTATTTTATGAAACTAATAGTGATTTTTTGAATGAAAGCCACATTGAAGTTATTGAAGAACCTACATCTGAAGAGAGATCTGAGATAGTGACACCTAGCAAGAGTTTGTTAAGGAATCATCCTTTTGAATAGATTATTGGGAGCATCAAAAGAGGAGTTCTGACTCAGAATAAGGCATAAGAATAGTTATGTTTGATTTCTCAAATTGAACCTAAGACTACTAATGAAGCTTGTGAAGATGAAAGTTGGACTAATGCTATGAAAGAAGAACTAGATCAGATTGAAAAGAACAAGACATGGGAATTTGTCCCTAGACCTAAATATAAGAATGTTATTGTAACTAAATGGGTATTCAGAAACAAGATGAATGAACAAGGAGAAGTAGTAAGAAACAAAGAAAGATTGGTATGTAAGGGTTACTTACAACACGAAGGAATTGACTATGAAGAAAATTTTGCACCTGTTGCAAGAATTGAAGTAGTAAGAATGTTTTTGGCATATGCAGCTTACAAGAAATTCAAAGTATATCAAATGGATGTGAAGTCAACATTTCTGAATGGAGAATTGGAAGAAGAAGTCTACATTGAGCAGCCTGAAGGTTTTCCTTTAACTCAAGAAGGAGACATGGTATGTAAATTGAAGAAAGCTTTATATGGACTTAAACAAGCACCTA
This sequence comes from Chamaecyparis obtusa, assembly GCA_027943335.1. Taxonomy (NCBI): domain Eukaryota; kingdom Viridiplantae; phylum Streptophyta; class Pinopsida; order Cupressales; family Cupressaceae; genus Chamaecyparis; species Chamaecyparis obtusa. Next base: position 90,986 of record BSBK01003492.1, read on the forward strand.
GAACTTGGAATGCAAGACTGGATAAGTATTTGTTAAAGTTGGGATTTACAAAAGGAACAACTAATAGAAATCTGTACACAAAAGAAATTGAAAATGGTTTGTTAGTTATAGTTATTTTTGTATGACATTATCTTTGGAGGAGAAGATGAAGCTAGTGATAAATTTGCTGATGAAATGAAGACTGAATTTGAAATGAGTATGATTCGTGAGATGAAATACTTTTTGGGATTACAGATAACACAAAACAATGATGGTATCTTTGTAAGTCGGACAAAGTACTTGAATGACTTGTTGAAAAGATTTGGAATGGAGGATTGTAAACTAGTTGGAACACCTATGGTGACCAGACATAAGTTATCTAGCACAGATGAGACTCTTGCAGTAGAACATAAGAAATATAGATCTATGATTGGAGGATTACAGTATTTGACTCATACAAGACCTGATATAGCACATTCAGTTGGAATTGTAGCAAGATTTCAAGCTGAACCTAGAGAATCACATTATGTAGCAGTAAAGAGGATACTAAGATATTTAAGAGGCACAATGGACAATGGACTATGGTATGAAAAATTTGATGATTTTACCCTATGTGCATATACATATGCTGATTGGGGAGGCAGTGTTGATGATAAGAAAAGCACCAGTGGTGGAGCATTTTTCCTTAGAGGTAGATTAGTTTCCTGGCTAAGCAAGAAGCATACTTGTATCTCACAAAGCACAACAGAAGAAAAATATGTAGCATTAGAAAACAATTGTAACCAGATAATTTGGATGAAGCAAATGCTGAAGGATATTGGAATAAAATTTGTTGAACCTATTGTTATACATTGTGACAACACCAGTACAGTTAGTATGTCTAAGAATCCTCTATTACATTCTAAGACAAAGCATATAGAGATTAAGTATCATGTTGTAAGAGAGAAAGTTGTTGAGAAAGAAGTCAGACTTGAGTACATAAGTACAAAGGAGCAGATAGAAGATATATTCACAAAGCCTTTTCCTAAGGATACATTTGAGTATCTGAGAGGTATGCTTGGGGGTTACACCCTAGCCTACTTTTGAGAAGTGATGCAGTTGGTTGCATCCATCTAGTGGTATATGAGCCTTATCTTTCTTCTGGACTGGATGTTGGTACATCCTCTATGGGGGAGTATGTGTATCTGAGCTGAGTCATGAGGACTCTAGTAAATGCATTTTCTGAAAAGTGTCTTTTGACTTTGAGTTGTTGTTGACATAGTGATGGAATTTTTATCATTGATGTCAATGGGGGAGAAGTATAGATGAAAAACAATCTGAGACATCTGTTGGAGAGAACTGAATAGGATAATGAAGCAAGATTTGATTGATGAAGAGGATTTGAAGAAGCAGTGTTGCAGTATTGGATTTTTGGAACATTGGATGTTTTTCATCTATGTTGCCATCAATGCCAATGGGGGATATTATTAGGAATTAATGCTAAATGTTTGGCAAACATTCTGTAGTAGTTGTTGTTGCATTCGTGACTATGATTGTCATTGATGTCAACATAGTGATTTACCGAAGACTTGCAGAGAAGTTGACAGAGTTTGGATTAGCGCACATGGGTTATTGTAGTTGGAGCTATGCAATGTTGAGATTATACTCTTTGATATTTCATATGTCTATGGTTAAGAGTGCAGATAGTAATTCATTCATTCATGGAAGTTATGATCATTTTGGTGGAAGCAGTATTCGTGCAGTGTTCCTAAGTAGTGGTTTGTGGAAATCAGATGATATCTCCTAATTGGGATGGAATCTAGTTTTGCATAGTTAAAGGGAAGTTGAAGACACATTGATAGTGATGTGGATGACAATGTAGACTTTGAGGTCACACGAGTGAAGATTTATTGTATTTGGAAGTTGACAGTTTTGTGTAATTTTGGTGTAGCGTGTGGAAAATTTAATTTTGTAATGGTATGCTGACTCATTTATAATTATTTGAGTGTGGTATAAAGGAAGGAATGTATTTCCTTATTGTAATGTAGTTGTAATGTGAAAATTGTGTAATTATGATATGGTAGCAGTGGTTGTGATGCTGTATGCATGAAGTGAAGAAAAGAGCTAAGTATGAAAGCGAATTTGTGAAGACATGAGAAGTACAGAGGTTTGAAATTGAGATCCGATATAATAGTGAGTGCGGTTTGGCATAGTCAAAGAAGAGGTAACATATTATTCTATTGAGTAATGCAAATATTATTTGGACAGTGTGTTTAGTGATCTTACCTTGAAGCTGTTTGGGCAGTGGGTCCTTCTGTCTTCCATAACTCTTAACCGGGTTAGAATCTTTTAACAGGGATTCAAAATCTCCTAACAGGGATTCATATGTACTGAATGTATTTCATAAGACTCCTAACAGATTCCATCCTTTCACAAGGAATATTCATATTAGTGCATCTTTTGTGGGCATAATTCCCACCGGGGTTTACTCTTTGATTAGGAGGTTCCCTAGTCAACATATCTTGTGTCATTGTGTTATTGTGTATGATTATCTTTCTATGGTTGGTAATTATATTGCTTATATGGTTTAATGCTATTGAAGATGATAAAAGTTATAATTATTTGATAACTGATTCACCCCCCCCCTCTTAGTTATCTTGGTGGACTTTACTTTCTAACACTCAGGATTCAATATTTTTGAGGTTTTTATAGTCTTTTCCCACGGTTGTAGATGGTTAGGACCTCCTTTATACCTAATTTCATCATTCAGTCTTATTAGGACAAAATTTGTCATGCAACTTTGCAAAGTTGTCATGACAACTTTTTAGCAACTTTCTCATAAGTTCTCTTTCTCACTCCCAAACCACTAAAAACCCAATAGAATGTTATAAAAATATTTCCAAGACTCATTTAGGATTATTTTATCCATCTCTTATTATTTTGAGGTCTTTTTAAACCTTAGGCTCTTTTCCACTTACTAGGACTATACTAGCCCTTATGTACAACTTGGCTCTTGTTCTAAGCTTGACTAAGCCAAACGAAAACTATCCTAACCAACTAACTTCACCACATCACCTAGACCCTGATGGAGTCTTGATTACATTCCTAACCTAGCTAGGATTAGTACAAGCCAAAATTGGACTAGAACAATAGCCTATGTCCTAGGTGCTCCTGCACCATTGTGTGTATGGAAATTAAAAGAGAGTTAGTTTTCTAAAAAGTGGGAAGGAAAAGAAAGATGAGAAATTAGAGCTAGTGCATACAGATGTATGGGGACCAGCTCAGGTATCTTCCCTTGGTGGCTCTTTGTATTATGTTACATTCATTGATGATGCAACTAGGAAAATATGGATTTATTTCCTTAGGCAAAAATCTGATGTATTTGAAACTTTTAAAAATTGGAAAAGCTTGGTTGAGAATGAGACTGGTAAAAGAGTAAAATGTATCAAATCTAATAATGGTGGTGAGTATTGGAGAAAAGAGTTTTAAGATTATTGTTTCTCTAATGGTATTCGTAGGTAGAAAATAGTTCCAAGGACTCCACAAGAAAATAGAGTGACTGAATACATGAATAGGATAATAATGGAGCATGCAAGGAGTATGAGGTTGCATGCTGGGCTTCCCTTAAACATGTGAGAAGAGGGTGTAAATACTACTATTTATTTAATCACTAGAGGTCCCTCTACTCCTTTGGGTTGTGGTATTCTAGAGGAAGCATGTATAGGTACGAAGGTGAGTTATTCTTTTCTCAGAACCTTTGGTTGTGAAGCATTTATACATATAGATTCTGAAAATAGAACCATGTTGGAAGATAATTCGAAGAAATGTATATTTGTTGGATATGACATTGATGAATTTGGATATAGCCTTTGGGATGTTGAAACTCATAAAATTGTAAGAAGCAGGGATGTCATATTCAATGAGAAAGTGTTGTACAAAGATCAGTTGTAGTAGCATGAGAAGAAAGAAAATGGTTATGTAGCGATGGATGATACTCCAAAAGATGATGTTCCTCATGCTCCGCAACAATAGCAACAACAAATACCAAAAAATCTAGTGAATGTTAGATGGTCAACAAGGCTCAGTAGACCTCCTGAAAGGTTTTCTCCCTCTTTGTATTCTATTTTATTAATAGATGCTGGTGAACCAGAAGGGTATGATGAAGTTGTGTAGGTGGATACAAAGGTTCAGTGGGAGCTTTCCATGGAAGAGGAAATGGACTCCTTTCTAAAAAATCAGACTTGGGTATTATGCAAGTTACTTGTAGGTAAAAATACATTACCAAATAAATGGGTTTATAGGCTAAAAGAGGAGGATAGAGGTAAGAAAATATTTAAAGCTAGGCTAGTTGTAAATGGATTTGCATAGAAAAAGGGCATTAATCTTGATGAGATCTTTTCTCTAGTTGTAAAAATGACTTCTATACGCACTATTTTAAGTATTGTTGCTATTGAAGATTTGAATTTGGAACAACTTGATGTTAAAACAACTTTTCTCCAGGGTGATTTGGAAGAAAAAATATATATACAACAACCATAAGGTTTTGAGGTCAAAGGTAAGGTGAACTTAGTGTGTAGATTGAAGAAAAGTTTATATGGCTTGAAGTAAGCACCTCGCCAATGGTAAATTAAATTTGGTAGATTTATGGCTCAACATGGCTATAGTCGGTGTAATTCAGACCATTGTGTTTATTTTAAGAGGTTGGATGCTGACAACTACATTATTTTATGTTTATATGTTGATGATATAGTTATAGCAGGGTCTAACATGGATCACATTAAAGAGTTGAAATAACAGTTAGCACATTCATTTTCTATGAAGGATTTGGGGGCAACAAAAAAAATCCTTGGTATGAAATTTTTTAGAGATAGGAAGAACAATGAATTAAATCTACCTCAGGTTGATTATGTTGAAAAGGTGTTTCAAAGATTCCATATGGAGAATACAAAAGATGTCAGCACACCTTTGCCTAGTCATTTGAAATTGACTAAGGAGATGTGTCCAAGGTACCATATGCCTTAGATGTAGGTAGTTTGATTTATGCCATGGTATGCACTAGAATAGATATTGCACATGTTGTAGGAGTTGTCAACAGGTATATGAGTCATCCTAAAGTTGAGAATTGGAATGCAGTAAAATAGATTCTTAGATATTTGGGAGGTACATCCAATAAATGTTTATGTTTCAGGGTCTCTCATACTGATTTAAAAGGCTATGTTGACCCATATTTTTTAGGGGATTTAGATACCAGGTAGATTACTATAGGTTATTTATTTACTATTGGTGGGACAATAGTGAGTTGGATTTCTCAACTACGCAAGGTGGTTTCTTTATCCACTACAGAGGAAGAGTATGTTGCTACTATAGATGCAGCCAAGGAGATGATATGGCTGCAAAATTTCATGGAAGAATTGGGAAACTCACAGACTGACAATTATCTATTTACATATAGCTAGATTTATATCCATCTTGCAAAGAATTCTTCCTTGCATTCAAAGACCAAACATAAATAGTTGAGGTATCACTTCATTCGGTTAGTATTGGATAATGGACAGTTAAAGTTGGAAAATATACATATAGATGAAAATCCAATGGATGTGATAAAAAAGGCAGTGACAAGGGAGAAGTTGAAATCCTCTTCAACTTTGGTTGGTCTTCAAGATTGAAAATAGTAAAAAAAACAATAGTCTAGGGTGCGTCAATCTAGTGGGAGCTTTAGGGGTAGTGGTGTTTTTATAAGATTAGTCTCCAAGTAGGAGGTTTCTTAGTGTGGATCCTGATCAGTTCCCAATTGGGATATTGTTGGTTTGTGGTGACTGATCAGGAAAGTGCTTTACACTTTTCATTTATTGTCAAGTGTTTTTTGAGTTGACACGTCAAGCATTTCCCTAGGTTGACTCATCAAGATTTTCCCTAGTTTGTCTTGTCAAGTATTTTTAGGGTTAACTTGTTAACTAACATAAGTCTTGTTATAATGTCTTAGGATTAGGGTATTATCAATATTGATAATTTCATATCTTCTTGCAGTGGTATTGAGTTGTAAGGAATTGAAGATTGTAACAAGAATAAATTACTAGATAATAAGATTGGACTCTCTATTTGGTGGATGTATCCCAAGATTGAGTGAACCACATTACATATTTGTGTCTTCTTCTTCTACTTATGTTTTCTTTATTCCTTTGCATTATTAATTATATTCTCATGTAATTGTTAAATTTTTATCTTCTAATCCTAACAACTACATCCTTAGCAAAATAGAGTTATGCTCATTGATATGATCTTTGATAGACTCATGCTCTTGGTTTGATACTATTTGAGCTTACCATGTTTCATTATGGTTTTAGGAATTTTGAGTCTTTCATTACTTAATGCTTTTGTTGTATTGTCTTTCATTGTGCCTCATTTTGGTAACATGATAAGCTTGTTTGGTGTTTGATTAGTGGAGTGGAGTAGCTATGTATGGTGGGTCAGGACCCAAAAGGGTCACCAAGATAACCCCTAAAGAGTTTTGAATAAAGTGATAACTAAATAAATGAATAGGGTAAAAATATATAACAAGATTAAACTAACGAGATTACCATAATCATCTAAGGATGTTGAGTTGGTATAACCATGGTCATCTAAGGTCATTGACCTGACATAACCTTGGCCATCTGCAAATGTTGACCTGACATAGTTGTGGGTTTTTTATGAACATTGAGTAGACATAGTAGAACCTCCTTTTTTTAAAAGGATTTCCCAAATCCATATGGGTCCCCCAATTCCATACAATAATGTTCCTACTCTTGACACTTTGCATCAAACCATTATTTAGGTATAAGTAGTGACCTTGATAATCTTTTGAATTCATAAGATTTTTGTCTCAGAGTTGCATTGGATTATGCCATTCCTTCTTGATTATATGGCATGTGTGTAAGGGGATGCAGTCTTGAAGGACATATCTTGATATATTAATCTTGATTATAGATGTGAGTAGGACAATAACACTTGTTTCAGGTATAGTTGAGCTCTCGATGTCAAATAATTTCCATTTGATCCTGTGCTCAGTGCTTAGTTGACATTTTAATGGTCCTTCATGTGGAAGGAGAGAATTGTTGAGCCTCTATAATTGTAATAGCCTAAATTTTCACCCTTGTGTAAATTACCATTTCACATTTCCCCTACCTTAGCCTAAGACTCAAAATCCCCATCATTAGCCTACATACATTTTCATTACCATGTCAACACCCACTTAAGAATCTTGACCATGTGCTTTCGATGGCATAGGATATGTTCTTGTCGCGGAGACATCCACATTATGCGCTAGAGTCTGTGAATCCACAGATATGCAAGTTTCCATTGAGGTGTTACAAACTGCCAACCTACATTTGTAATGGCCGAATCCTCTACCCTTTTGCACATGATTTGACTTGCCTGCAATATATGGCCTTCATTTTCATTGGATTCATAATCGATATTGGAATTCTATCTTCTTGAGGGTAGTCTTCTCAATCATGTCTTTGATAGTATATCATATTGTTCATCTATCTCTATTTTACATTATCAATTATTTGTTATTATATAAGGTTATCTATCATTTTTTTATTGTATCTTTTTTGGTTGTTGTGGAGGTGGAAACACTAAAGTAGGGATATGACTGAGGCAGGTCTCCAAATAGCCACCCAAAATTTTTCTTTGTTTATGTGTGTGCAAGCTTTGTAGAGGAATGATTTCAATAGGTTGCTTTGTCAAACTTCAAAATCTAATGTTCTCTTTCCCTCTTTGTCATTTTCATCACATGATAATATAATTGTTATCTTGTTATTTCATTCTTTTTCATTGTACATCTTAGTTTAGTATTTCATTAGCTTTGTGAAATTCTTTTATTATATTTTTAATTTGCCTTTACGAAACATGTGTGCACTATGCTAGAATCCCATATCCATGCCGGTGTCCATGATTCGCACTAGTGTCCAAGGAAATGAGCTTACAAAGTTTACTCTCTATTCTCTACATTTATCTCTTCCATTTTCAGGAGTTTAAATATTTTTATTAGCTAGTTTACTTTAGTTATTATTGTTCATTTACATTTAGTGTTTTAGTTAATAAATTGCACTTTCATTTAAAAATTCTAGGTTAATCAAACAATTCTACAAAAATACTATATTTGATCTCTGTAGCTCAGTGTGCTAGTTAAGTGAGGTGGCACAAGTAAAGTTTCATCCCTTAAGACTTTTATTGGTCTCTAGGTTGGTGCACATTTTCCTTCTCCATATTTTGGTGAATTTGGTGTGAACTAGTAGCCTTTTCTAAACTCAGTGACTATTCTATCACAGACATGGTGACTATCACTCTAATTTACCCACTAACTTGAAGGGTGCTAAACTATGATCACATTTACTCCTCTAGACAATCCTTACAACATAAAACCTTCTCCACTTTACATCCTAATTTCTATCAATGACATATCTATTCGAGGTGTCTTGGTGGATCCTAATTTTCAAGTTGACATTATTATGAAGGAGGTCCTCTTCATCAACAGTTTGAACTAGGGTAAATATTAGGAGTGCCCTACCACCATTAGGATTCATGACATGATGTCCCTTCTGTTAAAAAGTAAAGTGTACCAAGATAACTAAGAGGGGGGGGGGGGATGAATTAGTTATCAGATAAAAGAAACATAAAAAACAACCATAGAAAGATAAAAATACACAATGACACAAGATATGTTAACTAGGGAACCTCTTGATCAGAGAGTAAACCCCGGCGAGGATGGTACCCACAAAAGATGTACTAATATGAAAATTACTTGTGAGAGGATGAACTCTGTTAGGAGTCTATGTAATACATTTAGTACATATCAGTCCCTATTAGGAGACTTTGAATCCATGTTAAAAGATTCTAACCCTGTTAGGAGTTAAGGAAGGCAAAAGGACCCATTGTCCAAACAACCTCATGGGCAAGATCACTAAACTCACTATCCAATTGATCTCTGTATTGTCAAAATAGAATAATACCAACAATTTCTAATCTCAACAATCTTATCTTCACTCCTTTTTCTATGCCAAAACCACACCAAATACTTTACCAGATCTCAATACAAGATATGTTCAATTTGCATATCCTCTTACAATATCAACATCATCATATCTTACTTCTTTTTTTCTAATCATCATATTAAATCAAGGAAAAAAATCCTTCCTTTATACCGTACTCAAATGATTTACAATAGAGTCATCCAACTAGGCTTAACCAATTACAAAATATAAATCATTACACGTTACATAATATTTCATAACCTCATAAAAACTATCAGCTTCAAAACTTAATAGATCTTCACATGTGTGACCTCTAACTATGCTGTCTCATCTAGGTCACCTCTAAAATGTGTTCAACATTTGTACAACCTTGCATGTTTAGATTCTATCTTAGTTAGGAGATATAATTTGGTTATCACAAGCCGCTTCTCAGGAACACTGTTAGAATACTATTTCCACTAGATTACTAATAACTGTCATGAATAATTGAATTTTTGTACGCGCTCTTAACCATAATCATAGGACACAATAAAGAAAAATTCTTGAATGCTGCATAGCTTGATCTACAATTCTCCACGTGTGATAATACAAACACTATCTTCTTCTCTTTTAATCTCCAGTAGATCAATGTGTTGACATCAATGACAAAAAAAGTCATGATTGCAACATACAATTGCTATAGAACTACTCGAATACTCCCCCATATGACATATTATATATTCATTCCTAACAATCTCCCCCATTGGCATTGATGGCAACATAGATGAAAAAAATCCAAGTTCCATGAATACCAAACTACAACACTGCTGTTCTACATTATCTTTTCAAATCTTCTTCATCAATCATCAGATGTATCCTTCTCCTCAGTACTTTATTATTATATTTTTTTTTTCAAATCCTCTTCACCAATCATCAACTCAATCATCTAATTTTTTTCATGTATCCTTCTCCCCCATTGACATAAATGACAAAGAAAACATCAATATGTGAATCCAATACAAGATCGAATGCCAAAAGACACTATTCAGAAAATACTTTCACAAGAGTCCTTCATGAATCAACTTAGAAACACACATACTCCCCCATAGAGGAAGCATCAACATACATTCTAGAAAGGATAGTGTTCTTATACCATTGGACTGATGCAACTTCCTTCATCACTACTCAAAAGTAGGTTCGGGCATAGCCCCAAGTATACCTCTCAAGTACTCAAATGTATCTTTAGGTAAGGGCTTTGTAAATATATCTACAATCTGCTCCTTTGTACTAATATACTCAAGTTTGACTTCTTTTTCTACAAATTTTTCTCTGACAACATGATATTTGATCTCTATATGTTTTGTTTTAGAATGCAACATAGGGTTCTTAGACATACTTACTGTACTAGTTTTATCACAATGTATTATAACATGCTCATTGAACTTGATTCCAATATCCTTCAACATTTGTTTCATCCATATTATCTGATTAAAATTGTTCATTGTTGCTACATATTCTTCTTCTATTGTTCTCTATGAGATACAATTATGTTTCTTTCTTATCCAAGAAACCAATCTTCCTCCAAGAAAAAATGCTCCACCAATTGTACTCTTTTTGTCATCAACACTACCTCCCCAATCTGCGTCTGTATATACACATAAGGTAAAATCATTTGATTTATCATACCACAACCCATAGTCAGTTGTGCCTTTCAAATATTGAAATATTCTTTTTATAGCTACATAGTGTGACTCTTTAGGACTAGCTTGAAATATTGCAACAATGCCAACTGCATGTGATATATTCGGTCTTGTATGAGTTAAATACTGCAAACTTCCAATCATGGATTTGCATTTCTTTTGTTCAACTATAGGAGTTTCATCTGTGCTAGATAACTTATGGCTAGTTACCATAGGTGTGCCAACATACTTACAATTTTCTATACCAAATCTTTCAGATATTTTGTTTGAGATAAGAAAATACCATCACTGTTTTGCAGTATCTGTAATCCTAGAAATAATTTCATTTCACCAATCATGCTCATTTCAAATTTTGTCTTCATTTCATCAGTGAATTTATCACTAGATTCATCTTCACCTCCAAAGATAATATCATGAATAAAAATAACTACGATCAATAAACCATTCTCTATTTCTTTTAGATACAAATTACTATCTGCGGTGCCTTTAGCAAATCTTAATTTTACCAAATATTTGTCTAATCTTACATACCATGTTCTAGGTGCTTGTTTTAGTCCATATAAAGCTTTGTTCAATTTACATACCATGTCTCCTTCTTGAGTAAAAGGAAAACCTTCAGTCTGCTTAATGTAGACTTGTTCTTCAAATTCTCCATTCATAAATGCTAACTTCACATCCATCTGATACACTTTGAATTTCTTATAAGTTGCATAAGCCAAAAATATTCTTATCGCTTCAATTCTTGCAACAAGTGAAAATGTTTCTTCATAATCAATTCCTTCTTGCTGTGAATATCCTTTACATAGCAATCTTTCTTTGTTTCTTATAACTTCACATTGTTCATTTATCTTATTTCTGAAAACCCGTTTAGTTCCTATTACATTTTTATCTTTAGGTCTAGGGACCAACTCCCAAATTTTGTTCTTTTCAATTTGATCTATTTCTTCCTTCATTTCTTGAATCCAATTATCATCTTTACAGGCTTCATCAATAGTTTTAGGTTCAATTTGAGAAATCAAACATAGTTCTTCTTGTACCTTATTTCTTGTCATAACTCCTTTTTCTTTGCTCCCAATAATATGATCAACAGGATGATTCCTCATTAGATTCTTATTAGGTGTCACTGTCTCAGTTCTTGCTTCAATTATAGGTTATGGTCTCGATCCTTCTCTTATTTCCTCAGTATAATTCTCATTCTACAAATCACTGTCAGTTTCATAAAACAACTCAACATTTTCTTAATCAACTCTAGGGCGAACTTCTTCATTTGAATCATAATCAAGTATTCTTTCCTAAAAATTGAATTTCTCATCTACTTTAACATTTGCACTCTCAACAATAGTCTTATTTCTTTTATTAAAACATCTATATGCTTTTATTTTCAATGAATAACCAAGAAATACACCTTCATCACTTCTCGGATAAAACTTACCAATGTCATCATCTCTCTTAATAGAACACTTCCAAAAATTTTGAAATACTTAATTGATGGTACATGTCCAAACCATAATTCATAAGGTGTCTTGTCTGTGTCTGATCTGATTTGTATTCTATTCATTATATATACTATTGTTTTCACTGCTTCTCTCCAGAATGTCTTCATTATATCATTCTCAAATAACATAGCTCTTGCTGCCTTAGTCACTGATCTGTTTCTTCTTTTTGCAATACCATTTTGTTCAGGTGTTCTTGGGGTTGAAAGCTATCTCTTAATGCAATTCAATTCACAAAAAGTATTAAATTATTTTGAAGTAAATTATCCACCTCTACTAGATCTTAAACATTTAATCTTCATTCTTGATTTATTCTTAACTTTATTCTTAATTAATCTAAACTTGTCAAATGCTTCTAATTTTTCTTTAAGAAATGCTATCCACATCATTCTAGTAAAGTCATCAACAAAAATCATGAAATACCTTTCACCATAGAATCATCTAGTCCTTGTGGGACCACTTAGATTTGTACGAACAATTTCCAATTTTGCTGCTGTGGTGAACTTCTTACTGGGAAAAGAACTTCTTTTCTACTTAGCCATAACACATTCTTTTCATATCATGATAGTAGGTTTCATAATATTAGGCAAATATCTTACTGTAAATGTAGTGCTTTCTTTCACAATGTTATCAAAGTTTATGTGACAAAACCTTTTGTGCTATAACCAACTATCAAATATTTTAGTAATCAACTATGTCATCTCAACAGGATTCAACTGAAATTCATTACCTGTGGTTCTTGATCTTGTTCCAATCATCTTACCATTCTTATCCTTGATCACACAAGTCTTTTGAATAAACCAAACTTGATATCCCTTGTCAACTAATTGTCCAACACTTAGAAGATTATGTTTCAATCCATCCACAAAGTAAACATCATCAGTGTTAGTCTTTCCATCAAGAGTAATAGATCCTATTCCCTTTATCAGGAAAGGTGCATTATTTTTGACTATAACAATTCCTCCATCATAATTGTTAAACTTTATAATTTTTTTCATATCTCCAGTCATATGATGTGAACAACCACTATCTATAATCCAATCTATTTTCTTTTCAACTTGAGAAACTAAAGATTTTTCTTCTCTAACTTCAGTTTCAAAGTTTTCTTCTTTTATTGCTACAAATCCTAAGTCATCACTTTCATTATCACTTTCACTTAAGATTTTCTCAATGCTAGCCTCAAATTATTCATCATTAGCATAATAAAATTCTTTAGACCTTATAGGTTTAAAGTCCTTATATTTCTTTACTCTCTTAGGACGTTTAGATGCGAAATGACCATATTCTTGACATGTCCAACATTTAAAGATTTTCTTACCTTCTAGTTCTCTTTCACAAGCAAGGCAATTCCTTCCTCAATCTTTCTGTCTTCTTCAGTCTTAGATCTGCTTCTACTAGCATAATCTCCATTGACACTTGTACTTCTTGAAAAAGTAGGGAAAACACTAAGTGTGCTAAATACTGTTTCAATTCTAGGCAAATCTCCAAACTATCTCAAGCCTATCTCCGCTGCTTCAAATCTTCCAAGAAGAGTTTCTTTGGTAAAATTTTCATTACAAGGTATAACTTGTTCAATCATCTGTGCCATATGCTTAAACACATGGGTCAGTTTCTTTAAGATCTTCCATATAATTTCATTTTTAGTTTTGTTTCCTTCACAAGCTTTGATACCTACAACAATCTTTGATATCCTACCAATATAACTTCTAATAGATTCATCTTCCATCATCTTTACATCTTGAAATAAACATATCCAATTCTATAATCTAATTCTCTTAGCATGTACATCACCTTCCAAAGTAGATTTTAAAGCTAACCAAATTTCATGAGATGTCCTTAGAGTTTTTACTTGACAGTATTCATTCTCAGGAAGAGCTGACAAAAGTGCTTCTCTGGCAAGTATGATACATATAAATAGATCTCTTTCCTTATTAGTTTAGTCTTCAATTTTGTCTTCTTCAATGATAGTTTTGTCATTCTTTTTAATAAACCAATATCCTAGTCCTAAACATAGCAGATGTGTCTTCATCTTTTCTTTCCAGCTATCATAGTTAACTCCATCAAACTTAGGACTTTCTTTTCTGAAATGACTCACCATAGATCTTCTTTATTTGTTAAATTTTTCTTTCAAGGACCTTCCACTCTAATACCAATTGTTAAAAAGTAAAGTCCACCAAGATAACTGAGGGGGGTGAATCAATTATCAGATAAAAACAACTTTTAATAATATTATTAGATCTCAAACATGTAACCAACATAAACAACAACCATAGAAAGATAAACATATATAATGCCATAAGATATATTAACTAGGGAACCTCTTGATTAGAGAGTAAACCTGGGTGGGGATGGTACCCAAAAAAGATGCACTAATATGAAAATTCCTTGTGAGAGGATGGACTCTATTAGGAGTCTATGCAATACATTCAATACATATTAGTGCCTGTTAGGAGACTTTGAATCCCTGTTAAAATATTCTAAACCTGTTAGGAGTTAAGGAAGGAAAAATGACCCACTGTCCAAACAACTTTAGGGGCAAGATCACTGAACCCACTATCCAACTGATCTTTGTATTATCTGAATAGAATAACACCAACAATTTTTGATCTCAATAATCTCATCTTCACTCCTCTATCTATGCCAAAACCACACCAAATACTTTACCACATCTCAATACTAGATCTGCTCAATTTGCATATCCTCTTGCAATATCAACATCATCATATCTTACTTCTCTTTTTCTCATCATCATATTAAATCAAGGAAAACAATCCTTCCTTTATACCACACTCAAATAATTTACAATAGAGCCGGCCAACTAGGCTTAACCAATTACAAAATATAAATCATTACACGTTACATAATATTTCATAACCTCATAAAAATTGTCATCTTCAAAACTTAATAGATCTTCACACGTGCAACCTCTGACTATGCTGTGGTTACCTCCAAAATTTCTTCAACCTTTGTACAACTTCGCATGTATAGATTCTATCTCAGTTAGGAGATATAATCCAGTTATCACAAGACGCTTCTAAGGAACACTGTTAGAATACTGTTTCCACTAGATTACTCATAACTATCATGAATAATTGAATTTCTGTATGCACTCTTAACCATAATCATAGGACACAATAAAGAACAAGTCCTCAACACCGCATAGCTTGATCTACAATTCTCCATCTACACTAATACAAACACTATTTGCTTCTCTGCTAATCTCTTGTAGATCAATGTGTTGACATTAATGACAAACACAATCATGAATGAAACATACAATTTCTACAAAACTACTCAAATACTCCCCCATAGGACATATTCAAAATTCATCCCTAACACCTTCCCCCTTTGGGGTCCACCACTTTGATAGTCCAGGTGGGATCCAAAGTAGTGTTTTCAACATTTGTGGTAATCTCTTAGTAAGACCTGTTTAGGGTAAAACTAGGTATTCCTTGGTTGACCTCTATGGGATTCATCTCATCATCTATTCACAAATACCTAAAGTTTCCTCATGAGTGGGTCATCCACACTATCTAAGATATTGCATATCATCCCTAGGTGTACCTTGGGGGATTATCTCTTGATAATTTCTATCCTACTCCAATACTGATGCAGAGGTATGTCCACTAAAGGTTTCCAAACCCAAATTAGGTGGTCTACTCAAGGAATCAGTCAAATGCCCCAGGTTACACAACCTTGTTCTTTCACACAAGGCCCCTTCCAAATGCACAACCATAACAACCAATTTCAAATTATTGGTTTAACACTTCCTAGGGTCTCTATTTACCCCATCCAACATGTAGTAAAAGTTTTTGATCACACTTTGACAATTCTTCCAAGTTACCTTTACTTGGGCTCACACTAGGCTTCCTTGTAGCCCTTCCAAACCCATTTTTCATAATTTTATCCCAAACTTCCCAAAACACTTTAAATTTTTTTTACGAATATATGTACCCTTTATCTAGTTACAAAACATATCTCAAAACCACATATTACTCATTTGGACCAACTAATGAATAGTACCCTACCAACCCCTCAAATAGGTCTAATCAACCCACCATTACAAAGGAACCTTTAGAAAATTGACTCAATGACACCCCAAATCAAGTGATAGTCTCCATTATGATCCCAAACAACATATTTTTACATTCATTTGATTATCCACACTCATTTGATGGGTCAACTATCAAACTCTCACTCTATTACCCTCAAATCTAGAGCTTTCCAAAAATTCAGCTTACCAACACTTATGAACCTAAAAAAAGGTGGATTCACCATTAAATTATCATGTATAGAGACATATTATCATAAAAACTTACCCTCCTTAAGGCCAAACTCTCAGACCTTTACTGTAGCCTCAACCATGTATCCCCTCAACATAACATTTCCACTTCAAATGGAGATCTCCAACTCACAACTTTGCATTTCCTACACATTTGTTAGTATGTTAGGATATTTTAAATATTAATGGAATAATCCTATAAGGAACAATAGTAACCTAAAGTGGGAGTGTCTTTATACATTTTAAATCCTCAAAATAGATCAGAATTATAAACAATCTGACTGTGATCAAGAATAATGATGACATATATATGAAAGTGTTTTAAAATAACTTCAGAATGGAATGGAATTTTTACTAAATTAGCATCAAAACATTGTTACTATTCATATAACTATTCAAAATTTTAGATCAGAACTCTATCATGCAAGAAAAGGTATATAAATGTCTCTAAAATTATAGGAATCCGTTCATTGTATTACTAAAAACTATTCATTACATCTAGTCTCTCCTCATTCATGGATTTAAAAACCTTAAATAGGCTTCCACATCACAATAAAATCCTTGTCTGATAAAAAATCTGATCAGAACCACTCAAACTTCCTAAAACTGCCAATTACGTAAATAACTATTAGGATTTGAATTTGACTTTGCTAACTTTAAGCATATTGTTTTCTAGCCTATCTGTCTGACCCAAAAGGCTTGCATTTGGCCTTATTAAATAAAACATAAATGAAAAAACCTAATCTACCTTATGGTGCTTTATCTTGTGTATTATTACATTTGTAGGTCCTATATCCCTTATTAGGTCCATTAGGACTTATGACCCTATAGTTCAACTTATTACATTCTATAGACACCTAAAAATCCATCTGTTAATTAAGATTATTTTTAGGTGTAGACACCTAAAAGTCCATCTTCCTACATTATGAATCTTGATTGATCCTCAATGTTGGAGTGATCATAGCTTTAGGAGTCAGTTTGTTAGTGTTTTCTTATAAATAAGTTGTTGACTTAACTTTGAAGAGATTAGAGAAAGTTAGGAAAGTTACTGTAGGGGGAGATGGGCCTTGGATGGTGGTAAACAACAAATAGAATTCAATTCTATTTTATTTCAAATGTACATTTCAATGAATGAATAGAATGTACTTTTCAAGTTCTATCTTTTTTATCTTGATCGTATTCTATTCACTCATCCAAGGAGGCCCACTTGGTGAGTGAATTCTACTATTAGTTAGGATCTATTTCATGCTTTCCTAGATTTAGTGAGAACTTTGTTGTTCCTGTATCCGTTGGTAACAGAACTAATAGACTGTTCCTAAAGTAAAGGCAGATAAAGTAGTACCTATCTATGATTACTATTTTTAGTAGATTAAACCTCCTAGCTTAGCATTCTGAGATTTTAAGTATTTTGAATTCAATAGTCTAGATGAGTGGCAATTAGGATGATTTAGAGCATATACTTTGCAGACACTATTTCAAGCCTATGTCCCTTGTTGATACTATAAATGGGTTAAATGAGTTAATTAGTTACTGTTTAAGATGTCAAATCTTGAATGAGTGAGTGTTATGCTCCAAGTACCTAAAATATTTATTTGGCTGATCATTTTTGGCACCATTGCCGGGGATGGTGCCAATCTAACTTATCCTAAGGGTAATTTTTCCCAAAGATTTCTTAATATAGGGCCTAGTTCAAATTAATTTTTATGCATAGAATATTTCTCCCTCATAATGTTCAGTTAGTTTTCAAAGAAATCTTACCCCCTGAGTAGGAAAATCCACAAGAAATTGACCATGAAGAGAATCAACCATTTGAGAATCCATTTGATGACGTACATCAAGCCCTTCCAACACCACCTCCAGAATGTGAGTATTAGGAGAATCCCTGGGCCCTTATTATTTTCAGAGGATGAACCACAACTCCAAATCCTCCAAATCCTCCAAGGATAGAACTTCCCACCTTTCCCTTTCCTATCATTGACTTGCATGATAATAACAATCTTAAGGATATTCCTTCTTCAGTACTTCCAAAGTTCTATGGATTAATTACTGAAGACACTAATACCTTCCTTTTTGAATTTGATATCCTTTGTAGAAGTTATGACTATACAATAGATGCCCATAAGTTGAAGTTGTTTCCATCTACTTTGAAAGAGGCATCAATGAGATGGTTCATGGGTCTAGGAGCTAATACCATAAGAGACTGGGGTGGAATGAAAAATGCATTCCTGGAGATATATAAAGAGTATTGTCAAGGTAGTGATATGAAAGGTGATGACATTTTTAAAATGACACAAAAAGATGAGGAAACACTTGAAGACTATGTTGGAAGATTCTTTTGTAGCCTCTAGAAGAACACACAACATACTTTGAATGAAGAATGCATGAAGCATCTCTTTTTATGAGGCATTAATGAGTCTTGTATCAAAGCTCTTGACCTGATAGCTAGAGGAGATATCACTCAAGCCACCTGGGATGACATTAAGAGGATATGTCTAAATTACTCTATATCTATAGTGAAGAAAGGAAGAGGGCACAAACAATTAAGTAGAATAACTAATGGTGTTGGTGTATCAAAGATGGAGATATCTAATCTCTTGTCTGATTTTAAGAAAGACATCATTGAAAATGTAGCCACCTAGTTTGATACCATGCAAGCCAAGAAGAAGCATGAAGAAGCAAAGGCTATGTTAGCTGAATTCTATTCCTATTGTAGGGAAAACAAAAGGAACTGCAAATGAAAAATAGTTGCATTCTTATATACTTAGTCAATGCCAAATGAATTGAAGGCTATTGATGAGAATGAAGAGTTCTTTTATGTTTCTTAGTGGAGACCATGGGCCCAGAGACAAGGTATGCCTCTTGACCCTTTGCACAATTATGGTTTCAATAATAATCAATGGCAAAACAAAAATTCTCAAAACTTTGGTCCCCAAGGTCAAAACTAAATAAAAATTGGTCTTATCAACCTCAACCACAATGCAGTAACTAGCATTGGCAATATCAAACTCCTAATCTATGGTAGAAACCCAATCCAAGTTGGTAGCAAAATAACCAATGGAAACCTCCACAAGGTAATTGGCAATAGTCACCCTAATGGGGTCTGAATCATCCTAGTCAACTTAATCAGAAAGACCTTATGCCACCTTCTCAGTGATAAGATATAATGCCTCCACCTCCTGTATCCAATGCAAGTCCTCAAAATTAAACTCAACTCCCTACTCATCCTTCACCAAATCCTAATAAAAGGCAGCCTAATCAACATTAGTCTTATTCTATTATGGTAAATGATAACCACTAAGAATGATAAACCTGAGAAAGAACATGCTACTCCTACACCACCTACTATAGTAACTAAGGATCCACCATTTCCTTAAAGACTCACACAATCTGTAACCCCAAAGGAAAGTCCAGATGCAACTGATCTTATCAACTAGCTGAAGCAAATGACTATGAAAATTCCTTTGTTAGATGCCTTTAAGGAAGTCCTAGTATATAATAAGGCTATCAAAGAAGCTTGTCTTAAAAAACCTAGTTAGAAGAAGAAAGACCCCAAGACTATTCACATACTTGGACAACTCTCTGAACTTATGCTGAGAAATGTCATTCTACCTAAATATTCTGATCTAGGTAGCCCTGTTATTACTATTTATATTAATGGTACTCGGATCCAGAATGTTTTGATTGACTTAGGAGAATCCATAAATGTAATGAAAAGGGAAGTCATATTAAGGCTTAACATCATTGGCCTAAGAGAAACTCCTACAATCCTTCAGTTAGCTGACAATTCTACTGTAAGGCCTGATGGCATGGTAGAGGATATAGTTGTAATACTTGATTCAATAAACTATCCCTTAGACTTTGTAATCTTATCTCCCAAAGCTCCTCTAGGTGGTTATCCTTTAATCATGGGAAGACCTTGGTTGGCCACTATAGATGCTTGCCACTATGGAAAGATGACTATATCAAATGGGGTTATTACTAAAAAGTTGACTTTATATTCTCCTACTAAACCACAAATGGAACTTGATCAAGCTGTTTGGCTTGACCTTGGTGACATTGAACTAGAGGTAAATTTTATACATCAGTTAATGGCTATAGAGAGGAATCCATTTATGATATCCCAAGAAGAAGATGACATACTTGTTGCCATTATTACCAACAAGTATGGTGCTGAACCATTTTCCTGTACTATTCTTAATTGTACTTTACAAACCATACTACCTCCACAAAACTCACCTCAACTTCCTACAACAACTGATTACCTTCATACATTGCTACCACATGAGATAAAGTCACCTTCATTTTTAGAGGTAATCATGTTGGATAATTAGTCAAAGTAGGATTTTCCCCAGGTAGGGAGTTGAATGTTAACAAAAACCTTACTCTTGAACATTCAACACAAATTATCAAGCTCCTACAAGATAACCAACAAAGTTTTTCTTGGAATTACACAGATATGAAGGGATTGGATCCAAGGCTTTGTACCCACTGAATTTACTCAGTCCTGATTGTGAACCAGTTAGACAACCACAAAGAAGAATCAACCCAACACTACGAGACATAGTCAAAACTGAATTGCAAAAATTACTTGATGTTGGTTTTATTTATCCCATTTATGATAGTTAGTGGGTCTCACCTTTGGTCATAGTCCCCAAGAAAGGAGGGAAATGTAGAGTGTGTGTGGCTTATAGGGAACTGAGTACAATAACAAAGAAGGACCACTTTCCATTTCCTTTTATAGATCAAGTCTTGGATAACCTAGCTAGCAAAAAGTACTTTTCATTTTTGGATGGGTTTAGTGGATACAACCAAATACAGATAGCACCTGAGGACCAAGACAAGACAAAATTTACATGCCCATGGGGAAATTTTGCCTATTATATCTTACCTTTTGGATTGTGTAATGCACCTACTACATTTCAAAGAGAAGTGATCAATATTTTTTCTGACATATCTTCTGATTGTGTGTAAATATACATGGATGACTTTACTGCATATGGATCCACATTTGAGGAGGCTTATGCCAACTTAGAAAAATTCCTTAAAAGATGCCAGGAACATAATCTCTCTCTTAATAGTGAAAAGTGCTATATGATGATGGAAGAAGAAGTTGTTTTAGGGCACTACCTTTTATCATTTGAAATTCAGGTTGATCCAACCAAAATAGAAGTCATTAACACACTACCCACACCAAAAATATAGAAGGATGTTTAAATTTTTCTAGGTCATGTAGGTTACTACAAAAGATTCATCAAATATTTTATTCAAATTTCGGCTTCATTGTACAATCTATTAAAGAAATAATCAAACTTTGAATGGACTGAGGACTATGAGCAATCATTCCAATAGTTGAAGGATGTCTTGACTAAAATACGTATCTTGAGAGGGCCTGATTGGAATTTACCATTTCATATCCATATAGATGCCTCAGGCTATTCTATAGGAGTAGTTCTTGGGCAAAAAGATGGACTAGTAGAACATGCCATATATTACATAGGAAAGAATCTCCATGGTGCTAAACTAAATTACACTATCATTGAGAAATAATTATTAGCAATTATATATGCACTTAATAAATTCAGACACTACATTACTAGTTATGAAGTATTTGTGCATATAGATCACTCATAAATCAAATACCTGATGAAAAAACCTTCCATCTCAGGCAAGTTATCCATGTAGTTACTCCTCATGTAGGAATTTGATATCAAAGTCATTGATAAACCTGGGAAAGCTAATGTGCTAGCCAATTTCCTGTCCAAATTGCATGTTCTTGATGATCCTACAACTATTGATGAAAAATTTCCTGATGAAAATTTGTTCTTTATTATCACTATTAATCCATGTTATGTAGATATAAAAATTTTACCTTTCTACAGGAAGAACACCTCCACACTTCTCTCCTAAGTAGTGCAAAATCTTAGTTGAGAAAAGTTTTAACTTTTCATAGATTTCAGGATTTATGTTTTACACAGGTCCAGATCAAGTCATAAGAAGATGGGTTTGTGAAGATGAGACATATGAAATCCTTCATGCATGTCATGATGAACCATGCAGAGGACACTTTGCATCCAAGTGCACAACATTCAAAATTCCCACCACTAGTTATTACTGGCCTACCCTACACAAAGATACTATTAAATACACCAAACATTGTCACATATGTCAACGAATGGGCAGAGGCCAAAGAAATGAAGCATGATAGGGATAAAAAAGTGGCTAAATTTATGTATGAGTCTATATTCACTAGGTTTGGTGTACCTAGAGAACTAGCCATTGACCAAGGTGCTCAATTCACCTCAAATCTCATAACAACCTTGATGAATGAATATACAATCTAAAATAGGAAATCTTTTCCATATCATCCATAGGCTAATGGTCAAGATGCAATTAAAAATAGAGAAATAGAATCTATTTTGACCAAAATAGTTGTTGTACACAAAAAGGATTGGGTCACTCAACTTCCTAAAGCCATTTGGCAACTAGTTTTACACCATTTGAGCTAGATTATGGAAAATCTGTTATCATGCTTGTCAAGTTACATCACAAGACACTTAGGACAACACTTGAGTTGGATATAGATCTCACTAGGGCTTAGCAAGAATGGCTCCTCCAACTTAACAACTTGGATGAAACTAGAAAATCCACTTTGCATAATGCAAAGATTGTTCAATAGCAATAGAAGAAATGGCATGATAAGTTTATCAAGGATAAAAATTTCACTGTTGGTGATTGGGATTTATTATATGATTCTCATTATCAACACATTCTAGGCAAGTTTTAGACATGCTGGTTAGGTCTATATAAAATTATTTCTTTTTTTGACAATGGCGTCGTGCAACTATCAACTACTGATCTGGTTCAATTCAAACTTCTAGTCAACAGTCACCAACTCAAGCTCTACCACAAGCCACAAAGTAGAGAAGAGTTCCTACAATAGTTCACCCCACAAGGAAACATAAGAATATGGGTCTTCTACCCATATTGTCACTACTCTTTGATTTCCATCAGAGATTCCATAATAAAATTTCACATTTTTTGAAATGAATTTCTCCATAATAAGTGTTCATCTCATCTCCTCTATCTACCACCTTCACAATTCATCGTATCATTCCAACAATGAATGTTTGCACAACAACAAATCTCCTTCAGTAGCAACAGGTTAGTAATGTATGCCATCGTATATATTATTTCATTCATTTATATTTGGCAAAGATTATTCATTTCATTACTACTCTTGCATATGTGGCATGGTGGAACCCATGCCTAAACTAAGCTGGGGAGAGGGAATATTTAAGCAAGTGTATATTCAAACTTTTTCTTGTCTTTTGAAAATCTTTTCGCAATCATTTTGCAAGTTTTATGTGACCTGTCATTAATTTTTCCATATCCTATTAATGATTAAAGCAAGGGTGATTAAGGTGCCATGCCATGATTAAGTCATTAAGTACCTTCATGACGTGCTAAAGGTGGAAGAATTTGGCATGTGTGAAGGTTATTAAAAAATATTATGGTAACCTTTTTCTCTTATGAGAAATTAATCCGCTGAACTAGTTGTATTTTGAGAAGCGAGTTCTACATTTCTTGAAGTCTCAACTGCTGATTTTTGTGTGCAAATTCTCTGTGAATTTTAGCTCTTCATCTGGGATTTTGAGATTAATTGTTCCTATAGTGTGGAAACATGGGTGGTGATTTAGTAAGGCATGAGCCTTTTGATCATATGGTACTATTAAATAATCTTCCCTGTAGACAATTGTTTGAGTATAAAGGCTGGCTAGATTACTGTTTAAAGATGAATGCCTTTGATGATGAGGTGGCCTTTTAGTTTTTAAATAATCTAAGAGATGGAGTTGTAGTAGTTAAAGGTATCCATGTAGAGTGCAGTGAAGAAATTATTGCTGAAGTATCTTGGTTGAGGGAGAAAATTATGAGGACTTAGGCCCTCGCTCAACTAGGGCACAGTTCACATTGCATGGTGATCCCAAGATGATTGTTGACAAGAAGAAAGGAACATCAAGGCTTTCCTTACCAAAAGAATATATACAACCAACACTGTACATAATGAGGTATGTCACTTAAGAGGGTCGATAGACTTGGATGCATTGGATTCATTTCAAAATTCTTAGTAGCCTACACCATGCGAATAGATTGGTAAATCTTCCCAATTTTCTTTTCAATATTTTGAAAAAGTAAGCTGCAAATGTACAAGTCAGTAAGCCTCAATCTGTATCTCATCATTGTTTAATCAAATTATTGATAGGAAGAGAATTAAACAAGTAGGTATTAGGAACATGGAAATAGTTTTAAGATATTGATGAAATAATGCCTATAACAGTCAGCCCCAGAGGTCAAGGGTTTGGCAAATGAGAGGAAACAACACAGGGTATTTTTAAAATTGTTGAAAGGTTGGAAAGCACTTCGGAAGCTTCCACCTCTACCCCTAGGTCTTCCAGAAGGAATGTTGTTGAACCTACTTCCACTTCTCCCCAGAAATATAAATATGAATAATTTATTGTTTCACAGAATCCCTAGTCTTCCATAAAAACTAGGTTTGTTAGCAGACAAGGAAAAGGAGAAGTCCTTGAAACCGAGGAGTTAACCCCAGAATCACAACCTGACATAGAGGAAATTAATGAAAGGACTATTGAAACTCCTTTTCAAAAGAATAAGAGAGCACCAAAAGAACCTCCTTCATCTTTTGCTGAAGGAGCCTCCTCAAGTAAAAGGAGGTAGAAAAACCCTAAACACTCGTATGTAACTCTTGTCCAATGAAGTGTTCATTTTATTCCTGATAAGCCTCAAGTTGAGATATCTACACCTCCTATAGTCAATTTGGATTCCTCAGAGTCTTTTGAAACTCCTTTTATAGAGAATATGGAAAATATAAGTGATGACTAGATAAACAGTGAGAATTCTCCCTCTCCAAGCATGCATGATGCCATTGTGTTTCCAAATGAACCACCTGTGTGACATGAAGAGAATAACCCTAATTTTATCATTATTGAAAGTGATGAAGAAAGTTTAAAATTAGGACAAGGTGATGAAACATATAATTCAATGGATGTCGGTGAAAACTCCTTTGGAGGAGACAGTCCATCTAATCAAAATGTTCCTACAACATTAGAGGAATTTCCCTCTGAATATTTCCCTGAAATCAACATGGAAATTGTTAATTCTATTTTTGAGAAATTTAGACATGATGGGTTAGATAGCCATGCCCAGGTGGCTAAACAATGTAAAAAGAAGGATCCCGAGAGGGCTATTATTTTATGGGTAGATAAAAATAAGGAAAATGGGATTCCTAATCTAGCCCCAGGATGGACTGATGTCAATAATGAGGGACCAATGCCACCCTCAGACTTATCTACTCCTTTGACAACTAGGTTGAGTTTATATCAACAAATGTTATTATAAAAAGTGTAGTGGTAGTTAGAAAATAAGATATTGAATCAGATCATTGATGAGAAGGCTCATCAAATTCAACAAAAAATAGATAAGATTGTGGTGTTGGAAGAAAAAGTTACATAGATTACAAGACTTATCCCAGAGATGATGAAGTGCAGGTCACCTTCTCAGGTGTATGCATTGTTCCTTAAAGAACAATTTTTGAATTATCAAATGACAAGAGTAGTTCAAGGACTTAGTCCTTTGGTTTCCACACCACATGATTTTTATGATGCATTCCATTCTTCCCCAATGCACATTCAAAATTTTTTATGTGAATTATATTTACATAACCTAGTAGTTCCTAATAACAGAGGTTGGAATTCTCTTATGTATGTGGGAGATATTCAACTCAGGGCTTTCATGTCATGGGTACATAATAAAATCAATCAAGAGCATCATTATCAACCTTATAGGGGTGATGAAATGGAAATTTTTCTTTACATTAGACCTAAAACCATAGAAGCCAACAAGACATTTTATGACTGGGTAAAAGTAACATTGACAAATAGTGGAAAGCAAAAGATTTATCCCTTTAGAGAAAAGGCCTTGAAAGATTATGAGGAATTCACTGCTGTAGAGATTCCTATATCCATTGCTTCCAGTAGTCACAGATGGGTAAGAATACCTAAAGAGTTAAGGTCTAAGGAGCTCCATTCCCCACAAAATATGACCTTGGTCAGTTGATGAGCTCCATGGTATATTATGTTGGACAAAACTAAAACTAGATATTGGTTCCCTTTGAAATTCCAACCGCCGATTCTTATGAACCCTCTATTAGGGATGAATGAAGATGTAGATGAGCATGATATGGAAAAAAAGGTAAATAGGTGGAACAAGATGGAAGCAGACAATGGTTACATAAACTACAAGGAAGGAATAGTCGGGCAACGGATTGTAGAGAACCTACACATGAAGGCCATGATAACAAAATTTATGCATGCTGGAGGACCATCAAGAATTTAAGTTGGGGGGAATGATGAGCCATATTAATGACATATTTTATGATGTTTTTCTATGACTTGATAGGGTGCTTTTACTTGGTTTCATGAAAACTTGAATCATGTTATATATGGTTTTTATATGTGTGTTGTCAATACTTTTAAATACTTTATAGTTCAGCTGGATATGTGATTTAAAGAACTTATGGCTAAAACTTGTGAATTGAATTTGACTGATGAATTAAGTAGATATATATGTGTGTTATTTAATGTTCATATTTCCTAAGTTATTTTTGGTTAGGATTCCTGCAGCCACATATCATGCAAGAGTTATAAGATGAGATAATATCTTTTATGATTTAAATAATGCAAATATATATGTTTCAAATTTGGCATGTGTTACTAACTCCATGCAGGAACAAGTCAATGACACATTCATTTGGACACCATGGTGTATTTGACAAGGTCAACTCTACAGTTGAACAATAAAGGCATGATTTCACATTGCCCTCCTTTTTAGCGATCAACCAGTTTCTCATTATACCTAGGTGCAAATCTAGAAGCACGACCTGCTATATTTTTGGAAGGCTTATTCCTGAAAGTTATTGATTCTGTTGTGTAACATTATAAATCTTGATTGATGCTCAAAGTTGGAGTGATCATAGCTTTAGGAGTCAGTTTGTTAGTTTTTTCTTATAAATAAGCTATTGACTTACCTTTCAAGAGATTAGATAAAGTTAGGAAAGTTACTATAATTATATAAACAGAAAATAGAATTCAGTTCTATTTTATTTCAAATGTATCTTTTCAATGAATGAATAGAATGTACTTTACAAGTTCTATATTTTTATCTTGATCGTATTCTATTCACTCATCAAAGGGGGCCCACTTGGTGAGTGAATTATACTATTAGTTAGGATCTATTTTATGCTTTCCTAGATTTAGAGAGAACTCTATTCTTCCTGCAGCCATTGGTAATAGAACTAACAGACTATTCCTACAGCAAAGGCAGATAGAACAGTACCTATCCGTGATTACTATTTTTAGTAGATTAAACCTCCTAGCTTATCATTTCATTCCAAGCTTTTAAGTATTTTGAATTCAATAGTCTAGATGAGTGGAAATTACGATTATTTGGAGAATATACTTTGCATACACTATTTCAAGCCTACGTCCCTAGTTGATACTATAGGTTAAATGAGTTAATTAGTTACTGTTTAAGATGTCGAATCTTGAATGAGTGAGTGTTATGCTCCAAGTATCTAAAGAATTTATTTGGTTGATCACTCATGAGGCTAATAATGCTTCACCTTATGTTCCTTCCTCATCAAGGGCTCAACACAAGCACATGCCCCATAGGAAGCCTCCTTGCCTACCTTGATTCAAACAACCTCTGGTGGTGCCTTTAGTTATGGAATCCATATCTAATGTGGATAAAGAAAAGGAACCCATGTTTTCAAAGCTCAAGGTGCTTCAGCCTCCCCCCATTCCCATAATCCCAAACATACCTTGGCATATTGTTTATGGCCAGGATAAGATCTCTCATAATATTAGGAGCTTCTCCTCAGCCTTTGAGGGCACCAACCGTTCCTCCAGTTGCAAATAGGGAAATTAAAGGAAGGTTACCTATGACTAAATTGACAAATCCTTCATCATCTTGACCTCCTACTCTATTGGTAGGGCTTTCCTCTATGCTAGTAATGACATCGATGACCTATCCCATAGAAAAATATGATGTTGTACCCTCGTAGGCTTCCCAACTTGGCCCAAACCTATGTCAGAACAAAGTTGCACATGATCATAAGCATCATCAATGGGAAGATATTTTTCTCATGAGGTCGTTGTAGGGGTAGAGAGTGCATCTTTTGAGCCCGCTTTTTCTTTTTCTTCCACTTTTGCTTCCAATTTTTTCCCTACTCTAGTTGCAAGTTCACCAGCTTCTCACCCTACTGCAACCTTTTTCACACTTCACTCTGCATTAGAAGTGACCATCGGGCCCTACACCAAATAGGTGTAGGTTTTTATCTCTCCTTCATTGGATCCTCCATAGATCTGTACTCTGCTAGATGTACCTACTTTTCACAAGCTGTTAAACATACTACAAACCCAAGTGGTATCTAATGTGGTAATGCCTACCTATCCTATACCAACCCATCTTAGGACTATCATGCTAGCTTTAGTGATATCTTAAAGTTTTTTATAATTGATTAGAGATCTTTTGATCCATTATTAGAGAGGAAATTTGAGCAGGGCCCTATATGAGAGTTTAGACGTCACAAATCTTCTCTGGTAGATCCTCTTTTGGTGTCTGTTCTCATAGTGGAGGAAGATATGAATTCTCCTCAGTTCATCTTTTCCCCTTTTGATAAGGTCAACAAGGAGCCTTCTTCATCTACACCTCTTTATGGGTCTCCTACAAGTTTTGATGCTTACATCTTTGACTCACTAGAGGATATTCTGACATTGATGGTGATCTTTATAGAATCCCTCTCACTTGCCACAATTCAGATTTTGGATTATAATGTTGAGGAAACTTCATCCTTTTCTTTAGCTACTGGTGGGGTGCCTGGGGCTGTCACTGCATTCGTACCATTTTTGTCGAGACCTCCTTCCCACTTCTACATCTATAGATTAGAGTGTGTTTGCCTATGTTCCTCAGTGTTTGTCTTTCAATGTTTTTTCCTACTAGAGGACTGTTGTTCTATGTTGATAGATGGAAATGAGAGATTTTCTATTGTGAACTTGTTAACCTCTAGGGTTGTTGTTGTAGCAAAAGATAAACATGTTAATGCTTGATAAAACCACTAGACTTATAGAAGACACATAAGGATGTTAAACCATGTCATGAATTCAGTGAGAGATGCTAGAACACTTCCAACAATCCCATGCTAGCATTACTTTATGTGTCCTAAAAGGATTAAAA
The DNA here is from genome assembly GCA_027943335.1 of Chamaecyparis obtusa. Lineage (NCBI taxonomy): Eukaryota > Viridiplantae > Streptophyta > Pinopsida > Cupressales > Cupressaceae > Chamaecyparis > Chamaecyparis obtusa. Next base: position 120,723 of record BSBK01003492.1, read on the forward strand.
CATGTGACCAAGCTATGATACCACTTGTTAACCGCTAGGGTTTTTGTTACACTAAAATATCAACCTGTTAATGCCCGATACAACTACTAGACTTATAGAAGACACATGAGGCTGTTAAACCATGTTGTGAATCCAATGAGAGACTCTAGCTCACTACCAAAAAAACCTTTTTCAATTTTTCATATTTTCCTTCTATCTATCATACATTTGACTTTGATATTTGGGGATGATACAAAGTGTTGGGGGAATTTAGGCACTTCTTTCATATTGACCCTATTTTTTTGTTCTTTGTATTCATTTTCCTTTCTTCAGATCCAATCCATGGTTGGAAATGATGATATATCCCCTGAGAATATGTATCCTATCTCTTTTGGTCTCTAACATCAATCCATCAAATGTCCCTATCTCTGTGAAGATGTTGTGGAATCATGTATCACATGCGAGGAAGGGACTTTTCATGGCAACATCTTCTATGTTGACATGATGCAATAACTTCTCTCTCCTTGAAATGTATCACGTTCCCCTTTGAGAAACATAGTCCATTCCAAACGGGTGTTGTATTATCTATGTTTCTATGTATTTGATTTATCTTCTTAAATAACAATCATGATGTCTCTACACCACAAGGTTTTCTCATTAAAATTTCAAAATTTGATCTCAGTAGTCTGTCTAACTTTGTGGGGGTCAATACAATATCTTTGTGTATCAATTTTTCTGTATCATATACCTATCTAGCTTAACACTATGCATATTGTCATGGTCTTAAGTTTCCCTATCACACACCTATATAGCTTAATGCTACAGATGTTGGTGCATGTGTCTAAGTTGTCCTGTCACATGCATATCTAGCATTTACTACACATATCAATGCATTATCAAAGCCTCCCTCTCACATGCCTATTTAGGTAGCGCTGCACATGTCAGAGCACTATAAAAAATCACCCTATCATATGGTTATCTGACATAACACAACTTACCACCCATATCAGCATGCCATCGATGATCTTATGTCTAAAACATTATCTTCATCATCTAGCACACTCATCTAGAACTTGTATGTTGGATGAAACTCAATGTTAATAAATGAAACTCACATTTAAACATTCTAGGTTAATCAAATGACTCTTCTACAAAAAAATCACATTTGAACTCCCTAGCTCTATGTGATAGTTAAGTGAGGTGGCATGAGGGAAGGTTCATCCTTGAGACTTTAATCGGTCTCTAGGTCAGTGCACTTTTTCCTTCTCCACAATAACATGAGTGCTGTTGGATGTGTGAGGTAATCTCATGTATTTTTACTTCTTGGTACCCTAATATGGACTTAGTACCTTGTAAAAAAGTGAATTTTGGTTGAGAATCCTCATCTTTACATACTCACAAGTGAGTAAGTGAGATTGTTGTTGGAAAAATGTATGCTTAAGATGAGCATGGTAGCACTTTTTAGTCTTACTGGATGATCTTGTCTCTTGTTCTTGAGTTGTTGACTTGAGAATTTTGGGCTCTTGGGTTATGGAGGAGACCCTATAGGGATTTTTTTTGCAACTAGGTGTCTCATGTAGAGGTAGAGTTGCTAATTTCATACTTCCCCTGTTAGAGATTGTGGCTAGATAAAGTTTCCTAGTGTGAATTATGATTCCTTTCTAGAATATTGAGAGTTGATGATGCTCTTTTCAATGTATTTTGGTCCTTTCAGTAATTGTGAGGGATGGTTGGTACGAAGATGGTGTGGTGTGGCTAAAATTATGAAGGAATTAAATGGTTATTTTTATGTTGGCATTGGCTATGGATCTTGCACTTTGTGTGTCATTTAGCTTGATTTACAGGCTTCCCAAAGTAAGCCTAGTCCTTGGGGGAGTATGTGGTGCCTCTCCTATTTTCTTCCTAAATGAAATCCTCATGGATGTAGCTTTAGCATTATGTTTTTGGTGGTTCCTTTGTGCATTTTGATGAGAAATCTTATGTGATACCTTGGTGTGGCTTGTGATGCCTCATTATGGCTTTACATGATTGGTTGTCCTTAATTTATGTTTGGATAAATATATGTTTATATTTAATGGTCATGTTTCACCCTAGATGCATTGTTTCCTTCTTGGTGAGATAGATTATGAAGTTTCACTGGCAAGTTTCTTATTTTCCTATGCCTAGTTGTGAGAACTATTGTGTAGTGACCTGCTTCACACCTAATCTAGTTTGCTAGACCTTTTTGTTTTATTTTTATGACTTAGTATTGGCATTGTGAGATTCACCAAGTTTAGTACATTCTATTATTCTTATTGATATCACTATTGATGTAGATGATAGATTATACTTATGCATTTAGTGATGATCATACTTGCATGATGTTAATTGAAGATATCTAGTTTATTTATATTTGAGGATATTTTTATTATGTTTATCTTACTATGATTCATGAGATTCACTGATGTTTGTGCCAATGGTTATTGAGATATTATGGATGATTCACTAATGTATTCCCTAGTGGTCATCTAGCTTTTGTGCCTTACCATGTTTGGTTATTATCTATTTCAGGATTTATTTCATACATGCTCCTTAGATGCCATAAATGTTATTTAAATTCTTAGATTAAATAGAATTATTATTTATAATGTTTATTAAGGATTAAATATGAAAGGAATGGTTTTGTAACACTTGAGTACATAAGAATGATTACACCACTAAAATGTCCTTTCATTAGTTTCATTTTTGGATTATTATATATGTGCTTCAACTATTTAAATGTGAACAACTACACTTGATGTGCGAATGTTGTAGGGAACAAGTAACGAAAATTGATTTCACTTGGCTTCGTGGGTTTGAGCATGTCTTTATCCCTGAAAATAACATAGGAGATAGTTACATTGGTTTCCCCTTATATTTAGCCAATATCATCCCTATATGGGTGATGTATCCGTAAGTGCATTATTAGATCTCAAGTTAGCACTTGGCTAAGTCCAAATTTCATTGCATAAATTATGAAAGACTAGTGAAGTGTTTGTGCATAGTCTATTATCTACAGTTGTTAGTGGTTGGCTTAATTGAATTAATTTTAATTGAAAGTGTTGATTTAAATATTTAAATGGCTATTTTATGTTACTGACAAGTATGTCATATGTGCATTCCATAGAATTGGAATTGATTAAATTGAGTCTTTTTTGGGAATAAATATTTGGCTTTGAGTTATTTTAATTTTAACTAATTTTTTTCAACATAGCTGAATTGCCTTTTTGAAAAGGGCTTAATATTTTTTCCAGTGAGTTATTTTTCTCATTTTTTAGCTTGGAAAATGGAAAATTTTCTCAAACCCTCTTGTAACGAATTCACCTTTTTTCTTGTTGGGAGTGATTGTGTTGCCTAATTTTTTTGGGTATTGACTCATTGGATTTGTGTCAAGATTACTCTATGTTTCTGATGATCTCATTGGCTACTAGGGATTGTATGATCTTCTTCCTTCATTTTGACATTTATTCATTATTGAGGTAGGAATCCTCATATTCCCTTTGTTCTATAATTAGTTGTTTCATTCTTGTAGAAATTATGTTTTGGGATAACATAATAGTTACCCCTCACTTATTTGATTCAATTTGGTGCTCGTATGACCCCATGTATATTTCATGATTTTGGTATGCAATTTTATACATCATTATGCTGCCCATTGTTTTGGCGAGAGATCAACATGAGAATTTTATTGGATTTTTGGGATGTTATTTATGTGGGAACCAATGGGTTTTGTTGGAATCACAAGATTCCATGTTTGAATTTTGGGTGTTTTGTGAGGTCCTCGTATTGTGTGACCTCCAGAACAAGGTTTTAGACATTTTTGAGATGTTGTGAATATTGGTATTGGATATTTTCTATATTTGTGGTTGTTCATATGGTCAAAATTAATTGAGGAAATTCTAGTTGTGAACTACCGCTATCCAAACTCCCAATTTTATGTTGGTTGAGCATGTTTGTGTGGTAGCTAGTTATTGCCGAAAATTGATTTCCCTTTTATAGAATTATGTTTTTGAGATATTTGTACTTAAATTTTTATAGGATACATATTTGGATCTTATATGAGGATGGAAAGTATCCTATATATATAGAGCATGCTTGTGCACTACTTTATTACCTTTATTTATTTTCTTTATTTCTACTTGATTTGATATTGCATTTGATATTTGGATTCTTGTGTTTGAGACTACTTCTTTAGCATAATTGATTTATGCATTTGATGGTATCTTTGAGAAACCTGTAATCTTTGTTTGAGACCAATTGAGTGCTCCTTTTATCATGATGGAAGATATGACCTTTGAGTTTTGTTATTGCCTTGCACTTACTCCCTTTGTGTTTTCCCTTTATTTGTTGGCATTCCTTATGCTTTATTGAAATTGCATTGTTTCTTATATGTGTGGTGTTTAAGACCACATCCTTAGCATAATAGATTTATTCTCATTGATGATTCTTTGAGAGACCCATGCTCTTGGTTTGAGACCAATCGAGATTACTATGATTCATTATGGTTTTGTGACTTTTGAGTCTTTCATTGATTCATGATTTTCTTGAATTATCTTCCATTGTACATCATTGTTGTAACAAGATGATATTGTTTAGTGTTTGTGTAGTGGAGAGGAGTGGCTCTCTAAGCTAGGGTGAGACATATAGGGGTCACTAGGGTAACCCTTGGAGAGTTATTAATAAAGTGATAACTGAATAAATAAATGGAGTAAAAACATATAACAATTAAAAGTATCAAATTTCCACAATCCATTTGAAATGTCTTTGTGTGCTTTTGGATTAGATTGTGTATAATTTTTAAGCATCAATGTTTTGGATCACACTCCGTGATCCATCATCAGGATGAGAAAGTGCAAGAATGTAGAGATAAAGCCTACATTCTCTATCTCTACATTCTTGCACTTTCTCATCCTGATGATGGATCATAGAGTGTGATCTGAAACATTGATGCTTAAAAAATATACACAATCTAATCTAGAAGAACACAAAGACATATAACAATATCAAACTAACAAGATTGATATGGTCTTCTGAGGATGTCAAGTTGGTATATCCATGGTTTTTGTCTAAGGATGTTGAGTTGTCATAACCATGTCCATCTATGGATGTTAAGCTACCATAGTTGTCATCATTTGAAAACAATGAGCTAACATAGTAAAGCCTCCTTGTTTGAACATGATTTATCTAATTTGTATGGGCCTCCTTGTGTGATACAATGACACTCCCACCATTGAGCCTCTGAATCAAATAATTGTTTAGGTTTGAGCAGTGTCCTTGATAATCTTTTGGCTTTGTATATTTTTGTGTGATATTTGCACTGGATTATGTCATCCTTCTTAATTGTATGTACTTTTATGACATGTGTTTGAGTCTACTTCCTTTCTATGCATTATTCTTGCCTTGGTCATGTGGCTATCTCTATGAGCATGGTGGGGTGGGTTTAAGGGTCCACATGGTCAGGTGGTGTGACACATCACTATTCATGATTGACATATAGGGGGTGGTGATGAGGCATATTAATGCCATAATTTAGACATCCTAGGATAGTCTTTGCTAGGTCTTTTTCCTTGTTCTGTTACATTTTCTCAAAGAATTTTATACTCAGTTTTGTTATTATGTGGCATGCTGCCACTAGAATGCCACTACGGTTTAAACACACTTAATATGCTACACTTGTAAATATATTATATTACTTACTTTGAAGTTATGATTATGTCTTTATAAGTAAAATATTTGTTTGAACATAAATAATGCATGCGTGTTTTGGTGTTTATTACCATGAATGTCTTTATCCTAACATCTAAAGTGCATCTTGACCAGCTGAAGCACACTCATATACTGGATGCTTGACCCAATCTTTTAGAAGACTCCAATGGAGAAACATTAAAGCGACACCAACTAGAGGTTTATGGATGATCAAGGTGGCATTCGTCAAGCAAAGATTGAGGCAACATAATGAATTCTCTAGAGAAATCTAGGAGAGAGTGGGAAGTTAGATCTGTTGTCACAACAACTCTTTCCTCTTTTCTAGATCTATTATGTTTACAGTTTTATAGCTTTCTTCCTTTCTATTAGTAGTGTTGTAATAAAAGTTCCACCTATTTATGTGGCATGATTAGTTATCTGTTAGAAGTTTTCATTTTAAATAAAGCCCCTCTCCTACGTGAGAAAGGAGGGAATTATCAGTTTAGTTGCAATATAGTTTCATTCTATTGTTTCTAGATTATATAAATCTCTGTACTCAATTATTCAATCAATCAGAAAATGAAGTATTAAGGTTTAACTTTGCATAATTCAGTGTTTGGGATATTCATCCAAGGGGGCCCACTTGGTGACAAATCCATAGTTAGTTAGATTCATTCTAGTTAAACTTGTTTTCCTGCATTTCTGTTATTTCAGTATTAAGTGTTAAATTGTTCCTGTAGCCAAAGCCACAGGCTAGCTAACGCTTCATGCAGCCAAAGCAGAGAGATAGCTGAAGCATTATAGCTTAGTTTTCAAGAGTCTTCATGTTTTGTTAGCACCTTAACTTCTACAATTTCCATTCGAGTACTTTCTTTTCTATAGCTATAGTTTAATTTCCATTCTAGTATTTTCTGCCTGCAATCATAAAATAGTTTCCTTCTAGCATTTATTTCCTGTAGCAAATGTAGAATGTATGGATGAGTGGTACTTGGAGCATATATCTTGCTGTCCTATTTCAAGTAACACGTCCTTGGGTTGACATATTAAATGAATTTTTATAAGGAGGATATACTGCTCGGTCGAATGTCCAATCCCTGAGTTCCAAATTATGCCTAGTTTCTAAGCCTTTATAAAAAGCGATCATTTTTGGCATCGTTTCTGAGGACAGTGCCGAACCTAGCTCTCACTAAGCCATTCCTAGGATTTTTTTTCATTTATGCTTTCATTTTCCTCTTTGACTAGAATAAATTTCATCTTGAGAAAAATGGCAATCTAAATCACTTCACATTAGCTGCATGCATAACAGAAGAAGAGACACTCGAGGAAGGTACTTGCCAAATCAATCCAATAACCCATTAGAAGAAGAAGTCTTGTTTGTTGACACTACTATTGAACTTCCCAAAACCACATCATCGTCCTCATCTTTTGAGGGAGAAATAATTGGTTCCTTTAAAGAGCAACCTGAAATCAATTTATTTGCTGAAGCCTTCACTAATTTAAGATCCTGTTATCTTGAAAATCCTATTGAAGAAGAGAACCCTTTACAAATGCTCATCTACCATCCTCAGTATCCACCTTGATCTCATCCTAGAAATCCACCGAGGATGGAAAATCCTACTACATTTCCTTTTCCCATCTCAAACCAATGTGATATTAACAATCTCAAGAACATTCCCTCTTTTGCTCTTCCAAAATCCTATGGTGTTGTGATAGAAGACCCAAATACCTTCCTTTTTAAGTTTGATATCCTTTGTAGGGGCTATGACTACACCACTGACACCCACATGCTTAAAATCTTTCCTACAATTCTTAAAGACTCTTCACTAATATGGTTCATGGGCTTAGGACAGGATGTTCATAGTTAGGATGAAATGAATAGTGCTTTCTTGCTGAAATATAAAGAATATTGCAAAGGAAATGACATGTGAGGAGATAAATTTTTTAAGATGACACAAAATTAATATGAGAGTATTGAGGATTATATCTCAAGGTTCATGTTTAGCTTACAAAAGAGCACACAACACAAGGTTAATGAGGAGTTGATGAAGGGTGCTCCCCTTAATACCACAAACACATAACAGAAACAAAGAAACAACAACAATATGCAAGAATGTAAAATTGGCTTCTTATTATCTCCACAAATGTGGAATTACAAACTTTCAGAATTACAATATGCAAAGCCACATGGGAATTCCCTTACAATATTTTGTAGGAAAAAGCCTTGAATCAATACCCAGATCTGCTACCCAGAACTATCCCGAATTGCCTAAGACAACACTACTGGCCTTCTTTATATAGGCAATTTCCACCGCCTGAGAAGGTTCCAGAAATTTAGCCCTTTAGGCCAACAAAACATAGAATTATTTGTTTTTCACAATTATTACAATAGGGTCAGCTCAAAAGAAATACAAAATATGATTTTAGGTAACCCAACTTTCGGAGGCCATAACTTTCTAACCGTAGCTCCGTTTTTCTATTGTAACCACTTTTCAAAAACACCATGATGAGTTCTATAGCGCCTAACATGCGCTAGCGCCAGTCAGCTAAGGGTCGATCATGATCCAGAGCCTCTAAGGCCTTCAAAATTGACCTGAAAGATTTTGCACCCAAAAACCTCAATAAATTCACCAATACTAATGATGTGGCAATGAAACTCAACCGGTAGGCTGAAATGACTAGGATGAACCTCCAACTGTGAAATCAAAACATTCCGAGACCATATGACCAACTTACTAAAAATAGCAAGTTTCCATAAATAGCAGCTCTACACAAGTAGCCCTTATTGAAAAGAAACTAGAAATATTTTTGGGTGATGCAAGATTGCTCTTACACCCAGGATGCTCCTGCATCAGGAGTCCTAGAAGCTTCTCTTTCTATGTGGTCTTTAAGATGGATGCACAGAAGCATTGGATTTGATGGCTAGAGGTGATATCACCCAGACTACATGGGATGATATTAAAAGTATGTCTTAAGTACTCCAGAGTTGTTGGCAAGAAAGGAAGGGGATATAGGTCCACCTTGGGAAGGTCAAATGGTGTGGGTGCTTCTAGGATGGAGATAACACATCTCTTGTTTGACTTCAAGAAAGACATCATTAACAACATGGCCACACAAATGGATACCACGCAGGCTAAGAAGAAACATGAGGAAGAAGAGGCCAAGCTGGCTAAATTCTATCGCCAATGTAGACAGAAGAAGAGAGATTGCTGGTGCAAACTGGTTGCTAATGTGGAGACTAGACAAATGCCAACTAATTACAAATTAATTGAACTAGTGGATGAACGGTTTTTCTTTGTCACTCAGCACTGACCATGGGTACAAAGACAATGTATGTCTCAAGACCCACTTACATTCAATAATCTATTTTATAATAATCAATGGAAGCATCCCATGAATTATCAAACTCCTCCCTGGATTAATTTCCAGAATCAGTGGTAGAATTACCCTAGTCCATAGTGGAAAAACCCTCAAGGGAATTGGAAAAAACCCTAAGGGGCATGGCAGCCACCACAATGTAACTGGCAACAAAACCCATAGTGGCGAGGTGGTCAATAATGACCAAATCATCCACAAGGATTTTTGCCACCACTTCCTTAGCCTCCATAGTAGAAAGAACTTTTTCCACCTCCAGCAGCCAATAATCCACCTCCCAAGCCTACTCAATTCCCTACACAACCACACCTGAACCCAAACAATAGACCTCCTACACCTCAACAAAGTGTGTATGCTACTGACCCAATGCAATACCCCATGCAATATCCTACTTATGCCATCAATCTTTATGATATTCACTTACGGTCTAGTACTACTCTGCCTATTCTCAAACTTCCAATTATCATTGAAGTACCCTATGAGGAATCTAACTATGCCAAAAGATTCCCTACTTCAGCAGTCCCATAGCCAACACCTGAAAACAACCAGCATAATGGACCTCCTTTTCCATAAAGACTACAACATAGCAATCCAAAGCCTACTGAAGAAGCAACCTTCAACATCCTTGATCAACTAAAGAACATTAGTGTTCAAATTCCTCCTTTTTAGGCAATCAAAGATGTACCCACATATGGAAAATCCATTAAAGAAGCTTTTTTCAAGAAGCCTAGCCACAAGAAATAGGATCCCCACACTATCCACATTTTGGGTAAATTGGATGACATCATGCTAGGAAAGCTTACCATCTCAAAATATTTTGACCTAGCAACCCTGTTGTCGAGGTCATTATCAATGAGACAACTATTAAAAATGTGTTGATAGATCTTGGAGCCACTATAAATGTTATGACTAGGGATATAATGCAACAACTTGGTATAAACAACCTCATAACTACAACCACTGTCCTACAACTTGTAGATAATTCCACTATGAATCCTAATGGGATGGTTGAGGACATAGTTGTTGACCTAGAATCATAGTCTTACCCTACTGATTTCATGATCCTATCACCCAAAGCTACACTAGGGGGTTATCCAATTATTCTTGGAAGGCCTTGGTTAGAAACTGATGATGCTTACATCGAATGTCACTTAGGGGATATGGCCATCTCTAATGGTCAGCATACCAAGACTTTAGTCTTGTAGCCACCTACCCAATCTCAGATGGAATTAGCTTCACCAATATGGCCTAATATAGGAGAAGTTGAAGTTATAAACTCAATGTCTTAGTTAATGATGTTAAATAGAGATCCTTTCTTGTAGCTCTAGGAAGAAGACAAAGTAATTACCAACATCCTGCATAATCAGTATGGATCAAACTCAAATTCCTTGGATTGTTCCTCCAATAACTACTTCGTATAGGCTTTAAACCCTAATTACCAATGAGCTTCTCCTGCAGTGAAACAACTCTATCACCAGTTGCTTCCTCATGAGATACAAGTGCCCTCTTTGATGTAATAAATTGTAATAAGTTGCTTCCTAAAATGGTGAAAAATGATTTTCCTTCAAAATTTCTATTTGGGTTTCAAAATTTATTTTGAGCTGACTCTGATGTAATAAATTGTAAAATAAAATAATTCTAAGTTTGGTCGGCCTTATTGGCTAAAATTCTAGAACCTTCCTAGGTGGTGGAAAATTGCCTATACAAGGAAGGCTATAGTGTTGTCTTAGGTAGTTCGAGACAGTTTTGGGTAATAATTCAAGGCTTTGTCCTACAAAATATTATAAGGGAAAATGCCCATGTGGCTTTGCATATTGTAATTCTAAAATTTGTAATTCCACATTTGTGGAGATAATAAGAAGCCCATTTTTTGTTCTTGCAAATTGTTGTTGTTTCTCTATTTCTTTTATGTGTTTGTGGTATTAAGGGGAGTACCCTTCATCAAGTGGTATCAGAGTGGGAGTTCTTGAGAGTGTAAATAGATCATCGACTATGAGGCAGTTTGTACTAGGATTGTGGTTAGGGTTCTAGCGAGCAGCGTAAAAATGCCTCCATGAAGGGAACGTGGTGGAAGAGCTAGTGGTGTAACACCTGAGGTTAGAGCACTCTAGAGACAAGTGTGAGCATTGCAAGAAGAGATTCATAGAGGAATGAATCTTAATTTTAGAGATGAAAGGGAGGATGAAGCCGAAGAAGGAAATTTTGAAGGAGAAGTCAAAATTGTGAATCAGGAAGAAGAAAGAATTTTCCGAGCCATTTCCAAGATTGGGAAAAGACCTAAGATTGAGGTTCCTACATTTTCAAGAAATCTTAACCTAGAGGAATTGATCAACTGGATGAATGAATGTGAAGAATATTTCAAGTATGAAAATATTGAGGATCTTGATAGGGTCAAGTTTGCAAAGGCCAGATTGAAGGGTCATGAAAAGATTTGTTGGCAAGGGATTCAATTGGAGAGAAATAGAAGAGGAAAGGAGAAAATCACAAGATGGGATCGAATGGTGGACAAATTGAAGCGATAGTTCATTCCTTTTGATTATGAGCTTGGCTTATTGAAGAAAATGCAAAGTTTGAAGCAATCAAGAAGATTTGTTCAGGAGTATACAGAGGAGTTCTATCGAATCCTCATTAGAACATGCCATGCAAAAGATGATAAGGAGAAAGTTGCCCGTTACCTTAATGGGTTGAGGCCGAGCATTCAAGAGGATTTGAATTTGGTTTGAATGAACAATATTAAATAGGCATACCAATTTTCCCTAAAAGTAGAGGAAAAGCGGAACAAGAAGTTTGAGAGAAGACAAAATAGAAGAGGTCATGGTGGAAGATCTGGTGGACAATCATATGGAGGCCAAAATGAAGATCCGAAAAAGAAGGATGAGGCCAGTAGTAGTCAAAATTAGAGAAGAAATAGTTCCAATTGTTTCCATGATCAGAATAATAGAGATCAGAGAGGAAAAGGACAAGGATCTGGAAGAGGAGGCTTCCATGGAACATGTTTTTCTTATAGAGAAGAAGGTCATAGGGCATATGAATGTGCTCAATGCCAAAGAAGGATAGATAGGAGAACTAAAGGCTAGGCTAGAGTTGCACATGTAGATGAAGATGTCAGATCATCACATTTTGAAGATGCTAAAAGAGGAGAAACACTAATTAACAGAAGAGTCCTACTGAGTGGGGACAATGAACTTGAGCAAAGAAGAAGCTTGTTTCGCATCAGGTGCAAGTGTGAAGGTAAATGCTGCGATGTGATTATCGATAGTGAAAGCAATGACAATTTGGTGTTAGAAGAAATGGTGACAAATTTGAAGCTCAAGAGAGAGAAACACCCACATCCATATCAGATTGCCTAGGTGCAGGATGACCACAAGGTCATGGTAAGTGAACAGTGCCCAGTAAAGTTCAAGATTGGTGGATACCATGATGAGGTACTATGTGATATCATACCAATGGATGCATGCCATATGTTGTTGGGTAGACCATGGTAGTTTGATAGGCATGTTGTACATGATGGTCATGTGAATACCTATTCCTTGACAAAGGATGGAGTGTGACATAAGCTAAAACCATTGAAGGACATAGAAGAAAAGGTATGTGGTAATGATAGAATAAATTTTATTGATGGGAGAAAATTCTTAAAGGGTATGAGGCATGAGCATGCATGTTTTTCTTTAATTCCAAAAGTTGGTAAAGAGGAAGTAGAAGATGTACCTATAGAGGTAGATTTTTTGAATGAGTTTCAGGATATTTTATTTGATAATGTACCTGATGGATTACCACCGGTAAGGAAGATCAATCATCAGATGGATTTGATTCCAGGAGCTAGTTTGCCAAATAAGGCAACACATAAAATGACACCAACAGAAAATGAAAAGTTGAATAGACAAGTACATGAATTATTATAGAAAGGTTTGATTTGGGAGATCCTGAGTCCATGTGCCATACCAGTAGTATTAGCACCGAAGAAGAATGGAGAATGGAGGATGTGTACAGACTCTAGATTAATAAACAAGATCACAATCAAGTACAAGTTTCTATTACCATGAATGGATGATATTATGGACTGTTTGAGTGGAGCTGTGTATTTTTTAAAGATAGATCTGAAGAGTGGATGTCACCAGATTTGGATAAGAGAAGGAGATGAATGGAATATTTCTTTCAAGACAAAGGAAGGACTGTATGAGTGGTTAGTCATGCCTTTTGGGCTAACCAATGCACCAAGCACTTTCATGCGGCTCATGAATGAGGTTCTAAAAGAATTTATGGGTAAGTTTGTCATTGTTTACCTAGATGATATTTTGATCTTTAGTAAGACATTGGAGGAGCATATGATGCATACTCATATGGTGTTTGAGAAGTTGAGGGAAGATAAATTGTTGATTAATTTGAAGAAGTATAGTTTTGTGAAGGAGTTAGTGTATTTGGGATTTGTAGTCTCAACAGAAGGTCTAAAAATGGACCCAGAGAAAGTGCAGGCTATCCTTGAATGGCCTACTCCAAGGAGTGCTACTGAGGTAAGATCTTTTCATGGTTTGGCTAGCTTTTACAGAAAGTTTATTAGAAATTTTAGCAGTATTTGTGGACCCTTGACTGAAACAATGAGAGGGGATAGAAAAGAGTTCAAGTGGACTAATGGGGCAAATAAGAGTTTTAAATTGTTGAAACAAAAAGTTACAGAACAACCTATTTTAGCATTTCCATATTTTAATAAGGTGTTTCAAGTAGACTGTGATGCTAGTGGTACTGCAATAGGAGCTGTTATGAGCCAAGAAGGTAAACCTGTTGCTTATTTTATTGAGAAGTTAAATGATGCCAAGAGAAAATATTCTATTTATGATCAGGAATTTTATGCTATAGTTCAAGAATTGAAGAAGTGGAGACACTATCTACTTCCTAAGGAGTTTGTTTTGTATATTGATCATCAAGCTTTAGAATATTTGTATAGTCAAGGAAAGTTGAATTAGAGGTATTTGAAATGGGTTGAGTTTTTGCAGAGTTATACATTTGTTTTGAAGTATAGGAGGGGAAAGTCTAACAGGGTTGCAGATGATCTTAACAGAAGGCAACTATTGCTGATAGAGATGCAGATTGAGGTGGTTGGGTTCAAGGAACTCAAGAATGTGTATCCAGAGGATCCTGAATTGTGTGAAGCTTCAAAAGCTTCTAAAGAACCTGTTACTGTAGACATAACAAAGTGGTTGGATTTCATCATTTAGGATGATATGATATTCAGAGGGAGTCAGTTGTGCATTCCACAAAGTTCTATGAGGGAGAATCTCATCAAGGAGAAGCATAGCGGAGGATTGGCTAGAGATTTTGGTCATGATAAAACCCTTACTTTGGTTAGTGAGAATTATTATTGGCCATAGTTGTAGCAAGATGTCAAGAAGTTTGTACAGAGTTGTAGAGTATGTTAGATGGAAAAAGGAGTGAAGTAGAATACAGGGTTGTATCAACCATTACCTATACTAGAGAAGCCTTGGGAGGATATCAGTATGGATTTTGTTCTTGGTTTTCCAAGGACTTAGCGGGGACATGATTCAATTTTTGTGGTGGTTGAAAGATTTTCAAAGATGGCACATTTCATTCCCTGCAAGAAGACTAATGATGTAGTTCATGTAGTAGAATTGTTTTTCAAAGAAGTGGTGAGACTACATGGTTTGCCAAAGAGTATAGTTTCAGATCAAGACACTAAGTTTGCTGGATATTTCTGGCATACATTGTGGAAGAAGTTAAAGAAAAATTTGAAGTTTAGTTCATCACATCATCCACAGACTCATGGACAGATAGAGGTGGTGAATAGGAGTTTGGGGAATTTTATAAGATGTTTGGTTGGAGATAAGCCAATAAGATGGGATTTGATTTTACCACAGGTGGAATTTGCATACAATAATTCTATCAAAAGGAGCACTGGTAAATCACCATTCTAGATTGTATATGGAAGTAGTCCCAAAAATTCTTCAGAGTTGAGGAAGATAGATAAAGGAGAGATAAGTAGTGCTGAAGCTGAGGATTTTGTAGAACACTTGAAGAACATCTATGAGGAGGTGAGGAAGCATATTACCAAGATGAATACACAATATAAGGCTAAGGTAGATGAGAAAATAAGGCATAAGGAATTTCAGGTTGGAGATGAAGTCCTGGTTCATTTGCAGAAGGAGTGATTTCAAGTTGGTACATATAACAAGTTGAAAATGAAGAAATTTGGGCCATGTAGGATACTGAAGAAGCATGATTCAGTAAATGCATATCAGGTAGAATTTCCTACTGAGCTGAGTATTTCACCAGTGTTTAACATTTCAGATTTGACAAAGTATCATGAAGGAGGTGTTGAAGATGAGATCACAGTAGCACAATGGAGTATTCCAACAACTATTTTAGCTACCAAGGGGATTGAGGATATACTGGATAGTCGTGTTGGTAGAAGCACAAGGAACATGACATATGAAGAATATTTGGTCAAATAGAAAGCATAACCTGTTGAAGATTCATCATGGATGACAAGGGAGGAGGTTGACTACCTTGGTTTTCCTCTTCACACCTGAGTCATGATAGGGTCACTTCTCAAATTACCCTGGGTGTCTGATGCAGGAGCATCCTAGGTGTAAGAGGAATCTTGCATCACCCAAAAATATTTTTGGTTTCTTTTCAATATGGGCTATCTTGTGTAGAAATTCTATTTTTGGAAATTTACTATTTTTAGTAAGTTTTTCATTCATGCTCAGAATGGTCTATTTTCTTCCTTGGAGGTTCATTTTGGTTATATCAACCTGCTAGTAAAGTTTCATTGCCAGATCAAGTTTAGTTTTGAAGATATTGAAAATTTTTGATATTGGCAACAGGGTACAAAAACTTTAAACTCAGTTTTGAAGGCTTTAGAGGTCCCTAATGAGGTCAAAACTTCAGCTGAATGAAGCTTTCTTGATTTAGGCATTGTAGAGAACTTCATGCCCTTTTTAAAATGGGGCCATAATAGTCAATTGGGTCAATGGGTGATGACTTATGGTCTTTTGAAGTTGGGTCACCTGAAATGGTGAAAAATGATTTTCCTTCAAAATTTCTGTTTGGGTTTAAAAAGTTGTTTTGAGCTGACTCTGATGTAATAAATTGTAAAATAAAATAATTCTAAGTTTGGTCGGCCTTATTGGCTAAAATTTTGGAACCTTCCTAGGCGGTGGAAAATTGCCTATATAAGGAAGGTTGTAGTGTTGTCTTAGGCAGCTCGGGGTAGTTCTGGGTAGTTCTGGGTAATAATTCAAGGCTTTGTCCTATAGAATATTGTAAGGGAAAATGCCCATGTTGTTGGAAATATTCAAGACTAGCCAAGTTACTGAGAGGGGAGGGGTGAATCAGTAACTTCAAAACTTTTATATCAATTTCAGATCTTAACCATATTTCAAATAACATTTAGATCAATAAGCTAACTACATGCATGAGTAACAAAAAGAATAAAACATTCATAACACTTTGAACAAAGAGATTTGGTTCCCAAAAACCTTCCAAATAGAAAGTAAAACTGGGGTGGGGATGATACCCACAAAACTTCAATATTGTAGTATAAAGTTGGCCAGTTAAGGCTTACAATGATCACTTCTGACGATCTTCCCTTTTAGGAGCAATTAGGATTGCTAGGTCCACCTTGTTAGAGGATTTACAAACATACAATGAAGTATGCACTCGGTTAAGAGATTTTACAAAAGACTGTTAAGTCTACCCTGTTAAAGGATTTCAAGCTGATTCACCTGTTAGGATGAAATAGTAGATCTCTTACTTGCAACTGTACTTGCTGATTGAGATTCTTTGATGTACTGATCACCTTTTGTGATAGATATGTCTCTGCTGCTCCTTATACTGTTGTAGCCCTTTGTAATTCACCTATCTCTACCTTTCTTCTCTTTTTCACACTTCTCACTTATTCACACCTTGGATATGATACAAAACATTGTTTATATATCAATCCAAAACAATTACAAAATAATTACAAAGTTGGCTCTTAAACAAGATAACACAAATATTATTGAGTCGGCCCAAATATAGTTACAAATTTCCTGCAAACTAACTTGGTGACTTTCTGATACTCGACATCCACTACAATATTCAACATCATCATGCTCTTGGTAGGAGTGGAGGCTCAGTCCATACTAACCACTTAGTCATAGTTTCAAACTTGGTATACACTGGAGACTCGGTAGATATAGTGTCACTCGGTAGAAACTAAATTCCTTGTTTACCGTGCTGGCACTCGGTAAACACTACTCATCTCATCACTTGGTAATGATAACTTAGTAAGCACTATAAAGCTTGGTCTGCTCGGTAAGCACTATTTTGCTCAGATTGCTTGGTAATCACTGTTCTGCTAGATGAGCTCGGTAAGCACATAGAGTCTGAATAAGTGTTGTCACTAATGACAAACATACTTAATGCCAACATATGTGGCTTTTCATATTGTAATTCTAAAATTTGTAATTCCACATTTGTGGAGATAATAAGAAGCCCATTTTCTATTCTTGCAAATTGTTGTTGTTTCTCTATTTCTTTTATGTATTTGTGGTATTAAGGGGAGTAACCTTCATCAATATATCTCATGATTGTATGGAAATCTATATGGATGAATTTATAACATATGGAGAAACTTATGAGGAGGCTTTAAAAAACCTAGACAAATTTCTTAAAAGGTTTGAAGAACACAACTTCTCTTAATAGCGAAAAGTGCTTCATGATGATGCAAGAAGGGGTAGTGCTAGGTCACTATATATTTGTTGTTGGAATCCAAGTGGACCCTACCAAAATTGAAATCATTCAAAATCTTCCCACACCAACCAAGTAGAAAGATGTCTGAAGCTTTCTTGGACATGCTGGCTACTACAAAAGATTCATTAAAGACTTCAGCAAAATGGCCAGTCCCCTGCATTCTCTGCTAACCAAGGATTCAAAAATTTTATGGACACCAAGCTGCAATAAAGCCTTCCTACAGCTGAAGTCAGTCCTTACTCATGCTCCTATTCTACGGAGTCCTAATTGGGCACTTCCATTCCACATTCATATAGATGCCTCAGATCATGTAGTAGGAGCTGTAATTGGACAAAATGAAAGTATGGTAGAACATGCAATATACTTTATTAGCAAAAACCTGCAAGAAGGAGAGTTGAATTACACAGTCACATAGAAGAAACTTCTAGCTGTTATTTATGATTTGAAAAAATTCTGCCACTACATCATAGGCTACCAAATATTTGTGCATACCGATCATGGAGCCATAAAATATCTAGCTAATAAACCTTCTATCATAGGAAGATTGGCCGGATGACTTCTACTGTTGTAAGAATTTGATATCACAATAGTGGATAAGCCTAGAAAGTCCAACGTGGTCACTGACTTCCTCTCAAGATTGCAAAATGAAGATGAACCACAAATAATTGATGATAGCTTCCCTGATGATCATCTATTCTCCATTTCATCTAAAACCCCCTGGTATGCTGACATTGCTAACTATTTAGTTTCTCAAAAGGTACCTCCATATTTATCCTCAAAAGAAAAGAGACTCCTAATAGAAAAGACTTTCAAATCTTCATGGATTATTGATTGTCTATTCTACAATGACCCTAATCAAATATTGAGGAGATGTGTTAGGGAGGATGAGACTTATGACATCCTCCATGTCTATCATGATGAGCCTTGTGGAGGGAATTTCGCAGCTAAAATAACAACAATGAAAATAATGAACACTGGCTATTACTAGCCAACCCTACATAAAAATGTGGTCAACTACACAAGGAAATGTGATTGATGCCAACAGATGGGGCGACCAAAAAAGTCTGACAAAATGCCTCTCTTTCCTCAAGTGGTAGTCACTCCATTTGATAAATGGGGGCTTGATTTTGTCGTATGGACCCATCAATCCTTCATCTAACAACAATTCATATATTCTTATGTGCACAGACTACGTGACAAAATGGGTGGAGGTGTGAGCCATGAAGCATGCTTGAGATAACAAGGTAGATAAGTTTATATATGAGGAAATCTTTATACAATATGGTGTACCAAGAGAATTGGTCACTAATCAGGGTGCTCAATTTACATCAACATTGATCACTACCCTAATGAATGAATACAATTTTCACCATAGAAAATAAAGTCCATATCATCCACAGGAGAATGGTCAAGCAAAAATCACAAATAGGGAGATAGAAGCAATCTTGACAAAAATAGTGCATATACATAAAAAGGACCGGAGCACAATATTACAAGAAGCAGTCTGGGAATATAGGATGACATGGAAGAGAACAACTGGTTTTACTCCTTTTGAATTAGTTTATGGAAAGAATGTTGTAATGCCTATAGAATTTGAGCACAAAACCCTATGAACCACATTACAACTAAACATTGATCTTTCAATAGCACAATGCAACAGGATCCTGCAGCTCAACCATCTAGATAAAATGAGAAAGGAATCCCTCCAACAAACTGAGATGGTCTAGATATAGTGCAAAAAGTGGCATGATTCACATATCCTCAATAGATAGTTTATTCCCGGTGATTGGGCTCTACTGTATGACTCCAGATTTTAGGAGACACAAGGTAAGTTCACTACAAGATGGCTTGGCCCCTACGAAATTGAACACATTTATGCTAATGGTGTGGTTTAGTTATCCATAATCGACCTTGTACATTTCAAGTTTCCGGTAAATGGACATAGACTTCATCTATACCATAAGCCAAAAATGAAGGTCAACTTCATGCGGCAGTTTGAGATTTCTCCTATTGCAGCTGATCCCTTTGTAGCTAATAAAGATCCTGCAACCGATGAACCTCCCACAGCCAATGGACCTCCTCCAGCTAAAGATTTTCTTGTAGTCTCCTCCAGTTGAAGACTCTCCTGTAGCCAATTACTACCTCTAGTCATTTCTTTGACTCTACACACATGCAATCATAATAAAATTTTCATTTTCCATAATAAAGAAACCATCACATCACATTCCATCAACTTTATTTGCCATATTCATTCAGCTGTCACATCATCATTACACCATATCTTACTTTTTGTTTGGCCCACATCACTCGATCTTTTTAGATTTGGGTATTTAAAGGTTATTATATTCCAGGTACGCATTCATTTATTGTTTCAAATGCTCTTTACTTAATTTGACATTATTATCACTCACATTGTAATTAATTTAGTAATTTATCCAAGTATTGTTGTACTTCTAAACTAGGCATGTGAGGACACGTGCCTCATTTTTTGTAGGGGGCAGTTAGTTTAGTTGTGTGTTGTAATAAATATCCTTGGTTAAGTTTTTCATTATTTACCATTATTAATTTGCAAGGCTGTACTACGCAGTCATTGATTTAACAACCCCCGCATATGAAATTCCCTATAGCTTTGTATTTTAAAATCCAAAATTCCAACTCCAACTCTTCAAATTTATTTTCAAAATCCCTCTATTGTTTGTCTAAACTACCCATTAAATGAGCTAGAATAGTCATTTCTAGTTGATCATCCAGCCTTGGTTCAAGAATACTGGGTAGAACAAAGGGGCAAAATTGTTAGGAAGACTATTGGAATTAAAGGGATTAAGGTTATAGAAGCTCTCAACAAGCATAATGGATGGACAACCTATACAACATGAGTCGACTAATCATGCATCCCTATTGCAAGATCAAGCCAGCATTCAAGTTTTTAACCGGGTAGGCTGGCTCACATATTTTGTAAGGTTAAGTGGTTATGACAATGCCATAGCATTGGAATTCCCATGGACATATAGAAATGGGGTTGCTTATGTAAAAGGATTGAGAGTAGAGGCTTTAGAGGTACAAATTGTAGAAGTTTTCAGACTTCCTACCACAAGAGAAGATTTTCCACATGGTCATGATTCATGAACAACCCAAGATGAATTTTCTTTGCCAACAGACACTGGATTGGAATGCAACAAGCAAGGTAATAGAAGAAAATATCTTCCAAGAAAGTACCCTTAGTTAGTAGTTCATATTATAAGGTACATTACTTGTGAGGGAAAATTTTATGTCTTGCATACCATACATTTTAAGATTTTGAGTCATTTGCAGCATGACCACCTGGTAAATGTCCCTAATTTTCTATATTCCCTATTGAATTCTAGTTCTAAAGAAGTTAGGAAGGGAAGGCAGAATGTTGTCACCCACCATGGTTTGATAAAACTATTGGTGGAAAGGTCTCTGCATGACACATCTCCCATGACCTGGGATGAGTTTATCATAGCACCTTATGTGCAATTGCATGGTGAAGGGCCATAACCCAAAATTGAAGAAGAGCAGGAAAATATACCTTATGAGGTCATTCCTAAGAATATGGAGTCCTCTAATCTAGAAAAGGCTAAGGAAAAACCTTCTACTTCAGGAATTGATAAATAAAATATGGCAACTAATAATCTAAACCCTAACTTAGAGGGCAATAAAATTGAGGTTCCTACATATTCCTATAATCCACAGGTAGAACATAATGCCCAGAATAAAGAAAAGGGAAAAGAAAAAATGGCCGAATATGTTATGGATGACACCCTTGTTCCTCCTATAGCCATGCCTGCTACAAAGAAAAAGACCTCACAAAAATGTCCTACAACATCAGTAGACACCCCACTACAATGCAATATTTGTTTGAACACAAAAAATAGAGGACTCACTTGAAATGGCTGGTTCTATCCCAGATGTTCCTATTGAGGAAAACATGGAAGAACTATTGGCAAGTTGTCTATAATAAAGTATCTGACTAGACATAGTGTTGTCATTATGGAAACAAATTCATATAGCAGTTTGGAGTTAGCGCACTTAGTGTAAAGATCAGAATTCAGTTAAGTGTTGAAGACTGGACAATGTACAGAGTTCCTACAGCTCAAAGCATCAGCGCACATGTGTACAAATGAATTATGGTATGCACCCCAAAAGTTAAGCTTGTTAGACTATACTTATGCTTAGTCTATGAGTGCATAAGAAGATATGAAAAGATGTGAAAGTTATAGTCAGTTGAAGTTGCACAGCCAATGTGTGCTAGCAGAGAACAGAGCTTGGAGCCGACAATTAGCTTTTTGGTTTGCGATTGTAATGTAATATTGTAAAGGCCATGCACCTATTATATTTAGGTTGCCGACTTATGTACATGTATAATTGTAAGCATGCTTAAGCCAATTCATTTGGAAGCATTGTTTGTAATTAGTTATAAGGCCGACCTAATTGTATAATTTGTATGAGCGCATAAATATAAGGTGCACCCAGTGTATTCGGTATGGAAGTTGTAATAGAGTTGTGATAAACAAAGAAGAGGTATGCAAAGATAGCATAAGATGTATTAAAGCTTTGCTAGAGGTCAAAGCATCAGCGCACCAAAGGAACTAATCTGATAAGCAATGTCATAGGGACAGTTCACCAACAGATATAGTGTGTATCTAAATTTAGAAGGTTGTAGCCTTCACCATTTGAGTAGTGAGCTCTAGGATAGTGAGTCCACTCCCCTAATAGGGATCATTGTAAAAGACTCCTAATAGGGTTTGACCCTTAACAAGGTCTACTGTACTTAAAGCATTGTATAGCTACTCCTAACAGGGTAAAGGATCTTCTAACAAGGATCACAAAACACTAGTGCAGACTATTAGTGGGTATCAAGTCCCACTGGGGTTTTTACCTATTAGGGTTTCCCCGTAACCATATTGGTGTCATGTGTTGATTTCATGTTTCATGTTTATGTGAATGTTTAATTCAGTTCTTAAACATTTATGTTATGCTTAAAGATTAAAGTAAAAAGTTAAATTGTAGTGAACACTGATTCACCCCCCCTCTCAGTGTTCCCATTCCTAACAATTGGTATCAGAGCTCTGGTCCTCAGCACATAAGTTTAAACACTTGAGGAGATCATGGAAAAAGAAGAAATGAAACATTTGAAAAGAAATCTTGAAGCTGCTCTTGAAGATCTGGACAAGTTAGAAAGAGAATTTGAAGAACTAAAGGATAAACTCAGTGATGCTTAGTTAGTCATCAAGAAGCTCAGGAAAGATTTGAAAGAATGCTCTACCAGTGATCTAGGGACAATGGTAAAGAAGCTCAATGAAGAAAAAAAATCCTTAAAAGAAAAACTTGAAGAGGTTGATGATAAGTTGAATAATAATTAGGTAGTCCTTGATGAACATATCAAAGAAAACCTTCAGTTGAATGAAGAACTTGTGTGTGTGAATTTTGTGCTTGATATGTAGACACAACACTTCAGTAAAACATTAGAGGTTAGCAAAAATCAAAATCGTGCAAAATTGAAATCTAATTTAACCAAGTGATTTACTGCCTTCTAGTAGGTGCGAGATTGATGTTCTTAGATTGTAATCAAGATCAGTGACCTAGACGACACCTAAATGAAGGATTTGAATGCAATTGATCTAGATATGAATTGTGAATACAATTAATCTATATTTTTTTGGATTTTCTATGCAATCATATGAAAACTTGATATGAAATCTATGCTAATATGAAAATTGATCTATGATATGCTAAATGATCTAACAATGATATGAAAATGAATCTAAATGAATGTAAAAAAAAATAACAAATTGATCTCACAATAGCCTTGATTCGCAATAAGCTTTGATTCTCCAAATTCTAATTCTTCAAAATAGTTGTGCAATTCGTAGACGACTTTGGCAAAGTAAGCTTGCAAAATTATGAGATGATTTGGGATGAGCTGAAGCCTTAATTTATAGAAATCCAGGGCTTTGGAGGTGCATGGATGAAAGCCATAAATCACTCAAATTAACTCAGCTTGATTTTTGAGTTATCTGATAATAAAGATAATTTAATTCACAAAAACATGCAAATCATGCAAAAATAGCTTTTTAACTCAAATTAGAAGTTTAGATCAACTTTAAAACTCAAAAATGATATTGAGTTCCAAAAAGTCAGTAACTTGCATTGATTTTCTGATTTGGAGTTTAACTGCTCTTTGATTGTGCACATGGATAATTATGAATTAATAAATAAATAAAGTGATTTATGCTCAACTTAACTGATTTTTAAAAAATAAATAATTGATTTATGGGTCAATCAATTATTTAATCAAACTTTTATTCAAAAATATCATTAAATATGACAACTTGCTTTAATTAATTAAATAATAATTTAATTAATTAATGATAGGAATTTCAATTTATTGTCAAATTTAAATAATAATAATTAGGAATAAATACAATTAAATTTAATTAAATAATTAAGTGGCATAATTAAATCTAATTAATTAAATATTGAGAATATTCAATTAATCAAACTTTAGGATAAATGTGATTTATCGCCAAATAATCATTAAATTAAAGATAATTAGATAAATTAGGAATATTACTAGGAATATTCCCCGATGCAGAATTTAAGATAATCAATTATGATTTGATGATGTTTAGATGTGCCTTAGATTAGGACTTTGATGTCGATTTTGTTTGATGTGTCGATATAGGAGGTTAATGAACTTATAGCCCATTTTTGGGGTATTATAGAACTAAGGAAAGAAAACATGGAAATCTTGGAGCTAAGAAATAACAAAGAAAGCTTGGAATTTGAATTGAAAGAATCCAACAATCATATTGACAAATTACACACCAGTGCTGATTTGGTAGAATCTCAGTTGTATGCAAGAAGAGACAAAGGAGACACTAGCTGTATTGGATATAATGAAGCACAAAATTAGATTGACAATATGTGAGCAAGAAATGATTCACAAAAAGACTCTACTGATGCTGAAAAGACCAAAGATCAAACCATAGATAATGGTGAACCACCTAAGAATGAGTGCAAGAAAGTAGAATGCACTTATATTTCTTGTAAGAAGCATGGACACATTGCAAGGAACTGTACAGAGGTAAAACCTTTTAATGGTTACTGTTATTCATGCAACAAGTTTGGTCATAGAGCTATGAATTGCAAGACTAGTAAGAAGAATAGAATTCAGAAAGATCAGAGAAATCAAAACCAAACAAATGTAAGGAGTGCTCAGAACATTACATGCTAGATATGTAACTACAATGGTCACACAACAAGGTAATACAAAATGGTGACTCATGTCAATGTGCCAAGGAATATAAGAGCTCCAGTCATTTGTCACTCTTGTAACAAGGCTGGACATATCTCAATGTTCTATAGATCAAGAACGCAAGGTCAGGGAACCCCTAAAAAGGTTGAAGAAATAGTTTTGGATACTGTAGGAAAAGTTAATTTTGTCAAAGCCTCAGATGATGCAAGCATGATTTGGTCAGAGAAAAAGTAGGAGAAGACTGATGAGAATGTATTGGATGTATCCCCAGTGGACGTACCCTCTACTTTTGCATGAATGGCCCTCAGGGTCATAGGGGGAGCTAATTTAGCTCTAGACCCCTACGTGGCTGGTATACTCATCCTCAGAGTATGCACCTTTGGAATTAAGCTTTTGGAGTGTATAGGAACCTCCGTGCAAGAGTGCACATGCTGATTGTTTGTGGAGCTCAAGTTTGAAATTTTGAAGTGACAGCTTGGTTTACGTGACGTGCATTAATGGAAGATTTTTCACTTTAAAGTACATAGAAGTCATTTGATTGCTCATTGCATTCAAATTTAGAGTGATAGAGAGTAGAAGGAGCCTTGGAAGTTGTTGTGAAGTCTTGGAGATTGAATCTATCAGAGATTTGCTACAGTTATCAGTGCATTTGATCAGTTGTAGTAACCCTAGCTTGTTGCGCTGATTTAGAAGCCGTTAGATCATCTCTAAGTTTAGTTGGAAAGCAATTAACAAGTAAGTCATGGCCACTCCCATTGTTTATGATGTCACTGAGAAGAAAATATATGTTTTCAAGAGGCACCCATTTAAATCCACCCTAGATGATTTAGAGGGAGCTTTCTCCCGCACACCTATGGGTGTCATGCATGTGGAAGACATAAGGGCTTACATATAATGTAAGAAAGAACCTATTGGACTAGATAGGTTAAGGGTGCACATGGATACCATGTTGAAATAGGACAAAACATTCATGGATGAATATGACAAATGGAATGATCACCCCATTGTTGAGTATGCTACGACATATGAATTCTATGAGACTAAATGGATAAAAATCTTATTAAGTAGAATCCATGATGATCTATTTTGGATCAGAGATGTTTCAGTGAGAATAAAAAATGACCTAATTCATGAGATGACAGGCCTTTCTAGAATAGGCACTGTCCTTCCTATGGGCAAGGATGTCAGGAAAATGGTAGAAAAAATTTGTAAGTCAAGGAGTGATAGGCACGACATGACCATCAAGCCTATTGAGCAAGCAAACATCAAATTGATGTCAATGATACTGAGTTATAGATTTCATCACACCAGTAGGGTGAATAGTGTGTCTTCACGCACTATTCTAGTAGCCATCCGACTTGTGCAAGAAGATGGAGAGTTCAACTTGTGTGAGATCTTGCATGCACAATTGATAGACAACATCAAGGCCATCAAACATGACAAGAAAAAGATATTTAGGTTTGGGTCCCTAATCATCTACATGTACCTTCATATTGTTCGGAAGATATCAAATTTTTACTTGGACAAGTCCATTCCTACGATGCCTCAGATATCCAAAAAAGCATCCATAGAGAGTACTCTAAGGGATTATATCACATTAGAATTGAAGACTTTTAGAGCTAAGATGTAGATGAGGTATAGGATTCTAGAAAGCATTGTAGAAAAGTATAAGGATTCAATATGCTTTATGGTGGAGACTGGTACTAAATGTATGGAAGATGTTGAGCCTAGAACTAAGTGGATTCATCCACTTGGGTATGAGGTAGAGGAACAAGTTCTTGAAGCTTATGCACAGGTACTTCTAAAAACCCCTAAAGATCCTAATTAACATAGGTGGGGAACCTATGAGGAAAAGACCAGAGAAGTTGATGCAAAACTTAACACTGCAACAACTAAAAGAAAGGTTGCAAAGGTCACTTCTGAGATCTTGAGAATACATGGTGTGTCTCAAGCTAACCTTGATAAAGCAAGGGATGAAAAGATTGCCCTAGAATTGAAAGGTGCAACATCAGAGGAAGAACAAGAAGATCCTAAGTTGAAGAAGATAAAAATTGAATCAGATGACAGTCAGAAGGGTAAACAAGATAATACTCCTTCTGCACCCATAGACACTATTTCTCTTACCACTCCTCTGGAGTATAAGCCTTTATTCAAGAGGAAGAAAGAAGCTAGCACTAGTCATCCATCCTCGTGAGCATTAAGGAGAAAGAAAACACTCAAGCACCTCCTCAGGCAGGATTCAGACGTAACCTCAAAGTTTTTAATGAAAGAATTGTTGATGAGGGAAAAATTGATCAAGTAGAGAAGTATTATGACTCATACAGTGAGATTAAAAAATAAAAAATTCATAGTATGATTGTCAAACATATGATCAAGTTAAAGAAGATAGTCCTTGAGTTGAAAACCTCCATTCTAGATAAAGTATGGGATATTTTGGAAAACCTAAAGAGACAAGAAAATGAAGAAGATCTAAGGATTAGAGAAAAATTATTAGAAGACACTCTTCCAGTATGTTCTATTGGAGAAAGGTCATTGTTACTAAATCTAGTGAAGCCACACTTAAGAACAAAGATGAGAACTCTTCATATTATGAACAAAGACTATGAGCTAATAGCGAATGAAATAGAGAAGGCCTTTGAAAAGGTGTTATTGGAACAATAGATAAAATCACCTACTATGCCCATCACTCATGCACCTAGTAAGAAAGACAAGGAAGCAGAGACCTTCAATGTACCAATGACAAGTCCTCAGGACTCAACGCCCACAATAGAAACTCAAATAGAGGCATAAAAGTCTACACCCATCTCAGAATCTCATGAAGGTAGTACTATTATCATAGATAATGTGGAAATAGCCATGGCGACTACATATAAGGATTTGGAAAAGTTTGAGGAAGCATTTGTTAGTACTGAAGAAGCTGAAATCTTATGTAGCAATTCACCTCTTACTCAGCAAGAAGAAGTAGTCACATAAGTTGTACCTAATAAGAAAGAAGAAGAAGAGGTAGAAAAGAAAGAAGAAGATACTTTTGTTGATATTGAAAAGGTAAAACAAGAAGTGATGGACAACACTCCCATCACTCCCTCCTCAGCATTGTTGTCAAGTTTGACACTTGACACAAGTAGTTTGGACTCCTAGAAAGAAGAAGACCTGATTAAGTTCAACATCTTGGATATGGAGAAGGAAAAAGAAAAACAAGTTATGAGGAATCCTCTCCTGATAGAATTAGCGAATATTTTGAATAGTTTGTTTCCTGAGGATAAGAAAGTGTTAAAAGTACATTCGGTTGATGATGTGAGTTCAGTCCTCTCATAGTTCAAAAGAAACTTTTCTAGCCTAAAAGAATCTGCGTCCATAGTAGCAGAAGAAAAGTAATTAAAGAAGAGACTAAATGAGTTAATGAGAAACTTTGCACTAGAGTTGAATTCTCTTAAGTCTGGTCAAGCATCCTTGAAAGAGTTTGCTGATGAAGGAAGAAGGATCATTGTAGCATGCATGGATCAAGACAAGCTCACCAATGCTCACTTTAAGAAGATAAAAGAAGAAGCCTTGATTGAGAAGGTAAATAATTCAGTGTCAAACACATCCACTAATGTGAACATGTGTAACAATGTCTACCAAGGTCAGATAGACAAGGTTGAGAAGGAAGAAAAAGAGATAACAAGGATAAGGTCCATACAGGCTCAGTTAAGGAATGGTCTTGCACCCTCTTTAGACATCCTCAATCAAAATTTAAAGGAGATTGATGCCACCATGGTAACTTATGATCATGGTCCCATCAATGACTTGGAGAAGATGGAGAAACTTCAATATGCATTATGCACCCATCTCTAGATAGTTAACTCTCTGATAACCTTTTGGAAGAAGGAGATCCAAAACCTCAAGATTGCATATCCAGATGTTTTTCCTTAGTGAGTATGTGTATATATAGTTTTTTGATGCACCTTTTTCATTAATGTCAAAGGGGGAGTTGTAGATAGAGTATGGAGTACATATATGTATAGGGAGATATAAGATTATGTATAAAAATGTATGGAAGAAAAAAGTTTTTGTGTAAAGGAATAGTTAGCAACTTGGCCAAACTCCTTTGTTGCTATCAATGACAAAGGGGGAGATTGTTGGAAAGTTGTCTATACTGAAGTATATGACTAGACATAGTGTTGTCATTATGGAAAAAAAGTCATATAGCAGTTTGGAGTCAGTGCACTTAGTGTAAAGATCAAAATTTAGTTAAGTGTTGAAGACTGGACAATGTATAGAGTTCCTACAGCTCAGAGCATCAGCACACGTGTGTACGGATGAATTATGGTATGTGCCTTGAAATTTAATCTTGTTAGACTATACTTATGCTTAGTCTATGAGCACATAAGCAGATATGCAAAGATGTGAAAGTTACAGTTAGTTGAAGTTGTACAGCCAGTGTGTGCCAGCAGAGAACAAAGCTTGGAGCCGACAGTTAGATTTTTGGTTTGTGATTGTAATGTAATATTGTAAAGGCCATGCACCTATTGTATTTAGGTTTTTGACTTATGTACATGTATAATTGTAAGCATCCTTAAGCCAATTCATTTGGAAGTGTTGTTTGTAATTAGTTATAGGGCGGACCTAATTGTATAATTTGTATGAGCGCATAAATATAAGGTGCACCTAGTGTATTTAGTATGGAAGTTGTAATAGAGTTGTGATAAGTAGAGTAGAGATATGAAAAGACAACATAAGATGTATTAAAGCTTTGCTAGAGGTCAAAGAATCAGCGCACCAAAGGAACTGATCTGACAAGCAGTGTCACAATGATAGTTCACCAGCAGATATAGTGTGTATCTAAATTCAAAAGGTTGTAGCCTTCACCATTTGAGTAGTGAGCTCTAGGATAGTGAGTCCACTCCCGTAATAGGGATCATTGTAAAAGACTCCTAACAGGGTCCAACCCTTAACAAGGTCTACTGTACTTAAATCATTGTAAAGCTACTCCTAATAGGGTAAAGGATCTTCTAACAAGGATCACAAAAAACTAGTGCAGAATATTAGTGGGTATCAAGTCCCACTGGGGTTTTTACCTATTTGGGTTTCCTTGTAACCATATTGGTGTCATGTGTTGATTTCATGTTTCATGTTTATGTGAATGTTTAATTTAGTTCTTAAACATTTATGTTCTGCATAAAGATTAAAGTAAAAAGTTAAATTGCAGTGAACACTAATTCACGACCCCCCTCTTAGTGTTCCCATTCCTAACAAGAACAACCACAAGAAGATAGTTCATTCATGAGGTTTCATGTTATGATGGAGGAAGATCTTGCAGCCATGATTTTGGACAAGGAAATAGAACACAAAGAAGAAAAGCAAAAATAAATCTCAGACGTGTCTTCTTCTCATCCAGGAAACATTCAAGAGGATGATATTTTGGTAGCAAATGCTCTAGTTCCACTAAAAAACTAGGAAGAAATAGTACCAAAAAAAGTTCAACAGGAAAATCAAGAAGAAATAGCAACAAATCCAACTCCACCAAGAAACCAGGGAAAGGTAACAATACACTCCCTATCCATTGACCACTTTACACAAATGCAATATGAAAAATCAATGTGGGAATTGGAAAGGGATAAATTGAAAAATGAAATAGGAATAGAAAAACAAGAAATTCAAATTTTGCAAGGAAAGTTGGATTCAGTCACATAGTTAATTCCTAAGTTAATTGAATGTAGACCACCTCCTAGGGTTTATGCCCTATGTTTAAAGGATCAATTTTTAATGTTTAAATTAATGAGGGTTCTTAGAGATTTGAAAAGACACATAAGCTCACCTCAAGAATTTGTGGCTACATATGAAATATCACCATATTTATTAGGAATCTCTTGTATGAACTTTAATTGCATAATCATGTCATTCCCTCTGATACTAACTAGAACCCTTTGCTATTTGTTGGTGATATTCACCTATCTTCTCTTCTCTCTTGGGTAAGAAATGAGATTAACTATGGGGAACAGTTGAATAAATACGTGGAAATTGAATGATCAATCACACTTCCCCTGCATCCAGAAAGTGGCTCACCCCAAAGGTTATATTGTAATTGGCTAGAAATAGTTTATGGATTCAATGACTCAAAACAAAGAAGGAGAATTTTGGATAACTGGGAACAAGTCTTTGCAGAAGTTGAAAGACTATCATTAGCAGAAGGGCCTAGGGAAATATAAGGATTATGATAAAGATGGGCTAGATTAAAAATGGCCTTAAAGAAGGTAGAGCCACACAGTCTCATTAACTTTCAAGCTACAATGCATCGAGTTCAATGGTATATATTGTTGGGATGACAACCATGACTAGAGAGATGGTTACCCCTCACCTTCTAGCCTCCTATGCTTTTATGGCCACTATACAACTACATGGATAATGAGGTAGATGAGAAATTAGAGATGAGTCAATGTATTAAGATAGAATGGACAAATGGATTCTATTGGCAAGTGGGCAGTTCCATGACTCGCGAGATTCATGAAGGAGATCTTAGAATGCTTGCAAAGATTAGAAATGTTTTAGTGCCTAAGGACAGACACTAGTCTTCGTAGGGGGAAAAATGATGAGGCATATTAATGCCATACTTTAGACATCCTAGGATAGTCTCTGCTAGGTATTTTTCCTTGTTTTGTTATATTTTCTCAAAGATTTTTATACTTAGTTTTGTTATTATGTGGCATGCTACCACTAGACTGCTACTATGGTTTAAACACACCTAATATGCTACACTTGGATGAATATACTATATTACTTACTTTGAATTTATGATTATGCCTTTATAAGTAAAATAGTTGTTTGAACATAAATAATGCATGCGTGTTTTGGTGTTTATTACCATGAATGTCTTTATCCTAACATTTTAAGTGCAACACATCAATATAGAAACCTTCATCTTGACTAGGTGAAGCACACTCATATACTAGATGCTCGACTTCATCTTTCAATAAACTCTAATGGAGAAAAATTAAATAGGCACCATCTAGAGGTTTCCAGATGATCAAGGTGGTAGTCATTAAGCAAAGATTGAGGAAACATAATGAATTCTTTGAAGAAATCTAGGAGTGAGTGGGAAGTTAGATCTGCGGTCGCAACAAATCTTTCCTCTTTTCTAGATCTATTATGTAGTTTTATAGCTTTCTTCATTTCTGTTAGTAGTGTTGTAATGAAAGTTCTAACTATTTTTGTGGCATGATTAGTTAGCTGTTAGAAGTTTTCCTTTTAAATAAAGCCCCTCTCCTATGTGAGAAAGGAGGGCATTATCAGTTTAGTTGCAATATAGTTTCATTATGTTGTTTCTAGTTTATATACATCTCTGTACTCAGTTATTCAATCAATGAGCAAATAAAGTATTGAGGTTTAGCTTTATGTAATTCAGTGTTTGGGATACTCATCCAAAGGGGCCCACTTGGTGATAAATCCATAGTTAGTTAGATTCATTCTAGTTAAATTCATTTTCTTGCATTTTCATTGTTTCAGTATTAAGTGTTAAATTGTTCCTGCAGCCAAAGCCATAGGCTAGCTAAGGCTTCCTATTGCTAAAGCGACAGAGCAGCAGAAGCATTATAGATTAGTTTGCAAGAGTCTTCATGTTTTGTTAGCACCTTCACTTATGCAATTTCCATTCCAATACTTGCTTTTCTGCAGCTATCATTTAATTTCCATTCTAGTATTTGCTTCCTACAATCATAAAATAGTTTCCTTCCAACATTTCTTTCATATATCTTTCTGGCCCATTTTAGGTAACACGTCCTTGGGTTGACATATTAAATGAATTTTTATAAGGAGGGTAAATTGCTTGATCGGATTCCAATCCTTGAGTTTCAGATTATGCCTAGTTTCTAAGCCTTTATAAAAAGCGATCAGGTGGACTAGATTTAGTGGCGCAATATACCAAGCATGTTGTTCTCATTTCTACCCTTATGCTTTTACATTTAGCATTAGTGCTCTTATGCTACCATGTTTAGTTGATTAGTGAATTTTTGTTTATATTGATCAAATCAAGTGATTCAACCTCAATCATGTGTATCTAGTACCCCTCAATGTGGATCTTAATGTATTTTGGTTGTACATTGGAGTCGACATTTTTTATATTTCATTTTACAAGTTCTATGTATTTCTATGCATATTTTTGTATTCCTAAGCATATGGTCCCCATTTTTGTGCATTTATTATTGATTTTTATAGATATATTACTATTTTTACACATTCATTATTGTGCATTGATGACAAATTGGTATTGTCCTAGGTTAGTGCAAATGGAAATTAGATTTATGGATACCCTTAATTATCTTTATCCTTTTGATGTATTCACATTTCATATTTGATATTTGTAGGTTTACATTTTTTTTGGTGCTTTAAAATGAACCTCTGTTTATTTATTTTTGAGGATTGACATAGGCTCTTTAACTGTTAGTCGTGAGATATTGTGCAACTTGGTCTTGTAGCTCATGGTACGTCATTTGAGCTCTCACGAGCCATCATTTGGAACATGCATATTCTATTCCCATGGCATGTTTGGGGTTGTCATAGAACACTTAGAAGTGTGGGAAGACTTCCATGTCTGTGAGATTGTGTGATGATCGTTGTATTATTTCATTCATTCTTAAACAATGTATCTTATTTTAATGCACTTTTTTTTTGATGTATACATAATTATTTTTTGAAAAAAATATTAGTGCATGTTTTACCCTATTTTTTGAGGCTTCCTTGATGGAGCTTTACATATTACATAACATCATATGAATTGTTTCATCAATAATAATTTTAGGATAATAGTATGTAATATGCATAATAAAAAGGACATAAGATAAAGAATCTAATCATCATCTGAGTTGTATTTTTTTCTACCACGTGCTTTCTCTTCTTTCATTGTCACTTTCTCTTTTCCTTTTCCTTGATCTTCTTCTGGTTTAGTAATACTTGATTTCTCAAATTTTTTTTGGGTCCATTCAAGGTATCATACAACAACATCTCTCTTTATCTGACATTTATTCTCTTTATAGTATGCATTTTGAAATTCCATGTATTCTCCATGGAATATTAGTCTAATCTTCCTGAGGTCTTACAACCAAAGATCTTCTTCCTTTGTACCATCCTTGTATATGGTAGCTCCTTCCATCACTTCTATGAATCTATCTCTAGGAATATTTAGTGTAAAATTCACCTATTCAATGATAAAAAAGAATAGTGAGTCTACATGTAAACTCAATAAGGATTCTCATGTTTCCCTTATAAATAGGTTCATATCTTTTCTTCCATAAAAACCATAGAATATAAGTGAAAAAAAATCCAAAACAACCTTGATTTTTATTTTAGCACTTAAGAGAACTCAATATAATCTTAAACTAATGCTTGTTGTCATAAGTAACCCGATCTTTAATATTTCCCATAAAAAGAGACCATATATTCATGAAAAAAATATATTGAAAATATCCTATGACAAGATTCCAATTAACCAAGCTAAATAGAGATTGGGAAGGGGTGGGGCTAATAGGTAATTTTTGTAAAAGTAACTTTCATCTAAAGCAACACATTTTAGGTTCTAACCTATTAGACTGACAATGCTACAAGGTTTCTTTCCATAAAGATTCAATAAGGTTAAATTCTCATTTCTTATTCATATGGCTTAAGATACTATCTGATTAGACAAGGAATTAATAAAGTATTTTATCCCTAATTTTGAGGAGGGAGCCAACATTCCACTTTATATTGGAAAAAAGTGGTCTCATTAATGATTTTCACTAGTTTTTTTAGATTGACAAAATATTGTTTAGCACAAAGAAATTCCTCTTGTATTTATTAGTTAGATGAAATTCACCTTTTAGCTAATCCCAAGTCAAAATATCTTGCCCAAGACATAGACTATTAAAGGAGGAGATCCCATTGTCATTTCATCTTCTAGTGAGCATCTTTGAAGTAGGGCTAAGCTCTTTCCATTATATTCAATGTCCCACCAAATATATATGTGGTTTGCCAATTCTCCTTTGGAAAGATTAATAGCCTCCATCAGAGTGATAATTCTTTCAAATTTCTTAGACTCTCCAAACACTATGGAACAAATCATATCCTAATGGGGTTTCATTAAATTTTCCAAACAAAATATCATGATAATTCATCTTTTTCCATGTTTTAGAAACTCTAATTGAGACCTCTTGAATATCCCACCTTATTAAAAATGTTCCATTATCACCTCTAGGGGCTTTAATAACACATTTCACAACTAGTGGAATAACTTGTTTCCTAAGATCCTCATAATTTTTTCCACCTTCTTAAATTGATATCCAACAATTGTACACACACTAAATATAAAGTGCCAAAAGCATCATGTTTTTTTATAAATTATTTTAAATTTTTTTTTCTTTTGGGGAGGGGGAGGCGGGGCGGGCGGGGGGGGGGGGGGGGGGGGTGGGGGTTCTTTGATTGAGTGAATTTGGGGGGTGTCTTGTGTTCTCATGTTTCTTTCTCTCTTGTGCTATTTTTATTTTTGCATCATGGGTTCACCTAGATGTCCATTGTTAACTTCACATAACTATGCTACATGAAAATATAAAGTGTGGAGTAAACTAATGGAAAAGGGTTTAAATATAGAAGTATAATATATGGTGTATGACAACATAATATTTTAGCACAATTGTAATCTCCCTACCAATGAAATGAATTTATTATTCCAATTTGTAAGTTTTCTCTCAATTTTTGAAAACCTCCAGTGCCATATTTTAGGAATAGAGGGGGAAATTAAGAATGGCATCCCAAGATGTCTCACTATCATATCAGGACCACTCCATTGCCAAGTAGAGTTACTAGTCCATATTGATGGATTTTCATTCCAACTCGGGAGGATAGATTTATTTTGAGACACTTTGAAACCATATGCATTAAAAAACAACACAATTTTGATAACCAAATTTTTTATATTCTCCTCTTTAAGGATTAGAAATAGTGTAGTTTTTGGAGATTTTCCAGCAGGCCAGTACTGACTATATGTTTGTCATTGATGACAACATATGGAAAGTAGCATGTGTGGAAGTCTTATATAGTAAGCTTTCTGTATATGTAGCATGGACATGATATCAACATGATATCATGGGTGTAGAGGTTAACTGTTAGTACATACAGTTATATAGCAGTTGGTGTCAGCAGTGTTCCTAATAGAGTTACAGGTAGTGTTCTATGTATGCTTGTTCATATAGTTATCATGGAGCCTTGCATGCTTGGATATATGTTGAAGACATGTTAGTGATGTTAAGTTCATGGACACATGGTCTGATGATGAATGCAAGTAAAGTTATGCAGTCCTTATTTGCCAATAGTAGTTTCTTGTGTTTGTTTAGAAGAGCTGACAAAGATTTTATTGGTTCTTGAGTTGTGCCTATCTTGAGGGTATGTTCCCTTGGAGTTAAGCTTGGAGAAGTGTTATTTTTTTTGGTTAAGAGCACTTGAGTTAATTCAGCTTACAGAGAAAGTTCCAGTTGTTTTGGTAGAGCCGACAATGTGTAGCGTGCATCTACATTTATTTTATTAGACAGGTCCCAGATTGTGTTGCGTGCATAATAGAGTTGAAAGAATGTTTGTTGGATTTTTTTATGGTTTCTCTTTTATGATTTCAAGGTGGTTCTAACAGGCTGACTTGACTATATCATTTGGAGGAAAGATACTTATAGGCAGTCATTTGTGATTGCTGAAGTGTGGTTCATAATTGATTAAGTAGAGCAGAGTAGAGTGTGCGAAGTGTAGAGCCATTAGAAGAAGGTCTATGTGACCAAGTAAGTACTTGTGCTATTCATTGGAACTGATCCAGATAGCATGTCAAAGCATAGTTCACCAAGATCTAGATATAGTGTGTATCTATTATTCAGAAGGTTGTAGCCTTCGCCCATTTGAGCAATGAGCTCTC
This sequence comes from Chamaecyparis obtusa, assembly GCA_027943335.1. Taxonomy (NCBI): domain Eukaryota; kingdom Viridiplantae; phylum Streptophyta; class Pinopsida; order Cupressales; family Cupressaceae; genus Chamaecyparis; species Chamaecyparis obtusa. Next base: position 157,703 of record BSBK01003492.1, read on the forward strand.
AGACAGTGCATCCTCTCCCCTAACATGGATAATTGTAAAAGAATCCTAACAGGGTATGACCCTTGACTAGGTCTACTATACTTAATATATTGTAAAGCTACTCCTAACGGGGTAAAGTATCTTCTAACAAGGATCATTATACACTAGCACACAATATTAGTGGGTATCAAGTCCCACCGGGGTTTTTACCTATTTGGGTTTCCCTGTAACCAAAACATTGGTGTTGTGTTCATGTGTTCTTTCATTGTGTTTATGCTTTATGTTTAAGTATACTTAATTGGATAAATAATTGAATCTTGTATATAATTGATTCACCCCCCCCTCTCAATTATCTCTTGGGACTATTCCTAATAATTGGTATCAAAGCCAAGTGCCTCAGAGAGAAAGTTTAACAACTTAAGGTTGATCAGATGGTGTACTTCAAGAAAGAAAGTCCTAAGTTTGATGGAGAGAATTATCTTGATTGGAAGAACAAGATGGTGACTCATTTGCAGTGCATTGCTTTTGAAGTTTTTGACGTGACTATCAAAGTAGCTAAGATACCTACCCTAGAAGACCTTGCACAATAAGATGCTACTGATAGGAAAAAAGAATTGTTTCATCATAATGCTATTACTAAAGAAGCCCTTATCAACACCCTATCTGATGGAGATTTTTTAGAAATAAAAAAGGTGGATACAACCCACAAAATATGGAAGCACCTAGAAGACATATTTGAAGGAGACAAACAAGCAAAGGATGTGCGCAGAAAGACATGGAAGAAAAGATACAATGCATTAGAGATGTTTCCTGAAGCAAACATCAAAGCTTACAATCAAAGGATAAATGAAGCAGTTGCTGGAATCAGAAACAATGGTGGAGAGATTTCAGAGGAGGACATTATGGACAAATTGATGACTACTCTTACTCTAGAATATGAAAGAAAGATCAACATCCTTGATGAGACCATGCAGCTTACATCAAACTTCAAGAGAGAGACTTTGATCAGCAAACTCTATGCTTTTGAGATCTCAAGATTGAAGTCAGAACCAAAGAGTGAAATAGCCTTCAAAGCAATAGTTCATGGTAAGAAATCTGCAAACACTTCTGGTAATTTTGATGATGATGATGAAGAGAAAAATCTAGAGGATTTCATCGCTATGATTTCTAATAGAGAAAAGAAAGGAAAAGGAAAATATGAAGGTCAATTACCATTTAAGTTCTTTTCATGTAATAAGATTGGTCACTTTGCATCTAAGTGTCCTACTAGAGCTAGAAAGTTCAAAAAAGATTACAAGCCTAAGTATTCTAAGGATTGCTACTATGCTGGAGATGGAGTATCAGATGATGAATCTGGTGAAGAAGAAATTGGATTCATTGCTATTGTAGATAAAATGAATAATAAGATAGCTCATGAAGAGAAGAAAGGAAATCAAGAGATTGCATTGATTTCACAAGCTGACATAAGGATAGACTAGATTATAGACATTTGTTGTTCACATCACATGATAGGTGATAAAGGTAGGTTTGTTCATTTGGATAAATACAATGGAGGTATGGTCAGATTTGGAGACAACACTCCTAAACCAATAGTTGGTAGAGGAGCCATCACTTTGGATGGAAAGAATAGTACTGATGATGTTCTTTATGTTGATGGTTTGAAACATAACCTTATCAGTGTTGGTCAGTTACTTGGAAAAGGCTATCAGTTGGAGTTCAAAGATGAAAAATGCATCATTAACAACAAGGATGGTGTTATGATTGCATCAGGCTCAAAGACAAGAGGTAATGTGTTTCATCTCAATTTAGAAGCAAGTTGTTTTGTTGCTAAAGTTGATGACAGTTGGTTGTGGCATAAGAGACTATGTCATATCAATTTTGATAACATGGTAAAGATACGTAATGTTAAGGCAGTAAGAGATCTACCTAGCATAGCAAAGCTAGTTGATACTATATATAGGAAATGTGCGATGGGGAAGCATGTGAGAAATTCATTTAGGAGCAAGCAAAATTCAACAAAGAACAAGTTGGATCTGATTCATACTGACCTATGTGGTCCAACTCAAACAAGATCATACTATGGTGAAAGGTATTTCATTTTGTTTGTTGATGATTATACTAGGATGATGTGGGTTGCATTCTTAAAAGATAAGTTAGAAGAATTTGAGAAGTTCAAAATATTCAAAGCTAAGGCTGAGAATGAATCTGGACTAAAGATAAAATATTTGAGATCAGATAGAGGAGGAGAATTCACCTTTGATAGATTCTATGAGTACTGCAAAGAACATGGCATAAAGAGACAGTTAAGTGCACCTAGAACCCCTCAACAGAATGGAATTGTAGAGAGAAGGAATAGGATCATTCTTGATACAACGTGCACCATTATGATAGAAGGAAAAGTTGCACACACCTATTGGAGAGATGCGGTCAATACAACAGTCTATACCATCAATAGAATTCAATTCAAGCCAGGCATTGACAAAACACCATATGAGCTATGGTTTGGTAATGTTCCCATAGTAAAATACTTTAGAATCTTTGGAAGCAAGTGCTACATCAAGAGGGATGAAGCAGTAGGAAAGTTTGATGCAAGAAGTGATGAAGGTATTTTTCTTGGTTACTCTACTAAAAGTAAAGCTTATAGATGTTTCAATTTAAGGTTGAAGAAGATCATTGAAAGTTCTCATGTAAAGATTGATGAAAAGTTTATGATTCAAGAAAGATATCATGATTACTCACCCATGATTGAGGAAGAACCTAGATGCTCTACTAGTGAGATAGTTATTGAAGAAATGTTTGATAGTATTGATGTGTTATTCAATGACCCTGAGATAAGTGAAGAAGAAAATCCTAATGCCGATAAATCAACATCACCTAAAGTTCCAAATTTTACATCAAGAAATCATTCCAAGACATACATCATTGGAGATCAGAGCGCCAAAGTCCTAACAAGGTCCCAAGCAAAGAACTCAGCTAGCAGTGAAGTGGTATGTTTACTATCTCAGATTGAACCTTTAAGTGTTGAAGATGCATGTAATGATTCAGATTGGCATGATGCTATGAAAGAAGAACTTGATCAGATTGTTAAGAATGACACTTGGGAATTGGTCCCAAGACCTAGTGATAAGAATGTGATTGGAACAAAATGGATATTCAGAAACAAGATGAATGAAGATGGCATAGTAGTAAGAAACACAACAAGATTAGTATGTAAAGGATATGTACAAAGAGAAGGCATTGATTATTGAGACACATTTGCACTTGTGAGTAGATTAGAAGCTATTAAGTTGTTTTTAGCCTATGCTATAGTCAAAAACTTTAAAGTTTATCAGATGGATGTCAAGTCAGCATTCCTAAATGGAGATTTGAAAGAAGAAGTATACATTGAGCAGCCATAAGGATTCACCTTATCAGACAGACCTGATATGGTATGTAGATTAAAGAAGGCCCTCTATGGACTTAAGCAAGCCCCTAGAGCATGGTATGAGAGACTAGATGGATACTTAACAAAGATTGGATTCAAGAAAGGAGCAACAGATTGTAATCTATTCATTAGAGAGGCATCTGAAGGTTTACTTCTTGTAGCTATATTTGTTGATGACATTATCTTTGGAGGTAATGACAAACTAAGTGCTGAATTTTCCAAAGAAATGCAGAATGAGTTTGAGATGAGTATGATTGGTCCTATCAAATAATTTTTGGGACTAAATGTGCAACATATAGAAAAAGTAATTTTTATTAATCAGTCAAAATATGTGAAAGAGATACTAAAGAAATTCAAGATGGATGGTTGCAAGCTATTAGGAACCCCTATGATCATTGGATGCAAGATTACAAAAGAAGATGACTCACCAGTAGTAGATATAACTTTGTATAAGTATATGATTGGTAAACTCATATATCTTACTCAGACTAGACCTGATATTTCAAATGTAGTTGACATAGTTGGAAGATTTGTAGCAAAACCCAAACAAAGTCACCTCATGGTAGTAAAAAGAATATTCAAATACTTGTAGGGCACTATAGATTATGGTCTATGGTATCCTAATTTAGAAAATGTTGAGCTTCATGTGTACACTGATGCAGATTGGGCAGGATGTGTTGATGATAGAAAGAATACTTCAGGAGGAGCATTATTTCTTGGTGACAGACTTGCCACTTGGACAAGAAAGAAACAAAATTGTATTTCTCAGTCAACAGCAGAAGTAGATTATTGGTCAGCAACCTTGAATTATTCTATAATTGTTTGGATCAAGCAGATGATAAAGGATTTTGGAATTCAGATTGATTATCCTATTGTTATTCACTGTGATAAAAATAGCACTATAAATATGTCAAAGAACCCTGTGATGCATGCAAAGACAAAGCACATTGAGATCAAGTATCACTTCCTAAGAGAGAAAGTGGTAGAGAAAGAAGTCAAGTTGGACTATGTGAGTACTAAGGATCAGTTGGTAGATATATTCACAAATCCCTTGCCTAAGGATACTTTTGAGTATCTCAGGGAGAAGTTGGGAGTCATTCCCTTCCTTGTTTCTACTTAGAAGAAAGAAGGAAAGCCATCAGTCCTCTAGGACTGGTGGAAAGTTGACTACTCTACCTCAGGAGTAGTACCAGTGCTTAAAATGAATGGTACCCTTTTCCATTGATGTCAAAGGGGGAGTAATATACAAAGTCATGAAAAATAGGAGTAAAAAGAGGAGTAATAAACTAAGGAGGAGTAGCAATTTAGTTTTGAGAGTAGTACAATTGAGGAAATGGAGAATATTAGAAAATATTGCAGTAGATGGAGGATTCATCTTTGGGGGAGTTTTGAAGAGGAAATGGAGAATGTTATAAAAGAAATGTTCATTTGGGTTGGTGGTGGTTTTTAATTCCACATGTTTCCATCAATTCCAAAGGGGGAGATTGTTGGAGATTTGCCAGCAGGCTAGTAATGACTATATGTTTGTCATTGATGACAACATATGGACAGTAGCATGCATGGAAGTCTTATCTACTAAGATTTTTGTATATGTAGCATGGACATGATATCAACATGATATCATGGGCACAGAGGTTAACTATTAGTACAAACATTTATATAGCAGTTGGTGTCAGTAGTGTTCTTGATAGAGTTACAGGCAGTGTTCTACGTATGGATGTTCATATAGTTATCATGGAGCCTTCCATGCTTGGATATATGTTGAAGACATGTTAGTGATGTTAAGTTCATGGACACATGGTTTGATGATGAATGCAAGTAAAGTTATGTAGTCGTTATTCACCAGTAGCAGTTTCCTGTGTTTGTTCAGAAGAGCCGACAAAGATTTTATTGGTTCTTGAGTTGCACCTATCTTGAGGGTATTTTCCCTTGGAGTTAAGCTTGGAGAAGTGTTATTTATGTTTGGTTAAGAGTGCTTGAGTTAATTCAGCTTACAAAGAAAGTTCTAGTTGTTTTGGTAGAGATGACATTGTGTAGCGTGCATCTACATTTATTTTATTAGACAGGTCCTAGATTGTGTTGCGTGTATAATAGAGATGATAGAATGTTTGTTGGAGTTTTTTATGGTTTCTCTTTTATGATTTCAAGGTGGTTCTAACAGGCCAACTTGATTATATCATTTGGAGGAAAGATACTTATAGGCAGTCATTTGTGATTGCTGAAGTGTGGTTCATAATTGATTAAGTAGAGCAGAGCAGAGTGTGTGAAGTGTAGAGCCATAAAAAGAAGGTCTATGTGACCAAGTAAGTACTTGTGCTATTCATTATAACTAATCCAGATAGTAGGTCAAAGCATAGTTCACCAAGATCCATATATAGTGTGTATCTGTTATTCAAAAGGTTGTAGCCTTCGCCCATTTGAGCAGTGAGCTCTTGGACAATGCATCCTCTCCCCTAATAGGGACAATTATAAAAGACTCCTAACAGGGTCCAACCCTTGACCAGGTCTACTATACTTAATATATTGTAAAGCTACTCCTAACAGGGTAAAGGATCTTCTAACAAGGATCATTATACACTAGTACAGAATATTAGTGGGTATCAAGTCCCACCGGGGTTTTACCTATTTGGGTTTCCCCTAACCAAAACATTGGTGTTGTGTTCATGTGTTCTTTCATTGTGTTTATGCTTTATGTTTAAGTATACTTAATTGGATAAAGAATTGAATCTTTTAGATAATTGATTCACCCCCCCCTCTGAGTTATCTCTTGGGACTATTCCTAACAATAGTGTCATCTACAAATTAGATATTATTAAGTGATGAGTCGTTAGACTGGATAACTCCAATCAATTTAGGCTTTAACATTTTAAATTTGAGAATATAGAATAACCCTTGAGAAGAAATAAAAAACAATGATGGAGCTAAGGGACAAAATTGTCTTATAGATCTACGTAAGAAGAATGGTTCAGTGAGAGCTCCATTTATGTCTAGCTAAGTATTGGCATATTTCAATAAGACTTGAACCATCTTACAATATACTTCTAGAAACCCTAATGCCTCAATGACAACAATGATAAATGATCATTAAACTCGGTCATATACTTTTAAAAAGTTTGGTAAGAAAATACAAACATCGTGTCCATTTTTATAAGCCCAATCTAGACCTTCCCCACTAGTCATAAGGTCTTCTAATATATATCCTTTTTTGATAAAACTAGTATGGGTCAAGTTGTTCATTTGAGGTTGTATCACCTAAAATTCATTGTTAAGGAACATGAAGCAAGCTAAACATTAAAAAAAACAAATAGATTAACACTTATGAAAAGACCTACAAAAATGCAAGCAAATAAGCCAAGAAGGATACAATCCTTGTCCTCCAAGAAGCCTCCAAATGTGTAGAAGATTTGTCCAATAGGGAATATGTGTGCTCAATGATTCGTGTTCAAAGCTTCAAAGGATGGAGTTTTATTAACAATGGAGATGGATGAGGTTTTTGGATATTAGATTTTGGAGTGATTTTGGCATAATAATAGTAGTTTGATAGTTTTTTGAGATCTCAAACTAGCATTATAACTTTACTATGGATTGGTGGATGATTCATGAAGGGAAGATGCCTCAATTTATAGGAAAATGGAGGATGGAAAATACGGTCAAGATGAAAAGGTTAAGAGTGGTTAGGATGCATTTGAAAGAGAGCACATGGATTGTGCTTCTTGAAATGTCTTTCATTATGACAAGTGTCACAAGGAGAGAGGCTAGGGAAGATGAGAGAATGTGATAATTTTTGTCATGCCCAAAATATTACACGCAAAAATGTAACAATTTAAAAAAAAACAAAAAAAAACTAGTTGTTTGATTTTAAGCCATTAGGTTGTTTCCACACCGCAAGGTGATTAGAGGGTATAAATAACTTCTAGGAGTAAGGTTAAGTTTACTAAGGTTAGCTTGTTGAACGCATCTCAAGTGATGAATCCTATTAGTGCAAAATATCCTGATAAACTCATAATTATGATTCATTCACGAGTACGTGTAATTTTACTATTAACTCTATTTAGATGAAAAGTAAAACTTCCACTAACAACAGTTAATCCTCCATAACCTACTATATGTTGAAGGGTGATAACTATGCAAGTATGTAGAGGTTGACTAAACAATATTCTAAGGAGGATTATGATTCTTTTCAATAATTTCCCACATAAATAACTTTTCTTCATTAATAAGGACCTTATCTAAAAGGATGTTGTGACAAGAAATATTAGCCTCTCTTTTTTTTCATCCTTAATCGGAATATATGACTAGGTTGGTCAACCCGATTTAATTAAGTCTAGAGAATTATCCCACTAGAAGAGAAACCCTACATCTACCAAGTTAACTAATCACTTTGCAACATGATAATATAGTTTAATCAATACCTATGTACTAATTATTCAACTAGTAAAATTTTACCATTATCATGCTAACACAATTAAATTAGCCTAATACAATTGTCTTGACAAAGGGTGTCATTAAATACTAAATTTATTAAGTTACTCCTAATATCTTACTCAAATCAATAAGTAGTACCCATTCCAATTTAACTAGGGTCTAGAATTGTAAACTCATTATTATATATTTCTAAATTTAATACTAGGTTTATTATAACTGTATTAAATTTGTATACAAAGTTGTTTAATTAATGATAAAACTATTGTTAAATATAATTATTATTTACAACTCAAATTTTAAACTAATTAAAATTACACTTAATAAAAAACACATTTTAATTATCACGTCTCCCACTATTAAATTAATTTATGTTTAATAACTTCAATTTAATTTTATTAATTAACTTACATCTAATAAATTAAATTAAATTAAATTATTTAAATAACATCTAACAAAATAAAAATCTTGATATTATTAAGAAACAATATATAAAAAAATGAAATTAAAAAAAAATAAAATAAAATAATATTAAAAGGGGTTTTTCCGCCCCCCTTGCCTTTTCTTTTTAAGTCCCCATCGGGGACTGTTGTGTGGGGGCCACCGCTGCAGTGCAGTACCCTTGCAAGGCATGGCAGGTGGTACCCTGCCTTGGTAGGGCCGCCGACCTGCCATGCATAGGTGGCCGGGGATGTAGGGCCTGAGATCCCCCCCAAAAGCTTTTTAAATTTTTTTTAATAAATTTTTTTTTAAAAGAAAACTTTTTTAACATGCGTGCCATGTTATTTTCTTTTCAATTTTTTTTTATATTATTTAATTGAAATTTTTAGGCCCTTTACTATATATTATTTTTATATATGAAATGAAGCCCTTTTTAGGTTTCTTGGGTGGCGACTGAGGTGGGTCCCACCCTCAAATTTTTGTCCTTAGATAAGCTAAATAAATGTATACATATTTTTAACATAGCATTATTATATCTTTTTTTGAAAGCAAGTAGGAGAATAAATAATAGTTTAATGACTGTGGTAAGGGGAAAATGTATGGGAATTTTTCCCATACATTTTCTAGAGACCTATAGGTCTCCATTTTGGCTCTTTTTTTTTGTTTCTCACTTGTAGTTTTCTACATTCATTTTCTTCTCTTGAATTTGTTGTTTTTTCTTTTTTTGATTCAACTAGAGACAATGGAAATTAAAACATTCTATTGATTATTGAGAGCTAAGTTTTTTTTTGAGAAGAACATGAATAAATGCTTCTTTTTTTGTCATAAAACCAAATAAGATTGCAATAATTTGGGCTTCTAAAGCTTAACCTACTAGTTATTTAGCTTCTTACTTCTTTCATGTTGTAAGAGAATACAATTCATACTAAAACTCAAACAATTTTTATTGAGAACATGGTCAAAAGGTCTAAGATAACATAGGATGCTATGACAAGATAAAATTGCAACATCCTTTACTCTCAAGTATGAATTTCAACAAGAGACTTTACATTTCAAGAACAAAGTTACAATATTTCCATTTCAACATTGAATCCATTTCACAATAAACAATATCATTTTTACATTCATCTTGATACATGTATCACAATTTCATGTCTTGAAATGATATCAAAGTAACAACAACATAATACATTTTTTTGCTTTCATAAAACACCAACATGAAACTCTTCCAAAGCTTTATCCCTTGCAATGATATGGCCTTCAAACCTGCAAATAAAAGGGGAGAACCATGGGAAGCTCACCTCCCAACCAAGGTCTCAAGGAGACCACCCTCGAGCTTGGAGAACCAAGGCTAAATGGGTATAGACAACCAAATGCTCACAAATGACATATATGCACAAAAAAACAATTAACTCCCAACCAAGGCTTCACAAATGAGTTTACCAAACCCATTGAAGTAGGGTGAAGGTGGGCTTTTCCAAGAAGGAGAATTCCATTTCATATACAAATTCTCAACAAGAGTTTTCCATACCTTTCCAAGGCTACATTGACATTTTCTTCCATATACACATTTTTTCATTTTCCATTCCCAAATACAAATATTTACAACATGGCTTCATGGAGCCCATACTCCATAAAATTATCCCTCTTCTCCAAGAGAAGAGACTCTCACTACAATGGAGAGCCCAACTAACCCCTTCACCCAAGGCCACTTCTTCCCTTCCCAAAGGGTGAGTAATGCCTTAAACTCCCATGAACAACACTCCCAAACTAAAATAACAAGAATGATAAAAAACCAAATGCATCCCCAACAAAACACAACAATAACAAGATTTACATACAAGAACACTATACAAGATTTGCATAAGAAACACTGCACAAGATTTACATGTTCATCTAAACAACCATGGACAAAGCTAAAATTCAAGAGCATTTCTTCATGGAAAGAATTCACCAACCTTGGTCCAAGAAAATGGCAAGAATGAAGTTGAGAAGAACCCCTTATCCAAATCCCTTGACTTTTTTCTTTCTCCAATCCTAAGTGTCTCTAAAATTAGAGAGTGGGTGAACACCCACTAAGTCTCTCCAAGCCCTCTAAAAAGACCTCTAAAAATGTACTCAACATCTAGCATTAAATGAGACATGACACCAAGTCCTTGGTCTTCCCTTTTGTCCCCCCTCTTAATTGTGGGTTTAGTAAGGAGTGTGGGACAAGTTAGATGCATGTGGCCATCTCCATTTTCGCCACTTTTGAAAAGTAGGCTTTTTGGAGGGTCATAATGGTGATCTAGACTTTCCCATAGGTAAAAACTAGCCCCCAACCCAAGGTACCCCCCTAGTGTTAGCTAATTTAGGCCAAAAATACACTCTAGGGTTACTTTTGACCCCTCTAAAGTACCCCTAAAGCTCAAATCCGAGTTCCAACTTGATGTGATCCCTACAAGACATCTACATGCAAGTGGGACTAATATAATACCCTATAAGGTTAGGTGATTCTTGCTCAAGCCCTAATTTGACATGTCACCCTCCACATGTACAATACAAGTGTCAAGTGACACCATGAAATACACATCACATTCACAATGACATGTCCAATTAACAACATAAATTCAAACTATTAACACACATACAAATCACATTTACAAACAAGATCACATTACAACGAGGTTTAAATCTCTTAATTAGATTAAACCTTGGCTTTACTCAATTCACATGTGTTTAGCCCCGATTCTGTGATAAATTCCATGGTTCTCTTTCCTGCACACTAAACTCGAGCATCAATAGTCCAAGGTAATAAAATAATATGCAAATATATATATATATATATATATATATATATATATATATATATATATATATATATATATACATACATACATACATACATACATACATACATACATACATACATACATACATACATACATACATACATACATACATACATACATACATACATACACATATACAATTCATAATTAGAACATTAATCAATATGAAGAATTCAATTCCTAATCATAATTTTCATTCAGTAATGTTTAAACATAGTAATTTCATAAATCATCATGACATATTATCCATGCTACGTCTTAACGTAGAGCATAATCCATGAAATAATCAAATCTAATCATGATCCAATCTTCTCATCAATTCACATATCTAAGCATGTCTAACCAAAATCAACCATATGTTCTAGGTTCTAATCCACATCAATATTTTCTGCATAATGTAATCATCATCATCAAACATAATATCATAAGTCTCTGTCAGAATGATCAATAGTATATCAAAGTATCAAATCATAAAGTGCCAATAGTGCTATGATGGATCGGGGTGAGGCCTCACAATTTTGGAGAATGTGAGAGCAGACAAGAATGTAAGAGGGAGATGGAGTGTGTAAGAGATGTACAAGAGCATTTAATTCAACCTTAAATGCTTATGGTTGGGGATTTGAGAGGTGTGACATGTGGCTTGACTTAGGAGAGGGTTGGGATTTCTTAATCCTCATGGTTAAGGTTGTGTAAATGATTAGAGTAGGATTATGAGTGGATTAGTGGACAAGTGGGAGAATTAGGAGGATGTGATGGGATGAGAGAGAATGAGTGGAGGGATAATTAGCTAATCAAGGATGATTAATTAATTAAAAGAGGATTAGTATGTGTGAATGTGTTGGGCTGAGTTTGGTTCATGGGTAAATTGGTTGGGATAGGTTAGGTTATGGTTAAAGCTAGGAGCCATGTGCTTTAATTGATTAAATGAGATTATATAATTAAGAGGGAGGAAAATGAGACTTATGAATTAATTTAAATAGATAAGGCTATTTATTTAAATTAATAGAGGAAGGGGATTTATTTAATTAAATGGTTATGGATTTCTATTAGATTAAATGGACTATAGATAATTAGTTAAATTAATTTAGCTAGAAGGCTATATTAATCAATTAAACAGTGCATAATTATTTAATCAATAATGCGACTAAGATGACTAAATTTAATTAAAATTGTTAATCAAATTTAGGTATCTACAATTTTCCCCTCTTTGAGATGGTGTTACATAGTAGCATTCATTCAAAGAAAAATAAAACATAGAGCTAGGAAGAAAATAGTTGAATTAGAAAAGGTGCCCCAGTCAATCAGAAGATTAACTAGGAGGAAGCATTATGGGAGATGAGGATGAGGATGCCCCCTCAAGAGGACATGTGGGTTGAAGATAACACAGGTGTTATTTTGAAATAGATGAGAGGATGCATGCAAGATGAGTGAATGATGAGAGGATGGATAGTTAAGAATCTTGAGGTGACACCTCCTGAATGGGAGATGTCATGTAGTGAGCACTATCCAAGACCTGCCAAGGTTACTAGGAAATCAAGGCTTTTTTCATAGACATTGTATAGGATTGAACAAAAAAAAACATATAAGGATTGCACCAACATCACACCTAAGTAACAAAGGACTCAAGGGTGGAAATGATGTTGGGAACCCACAAGAAAATGATACTTCTCAAGTGCATAATGCAACCACAAAGGATCACATGTTGGAAATGCAAGGGTCATATCTGATTGACTCACAAACAAAAAAGAAAAATATCAAGACCTTGCTCCTAGTTTCACCATTCACAACACAAAATGATATAAGGGATCGTGGTGACCATGAGGAGGTGAAACAAGGAAGCTCAAGATAAAAGATAAACAAAGATCCAAAAGTACCAAATAAATAACAAGTATCTCCCACACCTTTTTTCATAGGGAGGATGATGGATGATGATTGATTTGATTGGTCATATATGAGGAAGGATACATCCCATGAAGAATGATGATGGATTGCTAAACTAAGATTCCTATGATAAGAGACAAGAAATATACTCAAACCTCAAAGGGACTAGGGGATGATTGATGGAGCAATAGATAGATAGGGATAATGGCTATGATGACACAAGGAATGATTGACACAAAGGATGAGACCTAAAGACACATGTACAAATGAGCCTAGGTGGGGACACGACTAATCCTATGCACAAAACATAATTTACAAGATGCACAAGGGCTTGGGAATGAAGATGATGATGAAAAGATATGCACGATGTTGCCGAGTTGAGATGAGAAGCCAAGATTTATTGATGGTGGATAGGGTGATGATGGAATGATATGTCTCAAAAAAATACAAGGATTGGGAAGGATGCATCCCAATGATGATGATTGGATTGTGATCAAGGATGGGAACAAGACTAAGGATGTGATTGGATGAGTTGATTGATGTTTTATTTTTGATAGCTAGAGCATATGGATAGGATTTTCATGTGATGGTAGATTTCTAGGAGCATTGAGATATGACATTGGATGCATTAGGGTAGCCTAGGGCTAGATACCAATGACAAGGGAGGTACTAGGTGATTGAAAGGTGGAGGAAATTATTAGGGATGTGGAGATGGAAGCATGAGTATAAAAGGATTGATGAATGGTAGGATTTGGATGAATGAATGGAGGAAGATAAGGACTAGGAGATGAAAGGATGTATGAGAAGATAAAACTAGAATAAGGATGAGGAGGTGGGAAGATGGATGTGATAGGGTCTCCAAGGAATATGTCACCAAAGAATAAGATGCCCCCACTTAGGATAGGTCATGCATGAGGAGGCATTAGGAGGGGTATGGTGGGATGGAAGATAAAACAACAAGAGGATAAGAGAGGTAGATGGAAGCTATGATGATGGGTGAATGAGGTAGGTAGATAGAAGATAAGACTATAGGTGAATGAGGGATGTGGATGAAAGATAAGACTATGGGTGAATGAGGGAGGTGGATGAAAGATAGGACTATGGGTGAATGAGGTAGGGAGATCATGAATTATGATTGGTGGATAAATTATAGGTGGATAAAAATTGTGATGGGGAAATGGATGCTAAAAAGGTGCCCAAAAGCATGTATACATGGTGGAATTAATTTTTTTATTATCAAGATCCAAAGGAGGATGGAGGATGTGAAATGGCTAAGATATGATAGGTATGGTAGGTAAAATGGAGGAAGGGATGGAGGGGTAGCTAGAAGAAATTTCTCCCAAGCGTGGAGAGGAACAATATGGAGGGATTACACATGATGCTTTTTTGTCATGTTTTCATCATGGTGCTTGTCCAAGGCGCTTGTTTGCCAAGTTTTTACTAGTAGATGATTTATTTTTGACTTTTTTGGGAGTGTTTAGAGAGTTTTATGCATGGAATGATAAGGAGGATATAAATGGAGGAATCAAGCATCAAGTTCATTATCAAGGTAATAGGAGCCCATTTAGAGTGATCACTAGATGTTGGTACAACCTTATTTGGGATGATTGACTTATGAAAAGGAATGGATGAGAGGGTTATGATGGGGGATATATGTGGGGTGAGGGATATGGTGGTAGGAAGTGTTTGGAGGGAATGATGGGAAATGAGACTAAGAGCGGGATGTTTTTAGGACCAACATTGGCACATGTTGTGAGGTGGGTGGAAGGAGTGGATGGGAAGTGGATGGTACATGTGGATATTATGGAGGAGTTATGATAGGTAGTTTTGGGACATAAGGACCCAAAACAGATCTAGGAGATGGAGGAGAGGAACACTTAGCTAGTGGATTAGAAACTTTGGATTCCATTGTGGATATTTCTTTTAGATGAATTTCATCTTTTTTCTTTGGGATCCACATAGTTTTTTCTTTTTCTTTGGTGGGCCTTTGCGGTCTTTGAAATAGAGTGCACTTTTGGGTTGGATTTTTCTTTGATTGTGTGTGTCTTTTAGAGTGGACATAGAAATATTTGGATTTTTGTGGATAGTTATGTTTATGCATTTTTTATTTGGAAACCAAATTGCTGTTAGGAGCATTGGAAGGAGGATGAGAAGTTTCATTTGATGGAGGAGATGTGGATGGAAGTATAGCAGGAGGATGGGGGATGGTGCATGTACACATGTGCCTACATTGATCATGATTAGGAATTTAAGGGGTGGGATATTTATGATGGGTGATAGGGGTATGAGATTGGTGGATGAAGGATTGAGTTGGATAAGATGGGGGGTGAGATTTTGGGACATGAGGGCCCAAAATGGATATGATATGTGGAGGATATGTGATGGTAGATTTTAGGATATAGGTGTATACACCTAAAAATGGTCAAGAAAAATCAAAGCAAGAAATTGAGGATGAAATCATGAATCAATTGAAATCAAGGATAAAGGATTAATTAAATAAAAAATAGAAAATAATTGTGCAAATTATTTTAATCAATTAATTGTATAGTTAAATCAAATTCAATCTAATCCATTCAAGGGTACACATAGCTAAGAAAAATCAATTAAATCAATTATTAATTCTTATTATTCTCACCAACCACATGGGGATAAAATCAAAATCAACCACTGAGAATGAAGGGAATGAACTCACATGGATCAAATCCAAATCAATTCTACACCACTCATCTTGGAGATGCATATTGATCATTCATTTTGTCTCTTTGCTCCAACCTTTGAGAACAAAATATTTACTTTGTCCCAAGATTTGAAACCATTAACTTTACTCAACTTTGATCATGGTTAACTTCACTCTACCCCCAGCCTTGGGAAAATATACAAATAGTGAGCATACTAAGAGAAATTCATCCATAAACATCCACTTTAAATTGCATCCATATTATTGAAATTTGATCTAGATTCATCTTGTTTAATTACATCCATGTTATAGGCATTTAGATTTGAATTCTTATCATAACGGAGCAATTTAGCATAATTGAGCTAGAATAGGCACAAATATTTATTTTCTCATTCTAGGACTGTCACTAATGGATTCTAATATGAGATCATTTAATCAGCTTTTCTAGTTAGAGATCCATATGATGCTTATTACCTTGATTTTAATTAATTTTTTTAAAATTTTTATATTTCCTTACATTTGAATTGATATTTTGATAAAATAATCCTATGAAGGTATTTTACATACACAAAATGGTACCCACCATGGGGCTTAGGCCTTAAGTTTTAGAAAATTGTTAAATATTTTCATATTCATGCTTTTGTTTTGCATATTTTGATCTTTTGCAGGTGAAATAGCACGTTGGAAGGATGAAATGATGCCAATAAGATCTATTCTGATGCCTACACAAAATTAAATGACATGTGTAGCCAACCTTTATACACATTTACATAGAGTTTTGATGTGTTTGAATAACCTTCTATCTTCTATCTAATTTTATCTTAGTGCGTATTAGATAGCTTTGTAATGCCTTTAATAGGGCTTTATAACACTTTTAAACTCTACATAATTTTTATAGCTTGTAGTAAATGTTAAATAACACTTACAATAATTTCTGTAGTGTGTTTAAAGAAAATAGTAGCGCATTCAAAAGTTTCTATAATGCGTATGAGTTTTTATGCAATTTTAAAAATTTGATAAATCACTAGTGATTATTCTCTAGTTTTGTAGATGATTTAGCACAAAAAGGTCCAAAAAATAGTGTGCAGGTTGCCTGAATACTTTAAGGAGAAGGAAGAAAGGAGAATAGGAAGGTTTTAAAAATGAATTCATAATGAAAATATAATGGCTTATTTGGATGATGATGCAAAGTGATATGAACATTATATTAAAGTTGTTAATGCATAAAAGTCCAAATATATATCCTTAAATTGGATATTCTCTACTTGAAATTAAATTTGCATATTGAAAGGAAAGTTGAAATTGCTTTGATTTGGATTTCTTCACCTTGGATTTCCATGTTTTGGACTAATGTTTGTGAAAGGAGGATGCTAAGGAGATGGAATGATCACCACTAGGTGAGTAGAAAAATGAAAAAATTGAAAAAAAATGCAAATAAAAAATGTGCCTAGCCTTTGCTAGCTTCAAATAAGGTAACCCTAAGACCTTATGCAATTACTTAACTTGTGGCATTTCAATTCCAAAATATAGCTTAATTGAGAAGCAAATTTGAATCCTAAGTGAGGCATTAGGGATATGCTCTTCACTTTTTATAATGAATACAAATCCTAGAAGTGCCAAACTTGAGAGAAAAATGAGACAGGGAATGAACAAACACACTAAATAAATCCTATTTATTTGTGGATGAGAGTATTAGGTGAATATGCTCTTCACCTTTTGGGGTGAATCAAAAAGATAAACATACTAAAATCCCTAATAGATTAAAGATGCTTGGAAATTGGATTGTGTAAATCTATGTTTGGAAGTGAAAAGTAGTAGGGATAATATTCTCTTCACTTTTTGGTGAATCAAACCCCTAGACCTACGTATTCATTTCATTTCTTTTATTTCATATACATGCTAGAGATCTAGTGGGCTTGCCTCCCGAAAACATGCCTTAGCGAGGCTGGTGAGAGGGACAACCCAAAGTGGGATACAATTTCCTTTTCCATAATAATATGACCCACTATAAAATGAAATACATTCATCCTTAATGGGGTGACTGAAAAAATAAATTGAGAATGGAACCTCCTCTAGTACTACTTCAGGATTGCACAAAACTAAAACATACCGGTGGCGGGAGGCCTCTATAATGGAGGAAAATATCAATTTTATTTAGAATGGAATCCATACTAACACCTAGATAAATTAACAAGCCTACCTAATTAGATCCATCTTAAAAGACAAATTTGACCTTACATAGATTACTTGGAAGAGTTTCTTGTGCAAAACCTTTATAACCCATTATTTTTGTGTTTGATGTTCTTGAAGGTCTATGATTACAAAAGGAAAACATCCATTAAGATCTAGAAATCAATTAAAAACCTTCAAAATTTATAAATTTGCAAATTGTCTAGTCAAATAGGACATACAACCAGTCAAATAGAGCATACAATCAATAAAATAGAGCATTTAATCAACAAAATAACATGTAAAAGAAATGAAATAACACGCACAATCATTTTAATAGCGCGTGCAAAAATCAAATAGCGTGTACATGAATTATAATAGTGCATACAAGCATTTTAATAGCGCCTACAAAAAATCAAATAATGCTTAAATTGAGAGAAAAATAGCGCGTAAAGGTCACCAGAATAGCGCTTATCAACATTCAAATAACACGTACAGACTGAGACCTCAAAATAGTGGACACTTCCTAAACAATTCTAATAAAATTGAATGTATTTTTGAGTACCCTTTTCCAAGATCTACCTGTCCCAATCAAGATAGGGTTCAAATTCATCAAATATTAAATTGTCAAAACAAGTGAATCATACCAACTAGGTTTCAAAAGTCCCAAATCATGGTGGGAGTGTTTGAACATATTTGATCCTTGCATTTCAGAAAGTTGTTATCTATAATGGATGAAATTTAATGGTCTATATATCATAAGCATGATAATGAAGGAAAAGAGATTCCCTTGGAAGTCCTCATGAAGAAAATTCAATCTTTACAATCAAAATTACAAGACATGTAGAAAGAAGAAAATGATACATCACCCAAAAAATCCTTATTAAGATCAATGTTTCCTTTTCTTTATAATCATGAGGCATCAAAATTTTTATTTTCTTCAAATAAAAAGGTTACTTCATAATCTCACATCAATTTCATCTTTGATCAAGAAGAACATCATGAGCAACCTATCTTTGATCAAGAACATCTTAATGGACATACAATCTTTGATCACAAACCTATTTCACAATCTCAGGAAGATCTTATATTTTATCAAGCAAATCAAGAGGAATTAGTCCTATCTAAATAATCCTCATCACATGACAATGGAAAATTAGATAATCATGATCTTGAAACTCAAATCTCTTTGGTCAACACAAGAACATCTCAACGTTCATAGGATAGATCATTTACTCCTTTTGGACAATCTTACAAATCAACTTTGGAAAAAATCCTTGAAACGATCTCATAGAATTGTGTCAAATCACTTCATGTGGCTTTGTATTCTTGAGAAACTACTATGCATATCATAGACATAATGAACATGAAACTTTTGATTGCATGAGAAGAAGCATAAAATCCAAGATCTTATTGATGATGACCTAATCAAAATTGAAAATCCTAATGACTAATCCAATGAAGATATTACTCTCAAGAAAGATCAAACTCATGAAG
The DNA here is from genome assembly GCA_027943335.1 of Chamaecyparis obtusa. Taxonomy (NCBI): domain Eukaryota; kingdom Viridiplantae; phylum Streptophyta; class Pinopsida; order Cupressales; family Cupressaceae; genus Chamaecyparis; species Chamaecyparis obtusa. The sequence goes on from BSBK01003492.1 coordinate 177,024, forward strand.
CTATGTCTAGTAGTGGTTCTCTTATAGCCTCCACCTCTTCCAACACTCATGCATCTCCTAAAGCAGTAGAGCTAGCCAAAGAACCTACAAAAAACAAAGAACCTAATGCTTTCCATGCTAACTATGTCTACCCTCAAGGGATACCTCTAAAAGAAATCCAAGCTAACTTACATCTTTCTAGAAATATTTTCTATGCCTCAAAGGTCATCAACCCCAAACCTTCATATGCTTCAAGGCCTATCATAGTTTCTATAAATGATCCTTTATTATCCCTTCAAGAATCACTCATGCAGATCAAAAATCTTACCCCATTCTTAGAAGTGGCTCCATGTCAAGAGGATAATCCAAAGTGTGAAGAAACAAGTATCAATAAAGATCAAGATCAAGATTTTTCCCCTTCCTAGCAAACATTTGAGCTAGAACTTGTATTCATTGAATCCCCACATGATCCCATATTCATGTCCTTTCACTTCTTCCAAGAAGATATCCCTCCACCTCAAGAGAAACATATTCCCCCACCTCAAGAGAAATGTATTCCTCCACATCAAGAGAAACATATTCCTCCATCACCCATATCCTATCAACCTCCTAAGAAATATCAACATATTCCTTCCATAATCTCTAATAAGCTTATTGAAAATTTAGAGAAAAGTGCATTTTTTGCACTAGCCAAAGAAACTTGTCAAGATTGGAGTACCCCATCATCACCTTGTCATACTTCTTCATTTATACCTCAAGAACCTATCATTCCTCTAAATCCCTTGCATGATAATAAATCCCCTCAAACTTCTATTACACCTATCAAAGTTACTCCTATCCAAGTTACTAATGAGCTCATTGGTCTAAAGATAAACCCTAAAGATGAGAGCCTTGGCCATACAACTCACTCTAAATATGCTGATATCCCTCCCACATCTCATCTCCCTTCATTTGCATATAATAATCTACCTTCACCATCCTCCAAATCCATTCTTGGTCCATAAAGCCCAACACTAAATTATTCATCCCTTCCATCCATATTTGGTCCATATACCCCAGAGCCAAATCCTTCATCCCTTCCATCGATATTGGGTCCCTATATTCCTCCATCAACCTTGCCTACCATCCTAAGCTCACCATCCACTTACCCTACCATATATAAAGATCAACAAAGATATGCATCCTTGAGAAAGTTCCATACACCCATCCATATGAAGCAGCCATATAAACCTTACTCATCTACAATTCCCAAGTCTTTCAGAAACAATTTGGATGTGCAACAAAAAAATAAGAAATTCAAGAATCCACTTATATATGAAGATCACTATGTCTAATCTAATTGACATATGAATAAAAAAAAACAATAAATATTCAAGAGACCACAAAGGTCCATCAAGAAAAAAAAGTAATAAAAAAAATGTTGTTTGCTAAATCTCTCATTGAAGAAGAGAATTGTAAAGCATCCAAAAGAAAAGAAAAATTAAGGACTTTGTGGATTTGCAAGTCTTTATTACAGGACTTGCACATAAAAGAGAAATAAAAGTTGGCATCCAAGCTTCCAAAGGATTTCACTCCATCTCCTTCATCCATTTTCGGTCCCTATGTCTGAAGATCCACATTCTTCCCTCCAACAAAGCCTCAAACTATCCAATACACTTTTCCTCCATTATTCCATTACCCTTCGAGGCATGTGTTGATTTTGGTCTTGCTACCATTTGCACCTACCCCTACACAAGTCTTTCAATATCCTATCCATTATCCAATACCTATTTTTCATCCATTCACACCCCTTAACTAATCCACACCTATACATGATTCTTATCCTTTCATCCACTATCCAATCATCAACCTTATCCAATCCATGACATAAATCATTAGCAACCATATTATTTCCTTGCCATCACCCTATCAACATATTTGAGTATACCTTTGAACAGCCTTGGCCTATCATACCATACCTTTTTAAAGAGTATCCAAAGAGAATGAGGCTTGAATCCCTCCAAAAGAAAAAATTAAATTACAAAAAAAAAATCAAAAAAGAGAAAAAAGTGCCTTTATAAAAACCTGGTAAACAAGTGCCTTGGTAGCAAAAAAAAATAAAAAAATCAAAATGAAAAGAAAATAAAAAATAAAGAAAAATAAATCCATCATATGGTGAAAACCACTTCTTGTGGCACCTTGGGAAAGTACCATGATGAAAACTTGGCAAACATGCATCATGTGTAATTCCTCCCTCTTACACTCTACACTTGGGGGAAAGTTCCATTCATTATCTACCATTTATCCTATCATATTTCCTTATTTCATCTTTGATCTTAACAAGGTCAAAATATCCATGAGCATCAAATATTTTGACATCTGTTGTCCTTTCCATTAGCCTATTCACTTGTTGCACCCATGCTACCCTATCATGATCTTTCTTATACCAAATCCATCTTCATTATTCCTAAAAATCCTTACCATAATCCAAAGCCATCTCCTCATAGCCTCCATCACCCCTTATCTTTATTGTGATATCCTAGACACACCCTATCCAAATTGAACCCTCACTAGTTGGACAATGCATGTCTTTCAAGACATCAGGTCATTATCCTATATGATATCCAACATTACATCATTGGCTTACATTGTGATGTTCTTTTCTCCCTAGCTTTGGTAATCATGAGGAGATGGTCCTATGGGTCACATTCACTCACCTCATCCATCATGGCCTATTCATTTATGATCCATCAACTTGCAAATCCATCTATCATGTCCTACACCTTGCTAGACATTGGGGGGAAACCAATGTTATCTTGTTTGAGAGTTGATAACCTCTAAAATTTAAAGAGTGAAAAATGTTCTTTTAAAATTCCAAAGAAAAAGAAATTTTAAAAATAAAAATGCAAAAAAATTTAAAAGTTCAAAAAAATAAAAAATAAAAAATAAAAAATTCACAAAAATAAAAAAATAAAATTTGAAATCTAAAAAAACAAAAAATTCTTAAAAATCCAAAAATCATATAAAATCTTTCATAAACTCTCAAAAGCTGCATTACGCAACAAAGCATTATCATTGTCAAATCAAACTAGGTCACTAATCCAAACTCAATGAGCTTAGCAAAATAGATGGAAGTTGTCTCAAAATCATGATGACATCAAAACTGAAAAACTATTACACTTGAACTTATTGATCAATATTACATTTCAAATATCCAAACACCTAATCAAAATGCCAACATTTGACACATCAAATCTTCAAATGGAAAATCAGATGAAAATCTAAAAAGATCAAACATAACTAAGGACCAAAAATGGATGAAGTTTCTAAAATATGGATCTATAAACAAAAGCAAAAATGTTCAAAGTGTTACTAAATTTTTGGAGTCATGTCTTTTTAGCAAATCAATGATGTTTTTTACTAGATGAGCAATGATGAAGAAATGATATTTTCTTGATTTCTACTTGAGTGCTTGTCAAGTTGATTCATACTAGTATGCAATTTCATCTAAAGACATGATCATCAATGAATCATCGATGACATTTGCATATGAAAGGGATCATTTCTTTGTCTTTTTACTTGCAACATTAAAATCCAAGGAAAGTGGTATTCATATCATCATGGTTGAAAATCTAACCAGTGAGGGTTGTACCAATTTCATGTTCCAAAAGCTCAATGATGAAAAATAAAAATAATTCCTTTTAAAGTGATAGTTAGCTGCATCTATATAGATTAATCTTGCATGTTAGAAAGCTAAAGGATTTCCTTAATAAGGAGGTGAGTTAATCATGATCACATCATCAAATATTTCTCAAGATGGAATTGTACATAATCAAATGTTCATCAGTGTCCATAATCAAAGTTTGAATCAATGTCATCAAATGTTTGATCCATGAAATAACCAATTCTATATCAATGATATCATCAATAGGCATTTGATCAACTAGGAGAAACCTAACTTTGTCTAGCACCTGTACCTATATTTGCACCTGCATTAGCAAATGAACCTGTTCTTCTACTAGTTCCTAATTATGCATCATGAGAACATCAAATTAACCCTATATCATAAAAAAAATCTAACTAAGCTTATCAAATCAAATATCAATTAGTCAAATCATCCAATTGATCATCTAGCATCAATCAATCATCCTAACATCTAATTGCTCACCTTTAAGTGCATCAAATTTCCTAACTCTAGATCTTGAGGATGAAAAATCAACCTATAAATCTAAAAACCTACTAGATTGACATCAATACCAAATCAACCAAGTGACTATGCCTGACATCTTGTGATATCAAAACATCATCAACTTATCTAAAACATCAACAACATTTTATCAATCAAAGCTTTTCTCAACAAATTTTCTCATGACTGGGGCTTTTTCAAACTGATTTTATCAGGAAAAAAATTAGAATTTACCAAACTCAACCTAATCATCCAAAATAATTTTGATTCATTTCCCGAGGGGGTGAGATATCATAATAATGCAAAATCAAGCAAATCAGAGAAAATTTTCAAATCAGGGGCATCAAACATATTTTTTTTGAAATTATTAGTGGGGAATCTCAATCAAGTTATTCCTATAATTAGAACATCATATCAAGAGTTTTTTCATTTAAATTAGTGTGAATAAAATCAGTCATCAAGATCAGATCAGACATCAGTTAATCGAATTAATTAGACATTCTTTGAACCAACACGCTTCACACATTGATTCAAAGAGGGAAGTTTGTATATACCTAAAAATGGTCAAGAAAAATTAAAGGAATAAATTGAGGATGAAATCATGAATTAATTAAACTCAAGTCTAAAGGATTAGTTAAATAAAAAAGAGAAAATAATTGTGCAATTGATTTTAATCAATTAATTGTATAGTTAAATCAAATTCAATCCAACCCATTCAAGGGTACACATAGCTAAGACAAATCAATTAAATCAATTATTACTTCTTATTATTCTCACCAACCACATGGGGACAAGATCAAAATAAACCAATGAGAATGAAGGGAATGAACTCACATGGATCAATTCCAAATAAATTATACATAACTCATCTCGGAGATGCATCTTGACCATTCATTTTGTCTCTTTTCTCCAACCTTTGAGAATAAAATATTTACTTTGTCCAAACATTTGAAACCATTAACTTGACTCAACTTTGATCATGGTTAACTTTAATCTACCCCCTAGCCTTGAGAAAATATATCAATAGTGATCATTATAAGAGAAATTCATATATTAACATCCACATTAAATTGCATTCATATTATAGGCATTTGATCTAGATTCATATTTTTTAATTGCATCCATATTATAGGAATTTAGATTTGAATTCTTAGGATAATGGAGCAATTTAGAATAATTGAGCTAGAATAGGCATAGATTTTTATTTTTTCATTCTAGGATTGTCACGAATGGATGCTAATCTGAGAAAATTTAATTAAATTTTCTAGTTAGAGATCTATAGGATGCTTATTACCTTGATTTCAATTCAATTTTCTTTAAATTGTTATATTTCCTTACATTTAAATTGATATTTTGATAAACTAATCCTATGAAGGTATTTTACATACACAATAGGGACCCAAAATGGATTTAGAGGATGGAGGAGGAATGTCATAGGCTATATTGGGTTGCAATGATGGAGGAGGGGGAATGGAGTTAAATGTTTTGGAGGAAGGATGTGGAGATGTGATAGTGGGTTTGGAAGTACACCTAAATTTTGCACTAGTGGTACCAACATTTTTGGATGAAGTGGCTTGAGAGGTGCAACCAAGACCCTAACATTGTGGATTTTTTTTGACATGGATGGGCTCTAGGGTACCTTGTTAATGGGGGCCTAAGCCTTTACCTAGATAATTCCATTTCTTGAGAATTCAATCCAAGATAGGATACTTCTTACTTGGGGAATAATATGTGAGTCCATTATTAGGTGTAGTAAAAATGGTGGATATGGAACTTATTTCTTCTGCTACAAGTGGACCACCATGTATGAATGTAAGTGAACCAAAGGGATAAAATGATGTTCATGGGATAGTTTAGATTGGAGGAGATAAAGTATCATTAAGTGGAGGGGATGAGATGATTGGATTTTGACTAGGATGGGGAATGGTAATGGGTCTTGAGATGGATTAGGTGAAGTGATGCAATCTTTGTTTAGGTAAATGGATATTTCAACATGATTTTGGACAAGATATTGACATGATTGGATTGGTGTGGATGGTGTGATGGGGGATGTATGGATGGAATCTTCAGATGGAGTGGATGGAAATATGGGGTGTTATACAATTGTGTAGAGGGAAGGAGGGTGAACTCATGAGGTTCATTGGATGGGGTTTGGAAAATGATAGGAGGAGAATATGTGGATGGGAATTGGATGGAGTCAATGGATGGGAGAGATTCAATGATGTTGGGAGATGGAAGAGGATCAATAAGTGGGGTAGATGGAAGAAGGATGAGAGGTGTGGGGGATGTAAAGGCCTCATCACTAGTGGTTTCACATAAGGGATTGAGATGACATGATATGAGGTTCATTGGGTTCATTGAGATGGCATGAGGTTGATTGGGTTCATTGAGATAACATGAGGTTCATTGGATGGGGTTTGGAAAATGATAGGAGGAGAAGATGTAGATGGTAATTAGATGGATTCAATGTATGGGAGGGACTCAATGATAATAGGATATGTATGAGGATCAATAAGTAGGGTAGATTGAAGAATGATGAGATTTGTGGGAGATGGAAATGCCTCATCACTAGTGGTTTCACATAAGGGATTGAGATGACATGACTCATCAAATTTAGTAGAGGGGATTTCTATTGGCTTCCTTGTAAAACTCCTTGGAGACTTGCATGTTGTAGGTTGAGGTGAAGGATTAGCATGTGTAGATGGTAGGAAGATAAGATAGTCCACATATGGTGGTGTGATGGTGGATTGTAAGCTTGGTTGAATTAATGATGGTTTGGAAATGGGTGTAGGAGATGGAATGGATAGATAGTCCATATAAGTAGACATGGAGCTGACTTGTGAAGTAGATTTACTAACTGGTGGGGTGGGGGTGATGGATTGGGGTATGGAATATGAAGTGGATTGAGGGATGTAGGTGGATTGTGGAAGGGGATCTGTGGGAGTGTAGGTAGGAATGGAAGATGATGGTTTGAGATAGGATGGAGTAGATGGAGAAGAAAGAAAAGATAGAGTGGATGGTGGATTAGAAATATCATGGGGATTATGGTGATGCATTGGATAACTAAGGTTGACAAGAGGACTTGGAGGATAATAAGATTGTGGATTTGGACTAGGGATGTAGGTGGTACGATCATTGTGGAAATATGGTGTTTGGATAATAACTATGGGAGAAGATGGAGGCAAGAATGATGTATGAGGGGGATATGTGGGTATGACATAGGAAGAAGGTGTAGATGAATGCAATAATGGATTTCCCTTATTAAAGGTATGATAAGAATTACTAGTGGGTATGAATGGATACATGATGGGGTAGTTTGGAGGAATTATTGGGTTTTGGATGGTGTTTGGAGAATTCTTGCTAAGGTTTTAAATGTACTCATCATGATCAAAAAGACTCTCATCATAATTGGAATAGGATAAAGTGGGAGAGAAGGCGGGAAAATCAAAGTCATCATAATACAATTATGCCATGACAATTTTCTGATGAGTTGGATATGGATGAAGAATGAAGATGGATGAAACACTAAAGCTCAGGTTAGGATGAACAATAAGCTCAAAATGGGATTTGGATTAAGCTCAAGATAGGAGGAAGGAATGACTCCAAAGACGATGGGATGACCAAGATGATTTTTCTAGCCTAGGATATAGGGTGAAAAGGAGGACATGATGGTAGATGGTAGTAATAAAATTTGAAGAAAATGATACAGAAGGATCGAAAGGACATGACGATGAACCTATGATGATAAATTTTGGAGGCTTTGGTGATTTTGGACTGATTTGGAAAAATATTTATTTGTATAATTCTTCATCTATGTATGTTCAAAATTTTTTCACTAGTTTTGTACCATCAAAAATTCGTAAGCAGTTCTACCTTATGGAATCAAATTAGCTTTGAAAACCTTTTCTTACAAACTTAGGTATACACCCAAGAGCTAATCACAATATGAACATTGAAGACCACACAATGGGTCAAACAATGTCGTATTAGCTAACTCCAAACGCTCAAGGATGGCACAATATGGTGTCTTGGGGAGGTTACTATCCTCTTTCTACAAAGATTATCAAACTTTTAGGGGTAGATCAGGCATGCTTCTAGTTAATGGCTTTTAGTATTTTTTTGACATTCACCAAATTAGTTTGTATGAGTATGACTCACTTAAGAGCCTAATGGACCACATTGGCTCCTTAATAAAGTTTGCTCGATCTGAACTATCATCCACACACCCTACCTAAGCTTGGTTGGATATAAAAAAAAAGTTTACTCATAGTCTTATTTATATATCGGCCGAGGTATTTACCAGTTTGAAGTTGTCCTCTAAAGGGGAAGTGAACTCTCTAGATAAGCCTTGCTAGAAGAAAATTAAAAAACTTAATATTTCTCTTTACCCAAGATCTATGAGGGCAAGGGGAGAGGATATAGACACATGTTATTCAATTTGTGCCACTTATATTAATAGAATTTCTAAATAAAAAAGCTCATAAGAAGTGTTGAGAAACACTTCTTCCAACATATCATAGATTTCTTCATTCCAAATTGAACCTAGGATTAGACTAAGTGTTTTCTATTCTAAAATAGAATACAATCATGATTATGCATGCAAGGTTAAATTTGAAAGTAAAATTGCAAGTATTTGAAAGGTTTTTCTGATTTTCCTTAAGGCATTTGAGATTGTGTCTGTGTTATTTTTAGAGCCTAAGATCAAATGTCTAATCAATTTATTTAAACCCAAAATCAAGTGTGAGTTTGCCTTGTTCAATTTTAAGCACCAAATCCAAGTGTTTGATCAAATTTCAGCCTTGTCCTTTTTAAAACCAAAATCCAAGTCATGAAGTTATGTGTGGCATACAAAGTTAGTGTTAAAGTACTAAATTAAATGTGACTTAATTCTTTTTTTGAAATTTTAATGCATGTTTCTACCAACTGTACCTACAATCTCTTAAACATTGATAACAATGATCTCGTAGTCTATACTCGCGATCCTATGGGGTTTTCAATGAAATAAAAAACTAGAAAAATATATTTGAAAGAGAAATAAAAGCAATACCTATGACCACAATCCCATTTGGTCAACACATGATCCCGCGAGGTTAGGCAGAAAAGCCGAGGGCACATATTTTAAGGATCTTTGGAAATTTTAAAGGTTCCATATGGCTTATAATAAAGTGATCTCGCGGGTCAAACCGCAATCTCTCAAGGTCAAGAAATAAACTCAAGGGCACAAATTTTAAGGATATTTGACAGTTTTAAATGTTCCTTATGGATTACAATAAAGAGATCCTATGGGGTCAAACCATGATCCTGTATGCTCAAATAACATTCCCACCGACTACCACAGAATACAAAAACATACAAAATAGAGGGAAAAAGATAGAAAGAGATTTTTTTTGTGAAAATGCGATCCCACAGGTTTTTCCTTCGATCTCGCAAAAATTCAAAGAAATGAAAGAAAAGAGAGATAAATGGGTTTAGACAGAGAAGAGTTTGTTTGTGGGAATGCGATTCCATAAGTGTTGTCTATGATCCCACTAACTATCCCCATGATCCCACTGATGCTTGTTTTTTATTTCTATGTAAAATATGACTAGGAGATTGATGTCACAAATAGCCGTACTTCCACCTTCCAACCTGTAAAAACCAAAAATACCTTGCAAAGATACTCAAACAACACAAAACATTAGTTTTTGGGTTAGTTTTGCAAAGAAAAAAGACAAGTGTTGGAAAGTTAAGGTGCTAAGTGTAATCACCCAAAAATGGTCATCTAGACTATTAGCCCCTTTCTAGCATTATTTGCTAAATTTATCAATTGCTTATTCTTGATCAAATCCTAATTTTATCATTTATTCAATTATATTCTATGGATTAACCATTTTATCCTAAGTCTTTATTTAATTAAAAGGAATTCCCTCTACTTTTATTAAATAAAAAGCCCCCACTTACCTTTTATCCTAAGTTGCACAAATAAAGCATTATTCCTATTTAATAAATAAGAAGAAAAGGCTTTTTGTCTCACATGGGGCACAAAAGTCAACACTTCTTTCTCACTGGAGGAGACTTGTGCACAAGGATTGCTCCCACTTTCAAATGCCACCCTTGATCAAATATTTTGCCTCTCAATCTCCATGGTCCATTTATCTTTAAAAGGAGAGCTCTCTTCCCATTCTAGAATCCCCACTCTAGATGCTAATGTTATATTGTAGGTTTTCTTGGTGCCATTGGAGATTTTGAAGAACTTGTTGCATTTTAGTCCTCATATTTTCATTATAGCTTAGTTATCATGTCATTCTTTGCATAGTTTCCTTTCATGCTTTAGCTTAGTTCACATAGTTTAACTAGTAATGGCTTGTAACACTCTCATTTCCATAGTTTAGTTGCATTCTTGCATTCTCATTCTAGCATAGCTTGCATTGCATTTTTCATTGTGATTCTTGAAGATATTGGAATTCTTTCCCTTGTCTCTTTGAATCTCCCATTGCATGGTTTACTAGCAAGGTTGCATGCTTAATAGCTCTAGCTGAGAGCCCTCTAAACACCCTTGCACTCCATGCCTAGAGAGATCTAGGTCACTTTTTAGAGTTTCCAATCCATGGATGCCCTTGGAATCAATGGCTTAGAGAAGTGCACATTTTGAGTGTACACTCTTGTACCTAAATTATATTACGATCTAAGGAAACAACTATTTTCCTCTTTCAACAACATGGTTGAAAGTGCATATCATATTGAGGATGTTTCCATAAGGAAAGGGGATATTGTCCTCAACAAAGATACTAGAGGTAATAGAAAGGACAAAAAAAAACCTTGGAAGAAAAACAAATATGTTGTCAATGATGGGGTTGTGGATGTTCCTAAAGATAAAGAGTCCACTTTCCACCTCTCCAATGCTATCTACACAACTAAACAAGAAGAGGCTGCCAACACTCAAAGTGCATCTAAACCTCAATATGTAGACAAACCCAAGAAGTCATATCAATGATGAGTCTACACAAAGTTGGCTGAACCTTTTGACATGATTCTTAAGACCTTGGTTGCCAACAAGTATCTTACGCTTCCTGACAATTCTCGTCCCTTCAATCCATGAGTTAAGCCTGATTGGTGGAAAGAGGATCATTTCTGTAATTACCATAGAAATAAGGGACACAACACGGATAATTATTTCAAGCTCAAAGATGCTATTCAAGATCTTATTGATGGAGGCATAGTTCTCACAGATAGCTTGGTTAAGAATTCTAATCACAAGGCCTTCAAAACCCCTCTACTTGAGTATGAAAAGGGGGAGTCCTCTCAAGTGAACAAGAAAAATCATGATGCCAAGATCAATTATACATATACTAACAATGAGAATGTGATCAACATGTTAGAACCCATTGAGAGTGTTTTTATGATGAGATATCAAGGTAATAGTGACATCAATCATGATATGCCTAAGTTGGTCTTGCAAACACTTGATGGTTTATCTTCCTAAAGTGAGACACTGAATGCTGTTACTAGGGGGTAGTCCAAAATCATCCTTCAAATTGCTCATGATCCCAAACAAGCCTCGTCTTCTAAACAAGTGACTTCTTCAACCATATCTAGCTATGATCTTGTTCACTAGTTGCAACAAACACCAGCCCAAATATCCATTTTTGAGTTGCTTGAGCTATCCCCCTTGCACATAGAGATCCTTGAAAAGGCTCTACACATAGTGAATGTCCCTAATAACATTGATCCAGATAGGTTCAGGCTATGGTCAATCATATCTCATCTCCTCACTATCTGTCATTTTCCACAGAGGATGACACATCCCTTAGTCACCCACATAATTTGGCTTTACATATCGAGGTCCAAGTCTACCATACTTGAGTCCACCAAGTCTTGATAGACAATGGTGTGGGGTTGAATATTGTTTCCTTTCATGTTGTGCAATAATTGGGATTGTCTGAATTTGCTATAGATCCTAGGTGAAAGATCACTATCAAAGCATATGATGAAGTGGAGAGGTCTTCAAAGGGTCTTATCATACTGCCTGTCTGAGTGGGTCTAGTTGCAAAATATATTGTGTTTAAAGTATTAGACATCTCTCTCACATACAACATTCTTCTAGGTTGTCCTTGGATCCATGACATGCAAGTTGTTCCTTCTACCTACCATCAATGTGTCAAATTCCTGTACAATGGAGCTGAAAATGTGATTCCTGGGGACAATGCTATTTCTATTAATACTCTCACTACCACTAAAACATTTTTCCTACACAATAAACCTTCTCATGATCCTAGTGTGTCCCTTATTGCTGCTGAGCAAAAATTAAAAATGATGAGTATTGGTATGGGTGAATACACATTGGATTCTATTACTGCTATGCCTATCTCTCCTAAGTCATATGGTAGACCTTTAGACAAGATGAAGCCTTCCGCTTCTACCATGATGGTTTTTGGTACCTTTGTTCATGTGTCCATACCCTTAGAGGTAGAAAAAGAAGAACAAGATGTTAGAGATTGGATCTATAGAGTGGAAGAAGATAGTATGACAGGTGCTACTCCCATATCCTCTAGACACTATGGTAAAGGCTACACACTTTTGTAGAAAATGGGCTATCAAGGTCAAGGACCTTTAAGTAATAATGGACATGCTCTAGTTGAACCTTTGAGTCATACTAATGGTCAAAATGCTAAGGATACCACGGGTCTAGGATACGGTGCTGAAGAGGACCCCCCTGAATGTTCCAAAAATGCTCCCATGATTAGTGACTTAGATATAGATATGGGTGAATCACCACTAAAAACTATGGTCCAAATGGAAGACAGTCTCCCTTCTACTTCACTCCTTTGGGGAGAAGAATGCATACCTAATAATAACACAGTTGAAGCCTCTACATCTAGAAACAATGTGCCTAATGAATCTAACTTCAGAAGTAGACAATGTAGGAATATTACATGGTTACTAGAAAGAGAAGGTCTCACACATAATGGCATGGGTGCCTCTACTTCTAGGCATCCTAAGCCTTCTTGGTATAAACATCCTAGTAGAAGTTCAATGATAGATTCAAATGAGTATGAATAGATAACTCTCTCAAAAGGAACTTCCATAGTGGATATGGAAATTGATGCAATTCATACTTATAGTGCCCAATCTAATGTAGTTGATGAGTCTCACATAGGGTCTGATGAGTTCGATCTACGTATTTCTTTAGTGAGCCACACTAGTCCTTCTATGCCAAATCTAGATCTTGATACTTTTGGAGCCTACTCTATAGGCTCGACTTCTCTTGTCACTAGAGCTGATACCTATCACATCAATAACCTTGAACCTATCACTTCACTTCCTCTCATACACCTAGATCTCATAGATTGGTCTTCCCAGGATCAAAGACCTACATTGCCTTCCTTCCAAAATGACTATGAGATTTCTTGTTACCTCAATATCATTGAACTTGTCATCTCTTCCACCAGTGAACCAATAAAAAATATGATAGAATCAGATATCAAGTACCCCAATCATAAAATCAAAAGAAAGAAGAAATGGTTAGATGGAAAAAACCACATTATGGCGGTGTCTGAACCCCAAAATAGTAAAAATAAAGATGTATCTAAGGGTAAAAACCTCTCCAAGGCACCCAAGGATGAGGTACTTGGTAGTCTACCTAGCTACTTCTAGGAAAGATCTTTAGTTCTAATAGAATCTACATAGCCAATCAACTTAGGGACAAAGGAGTCTCCAAAGATAATCAATGTAGCTCAGTCCCTCTCGGTAGAGGAGAAAGAACAATTTACCAGATTTTTTTTGTAGAAAAAGATCAACTTTACATGGACATATTCGAACATGCCTAGTTTGGACACTGAGCTTATTATGCACCACCTCTCTATTGCTCTAGGGGTAAAACCCATCAAATAGAAACTCAGAAAGATGCATCCTCATGTGGCATTATTGGTTAAGGCTAAACTTGAGAAGCTTCAAAAATCTAACTTCATAAGAGCTATTGACTATGCTGAATGGATTTCCAATATTGTTCCTATTTCCAAACATGATAAGTCCATTTGTGTATGCACTGACTTCAGAGATCTAAATAAAGCATGCCCTAAGGATAATTTTCCACTTCCAAACATCGATATGATAGTGGACATGACAACATGCTATGAAATGTATTCCCTTATGGATAGATTCTATGGATATAACTAGATCAAAATCACCCCTGAAGACCAACAGAAGATAGCTTTCACATGTGCATGGGTACCTTTTGTTGAAATGTTATGCCATTTGGTCTTAAGAATGCTGGTGCAACCTATCAGAGAGCTATGACTACCATATTCCATGATATGATGTATAAAAACATGGAAGACTATGTTGATGACACACTTGCTAAATTACAATAAAGAAGCACTCATTTATCTAATTTGAGTTTGATATTGGACCGCATGGAATGATTTCAACTCAGATTGAATCCTAAGAAATGTTCTTTTGGTGTCACTTCTGGGAAACTGCTAGGCTATATCATATCAACAAAAGGAATAGAGGTAGACCCAGAAAAGGAGCAAGCTATCATGGAGATGCCACCTCCTCACAACATAAAACAATTAAGGGGTCTCCAAGGCCATCTCCAATCTATTAGGTAGTTCATTTCTCAATTAGTTGATAGAGCTCAACCTTTCAATAAGAATTTTCATAAAGGGGCTACTTGCATATGGAATGAGGAATGTCAAAAGAACTTGGACCAAATCAAGGATTACCTAGAAAAACCTCCTATTCTTATGCTTCCTATCCAAGGGAAACCTTTGATAGTCTACATATCTACTACAATGAATTCTTTAGGAGCTCTCATTACACAACAAGATGATATGGGAAAAGAATGAGCTATCTATTACATCAATCACACCTTGGTTGATTATGAGCTCAATTATACCAGCATTGAAAAATCTTATCTAGCAGTAGTTTTTGTGTCCCAAAAACTCACACATTACATGCTCACACATACTATGCAACTGATCACCAAAATTGATCCTTTAAAATACCTCTTAAGTAAAGCTACGCTTACTGGATGACTTGCTAAATGGATGCTAATTCTTTCAGAATTTGACATTTAGTACATCAAAAGGAAAGCCATTAAAGGAAAAGAAATCATGGATCAATTGGCCAAATTTTCCATGATTGATGATGCTCCTCTTTAGATAGACTTCCCAGATGCTTCAATCATGAATGTCACAGAGCGTACATGGAAAATGTTCTTTGATGGTTCTCATACAAAGAATGGGGCTGACACTCGAATCTTATTTGTTACACCTCATTGATACATGATTCCTAAATCTTATAAGATTCTCTTTCTATGCACCAATAATATAGCTGAATATGAAGCCCTTCTCAATGGTGTTAAGCTTTCCCTAGAATGGAGGATTACAAAATTGCATATCTTTAGAGATTCACAGCTTGTCATAAATCAAGTAAACGATGATTACCAGACAAAGGATGACAAGTTGATTCCCTACATGAAGATGATATACTCGCTTAGGAATTATTTCACATCTATTACATTCCAATGAATTCCTAGAGCTAAGAACAAGGCTGCTCATGCCATGGCTACTTTGGCATCCATTCTACAATTGGAAGAACATGAGTCATGCTTTGAGTTCCTAGTGGAAGAGTTGCCTTATCCCACCCATGATACCCCTGATGACCGTGTCATTTACGCTGTGGTTGGTCATGATTCATCCCGCTATGCTACTATATTTTCCTATCTCTGAGATCAGATTATTCCTAAAAATCTAACATGCAATGAGAACTGCCAACTCATCCATAATGCCTCACATTTTACCCTCATCTCTTGTTCAACTTGTATAGGAAGGGTCTAGATGGAACTCTCCTTAGGTGTCTAGAAATATAGGAGTCAGAAAAAGTGCTAGCTGAAGTCCATGATGGCATATGTGGTTCACACTCTAATGGTCTTGTGTTAGCTTGGAAATTGCTTAGGGCTGGTTACTATTGGCCTACTATGCAAGCTGATGCTGTTTGATATGCCAAGTCCTGCAAGAAATGTCAACTACTTAGGAATCTCATTCATGCTCCTAGATGTCATCTTATTCCCTTTATTACATAGTGGCCATTTCAGCAATGGGCCTTTGACTTGGTAGGGAAGATTCATCCTAGTTCTTCAATTGGGCATAAGTTCATTATTACAACTACTGAATATTTTACCAAATGGGTTGAAGCTGTCCCACTATCTGTAGCTACAAGAAAACATGTTGCCTTTTTTTTATCTTGAATCACATCATTTTTCGCTATGGTATTCCTTATTCCATAGTCATAGATAATGGTGGCCAATTCAAGAATAAAGACCTGAACCAATTGTGCAAAAAATTCAAAATTAAACAACATTGGTCTTCTATTTACTACCCTCAAGGGAATGACCAAGCTAATGCCTTGAATAAAACATTGCTGAAAATCCTTCATAGGACAATGCACAAATCAGGCAAGGATTGGCATCTGTAGATCAATCCTACACTATGGGCTTATAGAAATTCTATTCACACTCCTACAGGTGCCACACCTTTTTCCATGGTCTATGGTTATGAGGCTATCTTACCATTAGAGGTTGAAATGCCATCATTGAGAGTCTCTCTACATGGTTTGATTACCAATGAAGACCATAGGGCCATGAGAGTTCATGAGCTTACTAATTTGGAGGAATGCTGCAAGGCCACCTTTGATCACATGCACACTTATCAGAAGAGAATGTCTGCTACCTATAATAAGAAGGTTCATCCTAGAGAGTTCCAAGTGGGTGAATTAGTCCTAAGAGAAAATCCTAAGAATAAATAGAGTAGAGAGTAGAAAGGCAAGTTCAAGTAGAATTGGTTAGGGCCTTACATCATCATGACAACATTTGGGTCTGGGGCCTATCAGTTATCTACACCTAAGGGAGAAGAGCTTGCCAAACCTATTAATGTTCTACATATGAAGAAGTTCTATGCCTAAGGTTCTTGAGCTCTTTGTATATATCTTATCGATCCTGAAAAAATTCCAAAAAAATTCATATATGATGTTGAAAAAATCCTAAAAAGCATATAAAGTCCTGAGAAAAAAAAGAGCATCCTAGTGAAAACCTAGCAATAGGCACTTTGATGTCTCACCAAAAAAATTATATATTCCCAAAAAAAAGAAAAAAAAAGAAGTCCTAAAAAAATCTACCAAGTGGTGAAAGCCTAGAAACAGGCACTGTTAGGGACCCTTGCACCTATTTCTATCAGTCTTGTGTGGTGCTCATTTGCTCCACTTCTCACTTTCTCTCTCCTAGCCTAGAATTGACTCTTGTCTTAGTCTAGGGGGCATACATTGTTTTAGCTTATCTTGGGTCTCTTTGTGCATCCAGGTTTCTTGGGAAACTTCATTCAAATAGTGTTTCTCAACACTTTCCAACTGTGTTTTTCAACACTTCTCTAGCGTCAAGTGTTTCTCAACACTTATAAGATATCCTACCCATAGTCTAGAATGATATGATATTTCACACCGGTAGATACGTACTCAAGGTTTGACTCTATGATCTACACACACACACTTAAACACTTGTCTCACTGAGACTTGTTTGACTTTATTTATTTGTGTGTTGTCTATGATGATTTCTTTTGATGAGTGTTCTCTCCCTAATAGTTTTTGATGATGCATAGCTAGAAGACTGGGGGCATGAGGACATGTTTTATCTATTTTCTGCTTGTGGGTATATCTTGTTGATCCTAACTGTCATGAGCATTTATTCTTGTTACACTTGACACTAAGGATCTACAATGTATTATCCTTGACTGTTTTCCACAAGTGCATGCTTATGGTCATCTTGAATGTCTTGTGTCTCGATGTGAGCATAATCTTGCTATACTAAACTTAGGGAGCCTCACTGCACTAGTCATCTTGACCTACATGTCTTTGATGCTTAGGTGGGATTCCCACATACTTATCTGATATAGATCATATTCATATACCCATAGTCATACTAGTGCATATTATATGATCTTGTGATGCTACCAATAAAGCTTGATGATGATTATTAGAGTCTAACAGCTTCATAACCTTGCAAGTAAACCACTTTTCATAGTAGCTTGCATTCTTAGGTTCATGTTAGTTTAGTTTTGCATCCTGCATATGAAGAGAGCTCTCCTTTCATCTTTCATGGACTTGTCAGTCATCTACGCTCACCTTTTACTTCTTCTCGATCATGTCTTTTGCTTCTTGTCTTTCATATCACATCCTTTTCTATTCCTATCATCACAAGGGGTTAATCTTATCATCATATATAAAAAATATCATTTTAAGAAACATGATTCTATATCATAACATGAGAACTAAACATACATCCATGAGAGAAACTATACATGAGCATTTATAAGCATATATCATACATTTGAGCAATATAATAAGACAATAATACTGAAACATCCATCACAATGAAAAATGCATCATAATGAGACAAGTACACAAGATATATCATAATCTAGTTATCTCATATATATATCATGATACAAATATAATATGAGATTCAAAAACTTGGATAAAGTCTCAAGACATGTCTATACATCCAAAACCCTAAACCTAGGACTGGTTCACCCCCTCATGTGTAGGAGGTGCTAGTGGAGCCAGTGGTCCCATCCTATTAGCTGGCATGTCCGACCTCCATGCCCTCTTAGAGTAGAGTGGCAATCGCTAAGCCTCAGGCATGACTGCTATGTACAATTCATGGTAGTATGCCACCCATGCTACCTCCCTCTGTATCTCTATGACATCATCCTATGCCACTCTCTCTCGATGATCTATCTCAGCCCATACATCCATAAGCTACTGATCATGAATAGTGATCATGGTCTGCAATTGCTACACCTCAGCCTCTAAGGTCCAGACCCTAGCCTAGAGATCCCCTCCTCCTCTGGCTGCAGGCTGCTCCTACCCTACCTCAACCTATCAAAAAACTGGTCTCACCTCCTCATCCTCATCCTCATCCTCATCCTCATCCTCATCCTCCTCTACCTATCAGTGTGACCATCTGCAACCACCCGATCGAGACCCCTGGCCTACCTCTGCTCTCCTCCTGCCTCCCCCTCCTCCATCCTCTCCATCCCCACCTAGTGCCTAAGGTTGTGCATTCAGGACTGTAAACCTCAAGAATGGATGTCTAAGATGCTCTGCTATGTATGCCACATCTGCCCCTACATCTACCATATCCAGTAGGTAGTCCCATGGCTCCCACTGCAATCTCACTATCTCTTGTGCTGCCTACTGGTAATCCAACATTGGAAGCCATCCTAGTGTCTCCTCCTCCTATACCCTGGCATATGTAGTGGTCTCTACTACCACCCTCTACTACTTACCAAACTACCTCCATAATCAGGTAATCACAAAATGCTCCACAATCTCTACATGCTTGCCTAGTAATGGTTGGATGCATAGCATGTACTCAAGCTCTTGATCCTCATCCCTCCATTGCTCGCACTACCTGTATGGCCTCCACTCAAATGTCATCAGCTCATCTAACAACCTCCTATAATATGTGAGGTCCCCATTGTGTGGATGTGTGATGAACCTGGTATATCAATATATGTAGGGAGTCCTCCACTCCTAAGGTTGTACCCGTGGTCGCATAACAACTATGTGCTCCCACACCCATATTTGCACCAGGACAGCCCCACATGTTCATGATCAGCCATCCTTGTAGATGATCTCATGTAGCTCATGATACATATCTTCAAGGATCATTGGCCCCCATGCCATCCATCTAGGTCACACCACCAGGTCTGTGACCAGTCTCCCCTAGCCTAGTGGGAACCCTCTCTGACTCTAGTCAGTGATCAGAGCCTGTGCTACTATGGAGCACATGATGCATGGCACTAGATAGTCTCGATCGTACTACTATATCAGACAGTCCAAAATGAGATGTCGATCTAGGATGGTAACATCCTAGAAGAGGTCTTGAATGGCTTGCCTCCCCTCTATGGGAGTTTGAACATAGTATACCTATGCCAACAAAAAATCATGTCAGTTTTCATCATATGGAAACATTACATTAATGAACATCTCTACAAACATGATTATGCTCACTGCATCTCCATGGTGCGGTACATGAAGGATCTAGTAGACATCCTCAAGTGTGATAGTGGCCTCTCCGATCAGCAAGTGAAAGGTGTTATGCTCACTATGCCACCTCTTTGCAAGTGCTGTCAGTAACCCGTGGTTTGCCCATATATGGGACATCTCCAACAAGTAGTCAAAACCCATTTGAGACAAAGCCGCTCTCCCTAGATCATCCAGATCTTGGAAATAATGTAACATGACCATGCTCAGTGCTCTAATGATGAGTGCTGATAGAACCTCCTGCAAGCCATAAACCCGCAAACCAGATGTTAGAACATGTCACGATGGATGTCCAAAATCAGTACAAGTAATCTCAAAAAGAAAAAATTATCTCTACACATGTTATATTGCTCAAAGTAAAGTCATGTGATACTTCTTATTATACTAGTGTGACACTATCTATTGATACTGTATCATGCGATACTTTCTTGTATAGTGGTATGATACTCTTGCTTCATGTGATAGTTCGCACCTGGTCGCACGATATTTCATCTAGGCTCGTGCGATACTTTCCTGGATGACCGTGTGACACTTTATGGCCCCAAGAAGTCTCATACAATAGAGTATACAATAGTTGTGCAATAATTTTTAAAGTATCACATGATTTTTTGCTAAAGCATAATTTGAAAATTCAAAAAACATGCTTTAAATGCAAAAAATGACTCAAAACGGCTAGTTTTTATGAAAACTTACCGGAGCACCATACTAAGGAGGCCAGTTGTACAATTGACCATGCTCAAATTGATTTGTGCAAATGGGAATGCCTACCTACTAAGCCATAGTCTCTCTTAGATCTCTCAAAGTTCTCAAAACTCACATAAGAAAAATGAATTTGAAAATGACCTTTTCACCCCTTATATAGCATTTTGACCTAAGATGGCATTTTGATCTAATTTTCAAAACATCTCAAAATTTCATAAAAATATCACCCTTGGCTAATTTTGATGTCTTGGATCCATTTTCAGGATTGAAATCAAAATCTGAGTTCATCTTGATGTTCAAAATCACATTTTAAAATTTCTCCTTCTTCTGCACAGTTGGCTGAGCATTTGAGGCCTGGTCCTTTGATCTTCGCTGGGGCATCTTCATTTCTTCATCTCCATCTCTCTCACCCTTCTAGTCTTTCATTCATTTCCTTCACTTCATCTCTCTGAGGTTTTGACTTTATCTTTATCCTATATCTTTCTCTGTCAAACCTAGTCAAGCTGGGGTATATTTTCACTGCTTGATGGTTATTCTATTATCTTTCATCTTTGATTATGATTTCTGGTGACTTGATTATGTTTCTCTCATCTTTCTTCTGCATTCCCTCTACCTCATTTCTATTTTAACCCTAAGGGGGCAGACATATTCTATCAACTATTCTCTAGAGCATTTTCTTGACCATTCCATTTTCTCTGATTGATCTATCTATCTATTGTGCTTGACATGTTAGTTCTCATCCTGAGTTTTGATACTATCCATCTCTCACCTAAGTGTTTAGTACTATCGCTACCAGGCTGACCATGCAAGATTTTCTATCTCTCTGCACTTCATTCTTTGGTGTTAGATCTCTATCTATTGCCTTCTTGGCTGATCTATTCTTTGACGTAATGTGTTCCCAAATTGATCACACATTAGTCAAAGAGGGGCAAATGTAATCACCCAAAAATGGTCATCTGGACTATTAGCCCCTTTCTAGCATTATTTGCTAAATTTATCAATTGCTTATTCTTGATCAAATCCTAATTTTATCATTTATTCGATTATATTCTATGGATTAACCATTTTATCTTAAGTCTTTATTTAATTAAAAGGAATTCCCTCTACTTTTATTAAATAAAAAGCCCCCACTTACCTTTTATCTTAAGTTGCACAAATAAAACATTATTCCTATTTAATAAATAAGAAGAAAAGGCTTTTTGTCTCACATGGGGCACAAAAGTCAACACTTCTTTCTCACTAGAGGAGACTTGTGCACAAGGATTGCTCCCACTTTTAAACTCCACCCTTGATCAAATATTTTGCCTCTCAATCTCCATGGTCCATTTATCTTTAAAAGGAGACCTCTCTTCTCATTCTAGAATCCCCACTTTTGATGCTAATGTTATGCTGTAGGTTTTCTTGGTGCCATTGGAGCTTTTGAAGAACTTGTTGCATTTTAGTCCTCATATTTGCATTATAGCTTAGTTCTCATGGCATTCTTAGCTTAGTTTCCTTTCACGCTTTAGCTTAGTTCACCTAGTTTAACTAGTAATGGCTTGTAACACTCTCATTTCCATAGTTTAGTTGCATTCTTGCATTCTCATTCTAGCATAGCTTGCATTGCATTTTTCATTGTGATTCTTGAAGATATTTGCATTCTTTCCCTTTTCTCTTTGAATCTCCCATTGC
The DNA here is from genome assembly GCA_027943335.1 of Chamaecyparis obtusa. Taxonomy (NCBI): domain Eukaryota; kingdom Viridiplantae; phylum Streptophyta; class Pinopsida; order Cupressales; family Cupressaceae; genus Chamaecyparis; species Chamaecyparis obtusa. Next base: position 199,621 of record BSBK01003492.1, read on the forward strand.
ATGGTTTACTAGCAAGGTTGCATGCTTAATAGCTCTAGCTAAGAGCCCTCTAAACACCCTTGCACTCCATGCCTAGGGAGCTCTAGCTCACTTTTCAAGGTTTCCAATCCATGGATGCCCTTGGAATCAATGGCTTAGAGAAGTGCACATTTTGAGTGTACACTAAGAGGGGGGTGAATCAGAACCTTATAAAACTTTTAACCTTCAATAACTATTTTATCCTTTTTTCTTTGCATGCATTAAACTTAACCATTTATTACTAAATTAAAGTAAATTAAAGTAAAATATTTCAATCATAAACACATAACACACATAAACACATTTGACACATGATTTTGGTTATGCACAAACCCTTGGTTAGAGGGGAAAACTACAATGGGGATGACACCCACAATCATTCACTACTGTAGCATAAAGGTTTCGCAACTAGAGCATAAAAAAGTATCACTTCTAGTGATTTACCATGTTAGGAGTAATACAAAATAAAACCTACTAAAGTGTACCTACTTAAAGGATTTCACAACACTCATTAAGTGTGCACTCTTAAGATATTTCCACTAAAAGCTTGTTAATGCCTACCCAATATGTGGGTTTTGAGAATACAAAAAAAATAATGTATTCTAGTAATAATTGATTTTCAATAATGTATCTACCTATATGCTAGGTTAGATCCTTTGTGCTCTTTGTAGTATCATTACCTTTCTCTGACTGATTTCACCAAAATCATCCACTTTCTCTGTGCGGTAGCCTTATCTGCTCTATGTTCTCTACTTCACTTTCTTCTCTCTTAATATTTTTTCTCAATCCATCCTTATGTATTAATTTTTTAGCTTCCTCATTACTTGACCTAATTAGGGTTTGAATCCTTCTAGAAAGCTTAGACAAATAGATCAATGATCCATATTCATTTCCACTTTCCAAGAAATATCTGCTTTATTTTCATTTGTTAAATCTATGCCTTGGTATTATTTACAATCATGTTTCATTTCCAATAAATCTTACCTAACATTTTCCTCAATCTTCATAAACCATTTTCTTTCTTAGTAGAATTTGGTCAAACTTTTATATTCATCATGTATCAATCAGTTGTCTTTCCTGATCTACTCGGTTATCATGTTGTTCCTTCTCAATAATACTCTTCATCGATTAACATACTTACATGGTACTCTTCCTACTTGGTTAATTACATTTGTTTGGTGTCCATTCTATTTGGTATACACTATTAGGTATATGCTTTGTTTTGTGCTCAGTAACTATTCTGCCATGTCTTTACCAACTAACTTGCTCTTCACCGAATGACTTTATTTTCATCGACTAACTTTATCACTCATACTAAATTGATATTTTCTTCACTAATGACAACACTAAATGAATTTAGGAGTAACACTCTCCCCCTTTGGTATTAGTGACAAAATGTTTTATAGATTAGTCAAAATTTTGATATCTCCAATTTATGATAACTTAGTAATAATTCCCCCTCAACATATAATTCTCTTGTTTCAAAATCTCCCTTATTTCTCCCATATATACATAGATAACAAAATAATAAACAATATTCCATTCACTCTCTTCACTATCCCCTGTATGTGCAATCTACTATCCATATTCACTATCCCCCTTTTTTGACAATAATGCCAAAAACAAAAAGGTAATGTACAAATAATACTCACAGTTTGTCAAACAATCCTTTGTAAGTAGATTTAGCACTATCATATGTAGTTTTCCATGTTTCTTGTTGTGCTTCAAGTGTTGAAAGTTGTGCCTATAGTTGTGATGAAATATCTTCCATATGATCCATGACTTACATCTTAGGTGTAGCAATTATCTCCTTGGATTTCTTTATATTTACCTGAATAACCTCCAAATGAGGAATTATTTGTGCTTGTAGTTCAATTATTTCTTCTCTAATCTTCTCCTCTTCCTTCTTAAAATCCCATTGTAAGCTTATAAAATTCTTAACCTTTGAATAATGTGCTTGGAATTTCTAAGGATCATTAGTCAAATTATTTGCACTATCATTTAGATCTTCATCTATCTTCTTTAGTATATCTAGAATATGTTTGGTAAAATGAGAAACATGGTAAAGTTGTTGGAATAATTAAATTATTATCTTTTTGGTGCCCTCCAACTCATTAGCAATGATAAAAAGTGTAACCTTTTGTTCTGCAATATTTTGGATCATTTTTTCCACTAACTTTTGTTTAACCCTCTGCTCAGCTATCTTCAAAATTATCTCTTCATCATCAACATTATATTCATTAACTTGAATTACAAGTGAGAATAACGAATCAATTATAGATGCATTCTCATTAATTTGAGTCTTAGGTACAATCTGTAATAAGATTTCTTTCACCTCTTATAGTACTTATTGTTGTTTCCTTTCTTGTTTAAGTTTATCCTGTGTTGCTTTTCTCTTCATCAATTCACCATACTTCATCATTTCACCATACTTCATAATTTCATCAGGATTCATTTTGGTTAGATCACAGATGGGGATCACTATCTCTTCATCTAGTGATATATTCTCCTTTTTACTTTTCTTCTTCTTCTCAGTATGAGAAGTAAGTACACTTCCACTAGGTAAAATATTTGGAGGCAATGGGGCCTTAGTGTGCTTCTTAGTGGGGTCTTCAATCTTTTCTTTCTCACATTCATTTTCACTTTATTTTTCTTTTTATTTTTCTCGTGCATCTATTTTCATGCTTGTAGTAGAAGTATCTATTGTCTCTACAGTAGTAGGCTCTTTAACTCATTTGGTGGCTGTGGGTTCATCACCCTGATCTATTTCCTTTTTCTTCTTGGTTTCCTTAGTCATTTCCTCAGTTTCTTTAGGAACATTAGTATCAATTATAGAATTGGTTTCAAGTGGTACTTAAATAGGTGTAGGAGCTATATATTCATGCACTTGCTCCAAAATTTTTGCATCCTTCATCAGTTATGCTATTGCAGGCTCAATAATTGATGTATCTTCAAGGGGTTCCTCGATAGTGTCCATGACATCTTGATCCTTATTTATAGTTGCATCCCAATCTTTTTCAGTGATGTATTATATTATAACCTCTTCTGTATCTTTGACCATGTGAGGAATATCATCAATTATTTTATTTATAGTGTCCTCGGGGTTTGCTTCCATATTTTCTACTTGTGCATCCATAGGTAGCTCAGTATTTGAAATGCCCACTTTTTTGTCCAATTGAGATATTTGTCTTTGTTGGTTTCTTCTTCCACCTCTTGTGATCTACTTGTCAAGATGCTCAATGATCTCTTCTTAATCATGAATATCTTCTTGTGATTTATTAGTGCTTCATCAATTTCTTGTACTGATAGTGTTGGTAATGATATAACCAGTGATCTCTCCCTTATCTTTCTTTCAGTATCTAGTGCATATCTCCATCTTGTAATAATTCTTTCATATAGCTCTTCACATATCTTTCCTCCAAGTTCCATAGGTACAATTCTAAAATTTTACATTGCATCAATAGTTGCTTCTTCAATTTTCAACTTGTCCTCATCATTTAACTTATGAAACTTTAATATGTGCATAAACCCAAAATGTCCATTTCATCTTCAAGCTTCAACATGCTCATTAATAATCTTGGTATAAAATTCTTCACAACTCTAAATTGATCTTCACTATCTAATTTTGTCCTTTCACTATAATCATTCTTTTGTTTCTTCATTATTTTGGGTGCTGAATTTTGTGTGTATTTCCTCTTCCTATATGTCTTAGTTTTAGGTTGATTTTTCTCAAATATACCAGTTTTACTTCTACCTCTTTTTGTAGGTGGTGTGGGGGTTGATGTAGCTTTAGTTCTTGAACTTGTAACCTTCGGATTGAAATTTTCCTTTGTTAGGGCCTTCCTACCCATTTTCAGTTTAGATTTTTCTACTTCCACTTCCTCAGCTTCTTCTCCCTCAGTTTCTTTATCTACTGACTCATCCTTCTCTTCACCAAATTGCTCTTCTAATGTGTTTAATTTTTTTTATTGATTTCTTTTGAATTTTAGGAGCTAGGATTTCAAGTCTTATCCTCTTCTTAGCTTCTTCAAATATTCCAAATCATTTTGTTGTCTTTTCTATTGGAAGTCTTATATGGGAAAGTGAGGATACTTAGAGGGGGGTGAATTAGTTATCCATAAACTTTCATACTTTGAAACCAATTTAACATTTATACCATAAACATAGATTTCAATACTAAAATGAATCTAATATTCTAATCACATCCATAAAATATAAATCATAACACAAAGATTTGGTAACCCAGAAACCCTTGAAAGGTAAAAAATGGGGTGGGGATGACACCCACAAATCTTCACTACTACAACAATAAAGTGTGCTTGTTAAGGCTACAAAGTTTTGATCATTTCTAGTGATCTACCCTATGAGGGGTCTGCCCTATTAAGAGCTTACAGACTTATACAATCTACCTTGATTAAAGGATTTAAAACTCACAAATAAGTAAGCACTCAGTTAAGATATTTACAATGGTATGTTAGAACCACTATGTTAAGAGATTTACCCTGATTCACTTGATATAATGTATCAGTACCCGATCCTTCAGTTTGCACTTCAAATGCTAGTAATAGATCTCTTTCTAATACTTATTTGATCTCAAAATCAAATATTGCTTTGTTATATCCTTCATTTCTCTGCTCAGTCACTCTGCCTGATCTCTGCATCAAATAATCAAAACACTACATCCATCTGCATACATACGATATCCTTTGTTTCTACATTTTAGGGTTTTGATATCACCTTATATAAAAAATTGATCAAGCTTCTAGATCAAGATCAATGATCTAGATTCATCACTTATGTCACTTAAGAATTCCCTTTTTCTAATTGGTTACATTGCTTGCATAGGGATTAATGATTGAAATCACAAAGTGTAATCAACTCCTTGATTCTCTCAACAATCATTAAATCACACATAGAAGTCAACCAAAATGGTTCACCTAGGTGTTTTTACCATTACAAACACATATACAAAAACTAGTTCACTCAGCATATGAAGCCTTTGATGCTAGATCAAAACTATTTTCCTTATACTGGCACTTGACACTGACTCTTCTATACAACTTGACATATACTGCTTGGTAACTACTAAAGTACTCAATGACCTTTGACTTTCTCAGTAGTAACTATTGCTCGGTACATATACAAAATACAAGTCTAGTATATTACTTGACCTTAATAGGATAGCTTGGTCGTAGTGATGACCGACTAACATTGCCTTGATAATGAATAAGTGTTGGACACTAATAGACAACATGACTTAGAGATCAACATTTTCTATTGGTTGTTTCAACAAAATTTCAATGGCTAGAGTAGCTCGGTCAATATCTATCTCATAACCCATCAGTTTTAGCCATGATTTTCTCAGTTCTTCAACTTTGATTAGACATGTGTCTGTATCAGCTAGGAAACAAATTGAATATTTGTAATTCTCAACTAGCTATGGGAGGATCCTAAACCTTTGATGCATTCTTCTCTTAAATTGCTCAAAATAGTCACTCATTACTTTATCAAAATTTTCACCTAGACCATTGATATAATCACTAATTTGATAAGTAATAGGCCTATCTGTATTCCAATTTACATAATCAATTATAGGAAAGAAGTTATGCAAGTAGAAAAATATACATACCAATAATGATCCATAATTCATAGTATTGGTCTTGGAAACTCAGATAGTGTGCATATTTTCTTCCAATTGCTTCAAAAGTAACTCAGCTAGGTCAACTTTGAAACCTTTCTTTACAATTTTATATGCCAAATCAATGGCTCCACATGATACATTATTCAGTCTTCTCGATTGATAGATTCTATATGAAATGATACATGTAGCAAACCTTTTCTTGACATCATTGATTGTAGAAACTTGGAGACCTTGACCATCCCATGTCACTCTCATATGTTTTTCTATTTTTGCCTTTGGTGTCTCTCTTTCAGCTTTAGCTTTCTCGGCAATTGGATAACCAGTAACCATATGTATAAGATACTTTGTGATTTTGAAAGGACCATTGAGACACATTGATTTCTCATGCACTCGACTAAGAACAATCCTTATCCATTCATCCTTGAAAACCTTTGGTAAATAGAGGGCATGGGTCAAACCCTTCATTTCTAAATGCTTGTGTTCAACTTTTAGTTGTCCATCTACACAATGCATTATATGCATCTTGAATTTTGTTCTCACATATCTCACCAATCTTGCAATGAATGAATGACCTAATGTATTAAACTAGTAAAACCCTTAGAGGAAAAGATGAAAGTGCTTCAGACTCATCAGTCTTCACAATAATTTATAGATATACCTTGTAGTTTGGCTCTTCATAGTCTGTGCTCTTTATCAAAATAGGTTTTGCAACCTTGGGTGCCTTGGATTGTGTATAAGAACTAGATGCCATTTTGAGTTGATTGACTAGGTCTTCATAACGTAATAATTAAACACCTTGGGCATGCTAGTTCATTCTTTCACTAGATTACTCAGATAGATCACACTACTAATAAATTCACTTGATTTAGCTCAAAGTTCAAATGTTCATTCAAATCACTCAAGTTGCTTTCGAATGAAAAGTGACAAATGAAATTTCTAACCTTGTGTTATAGTGAAAAGGGCATTTAGGGTTTGACAATGTGCAATAAATACTCTTTTATTGACCAACTGACTAGTAATCATACCGGCCACCAATCTTCGCTCAATTACTCGATACTTGTCTATCGATCATCCAACTTACTCGGTTATGCTTACTAACCATAATAACTTTCACAATTATAAGAGTTATCCTATTACATCTTGTCATATGTTAATTTGGATATTAATTCATGATTGTGAGGAACTGATGTCTGATAAAAAAATTCAAATATAGTTCTCATACCTACCAGTATGGTTTAGTTTGAAGTTTTGGAGTCACCTGATCCAAAGGATGAGGTGTCATCGAATAATCTAGCTGATGTTCCAATATCTTAAGTCTTTCTTCTCTAGATTATGTACATCTAATTATGAATCTCATTGACATTTAATGTACCTTTTCCTTTAGAGTCTTTATCAGTGGGTGCATACTTTTGGTACATATAGTCTTTTCTCAAGTGATTGACCTTGTGACAATGAGAGCATGCCATGCCAGGAGTCTTCCAAGTACTAGTATTTCCTCCCATGTGAAATCTTCTACAATTTTCAGCAATCTGACCATATCTTCCACAAGTTGTACAAGTAATCCTTGTGTTTTAATCCTAGTTGATAGTATTTACTTGTCTATTTGGTATCAAGTTATACTTTTTCTAGTGATCTGTAGCCTTGTGATTTGTGACCATAATTATTGCATGTATAGTAGTAACCATCAATTTATTTTTTTGTTGTCTCGAAGTCATGATAAATTTGGATCTACATTCAAATTATTTATGACCACACCTATTGCAATTATAATAGTATCCATCAAATTTAGGAGTAGTAGATGAATTACCAACCTTTCTTCTACATACATTTGTTGTGTGGCCTAGTTTTCCATAGTGATAGCATATTGGCTTCTCTTGTTTTGGATTCATATAGACATTTATTTTCTCAACTTGATTAGATGATTCTCCTTTCTTAGTTGTAGAGTCCTTGATAAAGCCTAATCCACTAATATCTCTCGGTCTTCTTTGATATCTTAACTATTCATCTAGTTTCCTTATACTCTCCTTAGATCTCCTTAGTCTTTCATTGGTTTCTTTTTTAAGTTTTCATCTCATTCTTTAGATGTTCATTTTCTGATCTCAGTCCAACTATCTCTTCCATCTTCCTTGCAATATCCTGATTAACACTGATTAACTGATTTGTCATATTATAATGATTTTGTGTCAACCTCTATATTTCCACATCATTCTCATCCAATCTTGCACTCATTTTCCTTTTCCCATATTCTACCATTCTTTTATCATCTTTATCTTTTCTCTTTTGTTCCAGGACTTCACACATTCTTACCGATTGAGATTCTTGTTCCCTCTTCAATGATTTTACCTTCTCGGTTATGGTTTTGTTCTTTTCAGTCATATCTAATATGGAAGCTTCAAATTCATTAGACAAACTTCCCTCTGATTGTTCTTCAAGTTCTTCAACCTATTCTTGAGTATCTTTCAATTGATGGGCTAACTTCTTTCTCTTATTTAGTGAATGCTTCAAATTTCTTCTTAGATCATCAATCTGATCATTTGAAAATTTTAGTTTCATGTTCATATTATGAATCACCTTTTCATATCTATATCTTTCCATATCTTTAGATCTTTCCTCTTAAGTGGTTAAACTTCTAAATAAGAGACTAGGCTCCGATACCAATTGTTGGAAAGTTAAGGTGTTGAGAGGGGGTGAATCAGAAGCTTATAAAACTTTTAAACTTCAATAATTGTTTTATCCCTTTTTCTTTGCATGCATAAAACTTAACAACTTATTATTGAATGAAAGTAAAGTAAACTCTTTCAATCATAAACACATAACACACATAAAGACATTTGATACATGATTTTGGTTACACAGAAACCCTTAGTTAGAGGTGAAAATTGCGATGGGGATGACATCCACAATCCTTCACTACTGCAACATAAAGGTTGCTCGGTTAGAGCATACAAAAGTATCACTTTAAGTGATTTACCCTATTAGGAGTAATACAAAATAAGACCTACTAATGTCTACCTAGTTAAAGGATTTTGCAACACTCATTAAGGGTGTACTTTATTAAGATATTTACAATTAAATCTTGTTAAAGCCTACCCAATATGTGGGATTTGAGAATAAAAAAACAATAATGTATTCCTGTAATAACTGATCTATAATAAATCATCTACCTATATGTTAGGTCAAATCCTTTGTGCTCTATATGATATAATTACCTTTCTTTGACTGATTTCACAAAAATCATCCACTTTCTCTTCTTAGTAGCCTGATCTTCTCTATGTTCTTTGCTTCACTTTCTTCTCTCTCTTAATCTTTTTTTCAATCCATACTTATGTAGTAATTCTATAGCCTCCTAATTACTTGACCTAATTAGGGTTTGAATCCTTCTAGAAATCTCAGATAAATAGATCAACGGTCCATATTCATTTCCACTTTCTAAGAAATATCTACTTTATTTTCATTGGTTCAATCTATGCCTTGGGATTATTTACAATAATGTTTTATTCCCAATAAATCTTACCTAACATTTTCCTCGATCTTTGTAAACCATTTTATTGCTTGGTAGAATTTGATCAAACTTTTGTATTCATCCTGTATCACTTGGTTGTCTTTCTTGATCTACCCATTTATCATGATGTTCTTTCTTGGTAATTCCTACTCGGTAATGCTCTCCCTTGGTTAACATACTTACACAGTACTCTTCCTTCTTGATTAATTACATTTGTCCAGTGTCCATTTTGTTTCATATACACTGTTAGGTATATGCTTTTCTTTGTGCTTGGTAATTTTTCTACCATGTCTTTACCAACTGACTTTCTCTTCATTGACTGACTTTCTTTTCACCGATTGACTTGCTCACTCATACTGACCTGATATTTTCTTCACTAATGACATCACTAAATGAATTTAGGAGTAACAAGAAGAAAATGAGAAGAATGACCCTTGAAGTGGCTCCCACTAGGTGTGCCAAAATGTATCACCTAGAATATAATGTTAAGGAAAATGAAGCAAGCTAAACATTCAACAAAAAAAATAGATGAACACTTATGAAAAGACCTACAAAAATGCAACCAAATAAATCAAGAAGGATGCAAAACTTGTTCTCCAAGAAGCCTTAAAATGTGTAGAAGATTTGTCCAATAAGGAATATGTGTGTTCAATGATTTGTGCTCAAATCTTCAAAGGATGGAGTTTGATTAACAATGGAGATGGATGAGGATTTTGTCCATGAGATTGTGGAGTGATTTTGGCATAATAATGGTAGTTTGATAATTTTTTGAGCTCTCAAACTACCATTATAGCTTTACTATGGATTGGTGGATGACTTGTGAAGGGAATAGGCCCCAATTTATAAGAAAATGGAGGATGGAATAGATGGTCAATATGAAAAAGTTAAGAGTGGTTAGGATGCATTTGAAAGAGAGAACATGGATTTTTCTTCTCGAAATGTCTCTCATTGTGACAAGTGTCACAAGGAGAGAGGCTAGTGAAGATGGGGGAATGTGACCATTTTGGGGAATGTGAGAGGGGAAATAAATGTAAGAGGTAGATATGGTGTGTAGGAGATGTGTATGAGCATCTAAGTCAACCTTAAATGCTTATGGTTGGTGATTTGAGATATGTGACATGAGAGTTGACTTAGGAGAGGGTTAGGATTTCTTAATCCTCATGGCTAAGGTAGTGCAAATCATTAGGGTAGGATTAGGAGTGGATTAGTAGACAAGTAGGAGAATTAAGAGGATGTGATGGGAAGACAGAGAATTATTGGATGGCTAATTAGCTAATCAAGGATGATTAATTAATTAAAAGGGGATTAGTATGTGTGAATGGGTTGGGTTGAGTTTGGTTCATGGGTCAAGTGGTTGGGATAAGCTAGGTTAGGGGTTAAAGTTAGGAGCCATGTGCTTTAATTGATTAAATGATATTATTTAATCAAGATGGAGGAGAATGGGATTTATGAATTAATTTAAAATAAAGGTAATGGTATTTATTTAAATTAATAGAGGAAGGGGATTTAATTAATTAAATGGTTATGGGTTTCCAGTAGATTAATTGGACTATAGATAATTAATTAAATTAATTTAGCTAGAAGGATAACATTAATCAATTAAATAGTGCATGATTATTTAATAAATAATGCAAGTAAGATGACTAAATTTAATTAAAATTGTTAATCAAATTTAGGTTTCTATAGAGGTAAAATATTAGCGAGTCTCCTGGAAAGACCTTTTGCTAGAATTTTGTAAGAGATAATTAGTAATATTATAGGTCTCTAGTTTTAATAAGATTCTTGTTTCCATCTTTAGGAAACATTTTGATGATTAAAGAAGAACTTAGTACTTCTATCTACATCCTTAAACCAATACATCCCTTCTCTAATTCTAGCTTGTTGGGCTTTAAGTTTATAAAATATTCTAATTTTACATGATATCTTTAATTAGCTCAATAAGAGTACCATTCTCAAGTTGATTTTTTAGATTTTCTTAACATTCTATTAGCTCCTCTTGAAGAAAGCACTCTTTTTTCCTATTTCCTATTGCTTCTCTTTTCCTTATAGTTTGGAGTAGTCTCTGTAGATTGTCTATTAGAGTGTTATAATACAAACTCTTGTCATCTCTATTGTTAATTTCTTATGTGATGCTTCTGAGGATGGTTGCACAATCTACATAATCTTGGTTTCTAAGTAGGAAATTGTTCAACTTAAAGAGTCCTCTATTAACCTTAGTGGATGCATGATTGTTCTTCTTAAGCATAATAGTGGTTTTGATAGGGTGATGGTCTAACAAAGAACCTAGAACAACCTTAACAACATTATCGTTACTATTTCCAACCAAACACGTATTTTCCCCTTTTCCATAGAATCTAATCAATCTATCATAAACCCTTCTACCTTAATCTTGGTTATTACACCATGTATGCCAAATTTTCTTTCTATCTATTTTGTTTCCTTTTAGTGGATCATTTATCTTAATATTTTTTCCATTCTTTTCTAAAAGAAGAATTTATTCCCTTCCCAACCCCATAAGCTCCCTCTTTTATTGTCATATTTATATTCTACCACGTTGAAATTTCCCCCTAGCACCCAAGGGATCTTAGGGAGGGAGTTGGACATCCATTTCCATAAGGATTCCCTCTCCTAGTGCCCATTAGGTGCATTTATTACACATATTCAAAAAATGTCATTATCTTTAGTGATTACAGTCCAAAGGCATCTATTGCAAGGGGAGAAGCCATCATTAGAGATGAATTTACTCCATTTTTCATTCTCCCTCCTTTACATTTTTCATGATTACGTTGAAATAATTTTTCTCCCCTTCAAATAAAAGTTACAATATTGGCTAGATTTAATCCAATCACCCTAACTTATTGAAGAAGTAAGACATCCAAGCCTTTTTTTTAATAGTAGAAATCCCTATTGACATACTTATTGTCTGATTATTCAAAATCCCTAATGTTCCATCTAAGGCAATGTATCATGATAAATTTTGAGGGGGGGTTATCTCTTTTATTGTTGGAGAGATTATTGAAAAAATCAATGAGTTCACTCCCTTTAGCTTTCTTTCCATGCTTGATTGCACTATTTTTCCTACTCATAATTTTTCTCTTCCTCCTATCCCTTCCTGATACATTTATTTTAATCACTTCCCCTTTATATTTTCCAAGGGACTGGTTAATAATGTTAAGATAATCTATAGATGTCATTTTACTATTATTTTATTGTCAGAGTCCACCCTTATTTTTTTGGGGGCAAGTAGAGTCAGTATTATTTGATAACAACCCAATGACCATATTCATTTCTTTATTGATAATATCAAAGAAGGATGTATTTCCATCACCAGTTATTATAGGATTTCCTTTATCATCATTCATGTTGTATGTTTATTCAATATTTTATGTTTCACTGTGATTGGTAATTTCAATTTTATTTGGCTTTTCATCATTATAATCTATTACAACCCCATTTTTATCTAATGAATTCCTAACCTTTGAAGGGTTAGGAAAGTCATTAGCTATTATTTTTCTCACTTTGTCTAGTTCTTTTAGTTTTTCTATAATTGTTTCTTGGGTATTATTCTTTCTAATATTATTCATTTTGTTGTTTTGATTAGAGGAATCAATTTTATTGGCATCTTCCTTACTATTTTAATCTTAGTCAATTACCTTGTCTATCATACTAGGGATAAAAGTGGTTACCATCCCATCATCCTTTATCCATGGTCTCCTAATTTATCTTCTAAATCTTACTCTAATGGGGTAGAAGAAATAGTACTTTTAGGATCAAAATGATTTAATACATTCATCTAAAACTTCCCCTTCTACATTCTCATAATTGGAGCCCCTGTGAGAGCCATCCTTTTAAGGCCTATTTGGAGGAGAAATATGAACAAGGAGCTTGGGGTGACAACTATAGTTTTTCCTTCTTAAATAGGGATTTGAGCGTAGTCCCTTTTGTGGTTCACACAAGACTTACTTTAAAAACAACAATTTAGGCTATACATGGATTCAATATCATAGGTGAAAAATATGGTTATCGAAAGGAGACTCAATGGCGTATGGGATTTGAACCCATTCATTGAAGGAGATAAGTATTATAACATTCAAATGGGGTAGATTTTCTCTTTTTCTACCACTTTTAAAGTTTTACCAATGGGATTGAGCATTTGGAGGAGAAAATCTCTAGCATTAGTTGGCACATTTTTTACAATAATCCACGTTGGTGATGAAAAAAACAAAATTTCATCCTAAGAGACATCATGAACCCAATGAATGACTTTAAATAATGATTTTCCTATATTCCAAAATTTATTTCAATTTTTTTGAGTAAATAACTACTAGGGGCAACGCCCTTTGTATTAATAACTATACAATGGGAAATTGGGAGAAAAACCAGAAGATGAAATTAACTTGTGATAGAAATATAGGCTCAAAATGGTAGGGACATGATGCCAATGGACATGTGTCCTTGAGACATGACAACAATGGTAATGTTTTGGCTGAAATTTTCATAGATCCTGTGACTATACCTATTCTACCCAGATCTGGTTTGATGAATCTCTCATGTTCTTGTACACACAAAAAATAGGAAAAAAAGGTTGTCTAAAGAGGTTTTCCTTGGTCAAACCTCTGTAAAGGAATCAAACTTGAAATATGAAATGAAACCATATGAAGGAGAGTAAATAGGAAGGAAAATAATATATTTACCTTGCGTAAACCCTCATGGTAAATCACTCATACCCATAAAAATGCTTGAATTTACTTGGAATCCAAATCATTGACCTTGGAAAGTGATATAGATTTAAGGATTCCCTCACAAATGTATAGATCTATGATTTCCACTCTTATATCTTAAATATACATATACATCATAATCACTTGCAAAGGAGAGAGAAATTGGATGGATGAATGGATCTTCTTGCTTGAATTGAGAATTCCTCTACTTGGCTATCATAGGAGAGAAACTTGCATCAATTGAAGAAGATTACCTTGGATTTGAATAATCTTGAAGAATTGAAAGACTTGGATATTTTGATCTTGGATGCTTGCCTTCAAATCTTGAATCCAATTGCTCTTTCTTGCTTGAAATCTTGATAGCTTGGTTACCAAAATGCTTGCATATGATTGTATGGATAAGATTGCACTTGATAATGTATGTCACTATAAGGAGTGATAAGGGATTTTTATACTAACTCCATCATTTATGGATTTAAATTAGATCTAGGCCAACTACAAATGAGAATCTCAAAATACTACCCTGACATCAGGACCTGAGGGAAGTTTGGGCCCCAAAACATGGGGACATGTCACCATTGGTGATGTGTCCCATGGAGAATGTGATCAAATTTAAATGAGAGCTTAGGAGAGTGAATAAGAGTGGGAGGATTAAAGGAAAGTTTTTAGGATGAAGCATAACAAACATTTGGACCTTGAAATTGCCAAAATGGGATCTAATATGTCCTAAAGCATCCAATTAATGGTGCTAAAATTTTTGGACTATACATTTATCCCCCACTTTAGTGGGATTATGAGACAAAATCATGCTCATGATAAAGTAGATCAATCCATAAGAACAATCTTATCAAGGCCAAGAAGAAAATTAAACATCAAGCCTGCAAGTGACTCAAGTCTTCATCAAATCCAAAACCAAGATAAATGAGGCATCACTTGGAAGAAAGAGAAATAAAAGGAGAGAGAAGGAGAGAGAGAGAGAGAGAGAGAGAGAGAGAGAGAGAGAGAGAGAGAGAGAGAGAGAGAGAGAGAGAGAGAGAGAGAGAGAGAGAGAGAGAGAGAGAGAGAGACGCATGATCACTAGCCTGGTAAGGGATTTCCTTTCTATAGATCAAACAAATGGAAAACACCATGAAAGATGGATTTGAAGGTCTAGCAAGGTGTGTTATGCCATTCAAGCCATCAAGGAAGCTCAATCCTTAAGGAAATAATTGTCTTTGTTTAAGGGATCCAACATGGGTGATCGGTCATAAGGAAATAAATATCTCCAAAGGGATAAAGTAACAAGAAAGATCCATCCTTAAGGAAAGAATTATCTTTGTTAAGAGATCAAGAAAAGTGATCAAGACTAAGGAAAGCATTGTATCTGTTAAGGGATCCAATGAAAATACAAACACAAGGAAATCATTGTCTCCTTGGTCATTCACAAGAGAGGTTGCATTGAAGCAGGTTGATGTTATCCAATAATTTTGTCATTAAATGGTTGTAATTTATGTCAACATAATCATTTTATAGCCTCTGTGTGTATTAGTTCCTATGTATCTAGCATAATGGTGTATCAGTTGATGTGTATTGATAGCCTAGCATATCAGTTGGTGTGTTCACTGATAGTTTTTTGTTTTATAGAATCCACATCTTGGTAGATTTTATCTTTCAGTCTGATCCTATCTGGATATGTTTATGTCCCATCTATGTAATTGTAACATGTTGAATATATCTATTGGAACCAACTTCTTTGGTGATGATGTTGCGTGTTGGCTTGAATGAGGAATTTTGATTTAATCGAGGTGGTCCTTAGTTCATTCCTTACCACCATGGGAATGTTTTGGTGTGATCTATTTCAAATTGTCTAGGTGACATGATGGATCTCTTTGTGTTGTATATATGGAGTGTTGAGTACAATTATTCATGTATCAATCAATTTCTCATGTGTGTTGATATTCAAAGTGGATGTGAATCTATTTATTGGAGATCTATGTTTGTGGTTAGTTGTACATTGATCTTAGTGGTGGATTATATCTATTTTAATATATGTTTTATATGAGTCTTATTTTGGTAGTGAGTCCATATGTATCAATAATGAGCTATTGTGTCTCAGTAGTGAGCCCTTATGTATCAGTAGTGAGCATTTATATTCTGGCAGTGAGCCTTTGTATTTGTAGTGAGCAGTCCTGACAGTGAGCCTTTGTAAAAATCACCATACTGGTGTCATCATAGTAGATGCTTTTACATTTCATGAGAATTAGCTTCTATGTGTTTTTTCCCATATTGGGTTTTCCACTTAAAATATGGTGTTCTTTGTGTCAACGTTTCATTGTTCTTAATTACATATATTTTATGTGAATGTTGATGTGCTTAACCAACAGATCTAAAGTTTTTATATTTGTTAATTGAGAGTTGATCGACAGAGAGAATTTTTATAAGGTTGTGTGGGAATAAATGATTCACTCCCCTTCTCAATTATTTGACCTTTTCAAAAATTGGTATTACAGCTAAATTCCTCGATAAAGAGCTTAATGACTTGAGACAGATTTGATGGCACACAAATTGACTATCCCTTTGTTCGATGGATCAAACTAAAATTCATGGAAAGATCAGATGAAAGGATACTTGTTATTGGTTGGTTACAATATTTGGAAGCATGTGGAGACAAAGTATGTATATCCTCATAATGGACTTAACACTCAGGATGAAATTGAGGCATATGAGGAAAATGAAAAGAAAAAGTATGCTATTACTAGTGATTTATCAAAGATTGAATTAGCTATGGTTATTTCCTTGAAAAATTCATATGAATTTTGGGAAAAGTTGAAAAAAAACTATGAAGGAAATGAAAGAGTTAAGTTATCTAGGAAGTTGATAGAGAAAAGGCATTATGAGAATTTGAGAATGGAAGATGGAGAGGATATCAAGAGTTATTTTTAGAGAGTTGAGAATTTAGTGAATGAAGTCAAGAATAAAGGAGGAACTATTATTGATGAAGAATTTGTGGAGAAGATATTGATGACATTACTAGACAACTATAGTAACAAGATCTTAGTGATTGAGGAAGAGTATGATTCGAAGAAGTTTACCAAAGAACAGTTGTTTAGTACCCTGACAACATTTGAGTTGAGAAAGTCTGGAAGAGAAAAGAAAAAAAATAGAAATAGCATTCAAAGAAATAAAGTTAGATGATGATCTCGATGAGGATGAGGAGCTTGAAGAAAAATTTGCAAGGCAATTGAAGAAAGGTACTGACAAGTATAAATGTATGTTACCTCTAAAATGTTTTAGATGTAGAAAGATTGGTCATTTGGATACTATATGTCTAGAGAAAGGTCCTAGATAAAAGTTTAAGAAGATCAATAAAAAGGATTAGTATGTAAATTCATATGCTAGTATCTCAAATGATGAATCGGGGATAGATGATTGTTTATTTTATGCTAAAGAGCATGAGAAAAAATAAATTGGTATTACTAACATCTATGTTGAAGTTGATGATGTTGAAATTGCTTTTTATGTTAAAAGAAGGCAAAATGAATGGTTGATTTATAGTGGTTTTTCTCATCATATGATTGGAGAAAAAAGTAAGTTTGTATCACTTAGAAAGTATGATGGCGGTCCAGTTGGGTTTGCTGATGAAAAATAATCTTATTTATTGGTAAAGGTTCTATTACTTTCGATAGAAAGAATAACACTAACAATGTCTATTATGTGAAAGGTTTGTATGAATTTTTTTGAGTGTTGGATAGATGTGTGAAAATGGTTATGATGTTATTATCAAGAATGAAGGTTGTGAAATCAGGAAGAGATCGGGAGATCTAATTGCAATTAGAAAGAGGATAGGAAGAAACATGTATTAGCTAGAAGGAGGATCAAAAGGATGTTTCTTATTATATAAGATCGATGATAGTTGGCTCTAGAAACAGAGGATGTGTCACATAAAACTTGATAATATGGTGAGAATAAGCTCATCTCATGCAGTAAGAGATCTACCCAGATTGTGTAAACTAAAATTTTTTATCTGTAAGGATTGTCAAGAAGGGAAAATAAGAAGAAAATAATTCAAGGCAAAAGACTAATCTTCTACTAGTGCATTAGAGATTGTTTGGACTGATCTCTGTGGTCCTACTAGAACAAGGAGCTTTCAAGGTGAAATGTATTTTATACTTTTTATTGATGACTATTCAAGGATGACATGGGTTTCTTTTCTTAGAGATAAATCTGAGGCATTTGAAAAATTCAAGATATTTAAAGCTAGAGTTGAGATTGAGAGTGGTAAAAAGATTAAATTTTTGAGATCTGAAAAGGAGGAGAGTTTACATATGATGCTTTTGAAATATTTTGTGAAAAACATGACATCAAGAGATAGTTTCAACAACAAGAACACCCCAACAAAATGGTATTGTAGAAATGATGAATTAGACAATTCAGGAAGCAACAAGAACTATGTTGAAAGAGGCAAGTTTACCAAAATATATTGGAGAGAAGTAGTACATACTGTTGTGTATACACTTAATATATTTTTGTACTAGAAGAAATATAGAAAGACTTCATATGAATTGTAGCATGGAAGAGTACCTATAGTGAAATATCTCAAGATATTTGGTAGGAAGTGTTATATTCAGAAGGATGCAGACAATCTTGGGAAGTTTGACAACAAAGCTGATGAAGGAATATTTCTAGGATATTTAGTGAGAAGCAAAGCGTACTGGTGTTACAATAAGAGATTAAAAAAAATTGTGGAAAGTATGAATATGAAGGTTGATGAAGAGTTTCAGAAGGTTCCTGAATGACATATTAAGTATTAATATGATACAAAGGATAAGAAAAAGGAAGAAAAGAAAGAATAAGAAGCTACTCAACCAACATCATCTTCTACAATGAAGAAACCAAGGTATGTACAAAGAAATCATTTAGAAAATTAGATTATTGGAGATAAGACCAGAGGAGTTTTTACCATAAGTAAAGCATCTCAAAATCATTCTTTGTTATGTTTATTGTCAGAAGTTGAATCTAAATTTGTAACAAAATCTTGTAGTGATCAAAATTGGATTAATGCAATGAAGGAATAACTCAGTTAGATAGAGAAGAATTAGATATGGGAACTAGTTCCCAGACTGACATACAAGAATGTGATAGGTGTAATCACCCAAAAATGGTCATCTGGACTATTAGCCCCTTTTTAGCATTATTTATCAATTGCTTATTCTTGATCAAATCATAATTCTATCATTTATTCAATTATATTCTATGGATTAACCATTTTATCCTAAGTCTTTATTTAACTAAAAGGAATTCCCTCCCCTTTTATTAAATAAAAAGCCCCCACTTACCATTTATCCTAAGTTTCACAAATAAAGCATTATTCCTATTTAATAAATAAGAAGAAAAGGCTTTTTGTCTCACATGGGGCAAAAAATTCAACACTTCTTTCTCATTGGAGGAGACTTGTGCACAAGGATTACTCCCACTTTTGAACTCCACCCTTGATCAAATCTTTTGCCTCTTAATCTCCATGGTCCATTTATCTTTAAAAGGAGAGCTCTCTTCTCATTCTAGGATCCCCACTCTTGATACTAATCTTATGCTGTAGGTTTTCTTGGTGCCATTGGAGCTTTTGAAGAACTTGTTGCATTTTAGTCTTCATATTTGCATTCTTAGCTTAGTTTCCTTTCATGCTTTAGCTTAGTTCACATAGTTTAATAAATAATGGCTTGTAACACTCTCATTTTCATAGTTTAGTTGCATTCTTGCATTCTCATTCTAGCATAGTTTTCATTGCATTTTCCATTGTGATTCTTGAAGATACTGGCATTCTTGCCCTTGTCTCTTTAAATCTCCCATTGCATGGTTTACTAGCAAGGTTGCATGCTTAATAGCTCTAGTTGAGAGCCCTCTAAACACCCTTTCACTCCATGCCTAGGGAGCTCTAGGTCTCTTTTCAAGGTTTCCAATCCATGGATTCCCTTGGAATCAATAGCTTAGAGAAGTGCACATCTTGAGTGTACATTTTTGGCACTCACCGTGGGGCATAATGGCTTTGTTTTACCTTTCTTTCCTTGCATTTCCACTGCATTTTTGTCACTTTTATCTTTCTATTTTGGCTGTCTTTATTAATTTTCTAATAGAGTATTGTACAACATCTTTCCAGTATCATACAATAGTTTCTTACATAGTCCTGTGATACTTTTCCAGTCAAAAGTATCGTATGCTCATATAGAACTCTGTCGCCCGGCTATACAACACTCTATCATCTGGTGTTGTGCGAAGTATCACCTAGAACAGAAGTATCGCACTCCTATACTGAAAAGTATCATGCAAATCTATGCAATTAGAAACTCTCACCCAGACCTGGAAGTGATTGTTTTTAATTCTTCTTTGCAAGATTCAGGTTTTCTACTTTTTGGTTTTTGATTCGTTGTTTTAGGATAGAGATTTATCTGTAGATTATACCATGTTTTTTTGTACTAACCCTTGTGGGCCTAATGAGTTGCACTTGTAGATGTGCCCTAATTTCTTGCATAATTTTCTAAAAGAACGCATGTCAAAGCTTCAAATACACAAGGGCTACCAATCTTTCTTGCAGGGCTGCCCAAAGCATAAAAACCAAAGTGCTTGTTCTTTCTTTCCATTGTTATTTGTGGCATTGTACTAGTTCATTTTCTTAGGCACTTAATATCTTGTCATTAGAGTCTTTTGGTGGTAGGAGAGTATGCTCTTCATCCTTGTGGTGAACCAAAAATCTTGACCCATCTCTAGATTTTGAAAGCAAGAGGGTTAATTGAACATTGCTTGGCGTGTTTGGGAAAGGCTTTTGAGATAGGAGAGTATGCTCTTCACCCTTGTGGTGAACTAGAAATCTTGACTTTCAAAGGTTGATCCACTTCTTGTTTAGTCTAGAATCCTTTAGCGGGCCCGCTCTTGAGCAATTAAGAGGAACGACCCAAGTGGGGACAAGATAATACTCGGCTATTCCAACCCACTATAAACTCAAGGCTATCAAGGACACAAAACCTTGGTAGATGTAATACTTGTCTTCACTTAGTGTGAGTACTTGTGGGATTGTGACCATGAGAAAAATGCTAAGAAAGAATGCTTAAGGTACTCTTGTGGCTGTGAAGTCCGTTACTTACTACAAGGTAAGGAGTCCCTTCAGGGAGCAAGAGGGGTATTGCGAATGAAAGCCCTTATTATGAACCTTAGATAGAAGCTACCCAATTTTTCAACTCAACATCTTGGTGTAAGGATCGATCCTAGTGGACTACCTGGATCACCCCAAGATTTTACACTCATCATCTGTGTTCCTTTGGTTGTGTCATTGGCACTTCCATGACAAAGCCAATATCTATTGTGGGCAACCACTTTGTGTGAGGCAATGGGACATCAAGTGTGGGCTAAGTTGTTGAGTATTGAGCCTTTGTCTTTCTAAGCTAGCAAGTGCTTGAATTGTCTTCACTATGATCTACCCATGTAAACGTTCTTAAACATCAAGCATCATGGTAGTGTTCATAAGATTTTTTGCTTTGATATCCCAAGTGCATGTCTTGGAAAGGTTTCTTTTTCCCTTGTTCAAGTGTTTTATGACATGTTTGATCCCTCACTATTTACAAACCTATCTATTTTTTGCTGTTGCTATGTTTCGAACTAAGAAATTAAACTTATCAAATTACAACTTTGATCGAATTACCTTCAAAACTAGGTTTTACACATTCACTGGTCAAACATCATGTGATACTGAACAATCATTGCACCACTTTCTTGAGTATTATCACATGATACTTCACTATTGAACTTTTATCACATGAATGTTATACACTCTATCACATCAAGTGTCTAGTTACTATTGCACTGCTGTGTGTGAAATATCATCTAGACAAATTGTATCATCTTGCTATCCTGTGAACTATCGCACATAATCACTTTGTTGTCTTGCTGCTATCTGCAATTTGAAGCTGTCAAATTTGAATCCTAGTTTTTTGTAGAGTGTCCTTTCCTATTCTTACCTGAATCTGGCCTGTTATTTGCATGTTTAAGTTTGTTCTAGATTGAGAAAGATGAGCTAAAACTATTGGATTTGAGCCTATCAAATGCTACTTTTGATCACTTGTCACACTACGGTTACTGATGAGAGCCAATTATGTTCCATTTTTATACCATATTTCATCTTATTTCATGCACCTTCACACCCATTCCTATATTCCATTTCCATTACAAATCCTATTATTTTACCATTTTATGTTTCATATGACTATATATATATATATATATATATATATATATATATATATATATATATATATATATATAGATATATATACACATATATATATATACATATATATATATAGATATATACATAGATATATATATACATACATATATATATATACATATATACATATATATATACATATATATATATATATATATATATATATATAGATATATATGTATATATATATATATATATATAGAGAGATATATATATATATATATATATATATATATATATATATATGTATATATGTATATATATATGTATATATGTATATATATATAAGTGGTATTTAATATAGTTTTTTGATAAAATATGAAAATTAATTATTGGTTGTATTTACTAATAAGCATTGCTATTTCATTTTTGGAGAACAATATACAACATGTGCTATGGAGAAGGAGAAAACAAAATTCCTACATCTGGTGAATATACTTGGCAACAAATAATTTCAACCATTAATTATTTATTTTGCTAAATATTAGCTATTTGGTTGTAACAACAAATAATTTATTTTTGTACTCATATGACATAAAATAGTATAAATTATTTGTTGTTGCAACTAATAACATTATGTTGTACGTAGGCCAAAAGAATGGCTAATTTTATGGCACAACAAATTCCTATATTTGTGGCTTGTTTTATTCCAACTCACAAGCCACAAATAATTCCAAAAGAAGTGGCAAGAGAATAGAATCATGTACTACAAAATAGGGTGGAAAAATAGGAGAAAATGCTATTAAATAGGGCTACAAAAATAAATAATTGGTGGAGAAAAGTATTGGAGAAATAATGCTACAAAACAATATCCGTGAATAGAATATTGTTTAGAATTTGTTATATGCCCTTTCATTATATAAAGGCAATATGAAGGGGAGAAGCACATAGAATTTTGTAACAAAGAATTGTATCAGATTATTGATGAATACAATATTATTTTGCATGATCAAGACAACAGCGTAAAAAGGCTTTCATCTCACCTGCAAACTATGGAGCAAGGGCCCACTCCCTGGTGAAGCATGGTGATATTTATTTATTTTAATTGTTAATATTTGTGTTTTTTTATCTATATAATTATTTGATGTAATTTTAAAACTATGATAGTTGTGTGATTTTGTTTGATCAAGATAGTTCTAATTTATTTTAATAAATGTATGATTTTGATTAGTTTGATTTTATTTAAGGTAGTTCTAGTTCACTTTACTCATTGTCACATTTACAGTCCATTAAATTAGTTTGATAAAATATATATAGTTTGAGTTTGGTTTGTTTGAGTTCTTTAATAGAATAAGGTTTGATAAATTGTTACATTTGTTATTATCATTGTTTTTATGTTTGTTTCTATTTTTAATGTTCTTGATGCCCCATTCTTCCCCTAGTCTGAGAATCCCCCATTAATGCCTCTATTTCCTCTAGAGCTTTAGCTAATTTAGACTTTCTACCTCTCTTTTTGGGTGTCTGAGTGCTCAACTTTGGGGATAAAGGAGTTTGAACAATGGATGCCTTAACTGGGGAAGAGGGCACAAAATCTAGAGTCATAGAATAGTCATCAATATTTGTAGACTAGAAATTGTTTGAAAACAAAATAGGGGAAGAATTAACATCATCATGCTTTGTTAGAATAGGAGAAGCCAAAAGGGACTCCTCATGATTATCTTGGCATTGTAAAAAAATTAAAGTATTCTTAGTTACAGCCGAAATAACTTCTTCAGACATCAAATAAGTGTGATCCAGGGATAATTTTTGAAACTTAAGAGGATCGCTTGAGAACATCAACTTATTAACTATGATCTCCATCATAGAAGCATCTACATTGTTGCAATGGGATTCAGGTACTGGAATAGATTGCGGATACAATACTACTTTTGAAAAATCAATCGCATTATAAATAGAGGAAATAAGTAGTAGATACCATCTTAGCATCCTAACAAAAGAGTATACATGATCAAATGACCAAGCAGATGATTGATTAAAAGGAACAAGTTGTCATTGTGAAACTGATTCATTATTTAAATCATGCAAATGAGGCAATGGTGCAAAATTTGAAGGTAAGATAGGACCTTCCCCTATTGGCAAAGAATCATATTTATTGTGGGCATCTACAAATGGAATTTATTTATTTGTCACCTTGGAGCATTTAGCTGGAAAAGAAGTGTGATCCTCACATACAACTAAATTTGAATTGTTAGGGTCTTTACACTGATTCGTGAAATGACCCAATAAGTTAGCATATAGTAAAACCATCTCAGCTTCTTGAATGACAAATTTCTAATGCCAAGCACCCCATTTTGACTGTAATTCAATTCCTTTAGGAAAAGGTTTGGAAGTGTCTAACATAAGACATACACGAATAGACCTATGTAAATGCTCAAAGAGAAGTGAATCATGCCGAACAAATGATCCAACTTTATTCGCAATGATTTCAATAATGTCAGTGTCCCTATATTCAATTAGCAAGGCAGGCATTTCTATCCAGTAAGGAATTAGGGCACAGACCAAAACATCCATTTTAAAATTTGGACACCAGGAAATCAAAGAAATTTGAAATCCTTTGCAAAACCAAAACCTAGAGCAGAGAACATTATTTCATGTAGATGACGATGAAAAAATAGCCACAAAAAAATTTGTAGCATGATCCATATAAAATAAATCACATAACCCCAACCAATTATCAAAGGCCCAACTTCGCAACTTCGAATAGGGAATGAAAGAACATATCCTTCCAATTAGGGCATTTTCCTGCATATGGGAAATTTTTGGTGCTAGTAAACCATCTTCTAAGAAAATCACCAATTCAGAATTGCTTACCTGACCTAATGATTCATGATAATGATTCGAAGAAAGCATACCTGTATTTCACAAATTCTTACCCCGAGGTGAGTTGACCTGTGTAGAAGATCTATCAAAAGGAAGTGATGGAGTTTTAAAGATGCCCTTGTAAACATAATCTTTGGAAACCTTAGTCTCTGAGTATGATTGATTCTGCGAGGGTGGTGGATGTAGGTGGACAGGAATATTCTTTGGAGAAGTTACAAAAGGAGGAGGTTGAATAAGCAGGGAATTGGGCCAAGAAACAAAAGAAGGGGCCTTGGGATCAAAATCCCCAATGCAATTATCATTTTCATCAGAGATAAGAATTGGTAAAAGAGGAATTGATCCAATATCAAAAGAGGGCCGAAGATGGGACTGCCGAACAAGAGGAAAATTGGGGTTTCTTCTTCCGGATCTGGTAAGGGCACCATTATTCTAAAAACTCCCAAACTGAATTTGAGGGTTACCATTTGGTACATATCTTGGTTTTTGAAAGGATGACGAAGATTGCTGAAAGCCACCATTTACTCCCCCGCATGTGCCTTGAAAAATAGGATGAAACCTTGATCTTGACGCATCAACACCTTACCTCCCAAAACTCTGCTGCTTACCCTATCGCTTTTGGTGCACCTGCTGCTATCACTGAATTTTTCTCCTCATATTCATTCTTTTTGTTTATTAATTAATCTTTTGGTTTGATAAATTGTTACATTTTTTATTATCATTATTTTTATGTTTGTTTCTATTTCTAATGTTCCTGATGCCAGGAAGTGGCATCCTGCCGCTGGGATTTATTTAGTTTTTCATATATTGGCTTCACATGTTGTAGTTGCATTTATAATCCCTCATCTCACAACTATCATCTCTTGATGGCATACTACTCGTACACCTTTCACAAGCTTACACTCTCAGATTGACATGTATAGACCAATTGAACTTCATAAAAAATCATTAATTTTGTCTTATTATTTGCCCTAGTGTTGGCCTATAATTTTGGTGCCATTATCGGGGAAAGGTGTCAAAGGCATGTTATATTGATGAGTTTAGTTAGGAACAATGCATTAGGATGAAAGCTTTTGCAATTGCTAGCCTTGCTTAAGTAATTAATCTTAATTTGCATTGCTTAAATCATATAGATGCATTGCTTTAGAGTTTTGTTTAAGAGTTTGCAAGTAGGCCTTAGAAATTAGATTCAATTTTACATCATCACTAGTTGTTGTGAGTTATTGGTAAAGAAAACAAGCTATTTTGAAGAAAAATGTTAAAAATGATGCATTTTCAAGGTTGTTCAAGTACATCAATTTTGGTTGAAAATTGCTTCAAAAATGAAAGATATGAAGGGAACACAAGAGGAAAAATGTGCTTGGTGTTGAGGGCACTGCCCCTCGATCCCATCCTATACTGTGATAGGGAGCACACCTTGGGTGCTTCCCTAGGACCCCGCAAGGGGCGTTGCTCCTTGACCCCACTAGTGGCTACTGCCCCTAGACCCCCACCTTCAAATTTAAAAATAGAAGATGAAATTGGTGGGGAAAATACACCAACCAAAGGCGATGTTTTAATACCCTCTCTACCTTATGAATGCATCTTAAAAGATATTGATCTTCCATTATCACAGGTATGTACAAATGGTATCTTTATGTCTGACCAAGAAAATATCATTGATGAATTCTTAGAACAATGTGATTTTGATGATGAAAATTTAACCTCTTGTTGTTCTAATTGCTATAGGATAGATGACCAGTGCCTATGCCTAAACAACCAAGAGCATATTGTACATGAAGTACAAGCTATTTGTGATCCTTACTGTGATAAGGATGAAAGTGAATAATTCTTCCTCGTACCTAGTACTCCATTTCAAATACCAACCCAAGAAGATCAAGGTATGCATTATGTTGGTAACATGTATAGTCACTCTATTTCATTACAAAGCCAACATGTTTCTTCAAAACACACTTCTTTAGATAATATGCACAATAAATGGAATCATGAATATTCACAACAACCCTTATATCCCTCTTTACCATCTTCATTCCACCCATTCTACTTATTCCCATCTACTTTATCTCCTCCATACTTCTTACCATATTCATTCTCTTATTCACATCATATTCTACCCACTCCACCATACCCACCAAAGGAAACTATATTGCCTGATACAATACTTCATAATAAGGTGGTTAATAGTACGTATAAACTTTCATGGACCCCTTTAACATCGAATGATGTGCTTAAAATTGATAAATCAACATTGGAATGTATTGATGTATATAAGGGATGTGAATTTGGTTTATTTTACTTAGAGGAACAATATAATATATTGAATTATAATAATCTTTGTTCTTCTTTTATACTTAGTGAATCACAAATGCCACAAATGAGCCCCTACTTCAAATTGCATCAAATTTTCATATTGGACTCATAAGTATGTGTGATAATATTAATCATGTACTAAAACATATATAAAAATGTGTATTTCTCATTCCACAAACATGTTGTTGGATTCTCCAAGATCTATATTTTATTACTTTTGTACTTATACATATTGATCTTTGGAGGCCTATGGTTAAAATACATATTCCTCACATACTTGTTGATTTGGGACCAATAATTGATTAAGCACAATTATAAGGGATTATATGCATTAATGGCCAATATTTTACAACTGGATGATCATTATTCCTCATTGTTGATTCTTTCCATTATCCTAAGATGAACAAATACACTATGGATGATTCATTTATTTAGCAAGGATCAAGGTATTACTATCTATATATTTTTCATTCTTGGTTCTTGTCTCTTAAGATGATCATTCATTGATTACAAGCACTAAATCCATTTCTTGATTCCTTGGATGATTCAAATTCCCCGTGCTTTTATAACCTACAGTTAATTTGGGAGTACATTCATTGAATTATTGAAATATTTGATTTATCTATCATTCAAAAAGGCTCAAAAAATTCTAAAGATGTGTTACTCTCTTTGGGTTACTTAATTTCTTTGGTTATCCTAATGTTCTCATGACCTTATCACATGAAATTAAGTTGGGGGGAATCCCTCCAAATTTGTGATTATTGGATGATTTCCAATCAAGCTTCATTGATTGTTTTGTTGGTCCTTTTAGTAAACCTCGACATGTGACATCTCAACCATTTAAGGTATGTATTCCTATGTTGATTGAATCACATTCATTGTAATCACATTCTTTTGTTTTTATCACATGTTTATTCATCTTAATAACTCTACTTATCATTTGTAAAAAATTGCATTACTCTTAATGGTAGGGTTATTAATTGGATAAAATTGCTTTACTATACTTGATATGCTTGGTTTTGAGAATATGGATACAGGTCTCTTGATATGGTGGGATGGTCTTAGTATCAATACCAGTTGATAATATTTTTCTACACAAGCATTACATAACATACTATGATGGCTTTGTTAACATTTTGTGGGTTTGCTAGCTATTTGGTGCATCTCAGTTTCACTTGTGCTTCACTATTCAAGATCCCAGGAAGATCTTGGCATACGGTGTTCACCACCTTGCTATGAGATTTCTTTTTCTCTGGATCTTAATCAAATGAAGGACACTATCCAACTGGGTCTATGAGATCCATGCATAATGTGGTACTATTTTTTTGAGCTACGATTTGGAAATACTCCTTCCTCAAGATGTGTCTCCTCTTCTCTGAAGTTTTATGGACACATTGGTTACTACTATCAATTTTCACTCCATACTCATGTCTTTGGTAATGAAGGGGATGTCATCTTATTTTGTCATCATAGAGAAATATGAGTAGCATCATCACTGTGAGTGATTCTCTTACCTCAGTGTGCTAGTGTGTTCCAATTTCTTCAAATAGATTTTAGATTCGATGTTGTGAGATACATAGATCAAGGTTGATCTGTGAAGTGTTTCAGTATTCCCAAGTTTGTGGAGATTATTCATAGTCATCATTCCAAGTTCATTATGCAATCAAGTTTCAATAGTGCCTTCTATGTGGTCATGGACAAAAATCAAGTTTTGGATGGTATCATTTTTCATCATCCATGTAAGCATTTAAATTTCTTTGGTCATTCTATGCAGTTATTGAAAAAGGAAAAAATGAAAAAAAATGAAAAACATGGGAAAAAAAAGAGAGAAAAAAGAAATAAAAGATCCAACAATGAAAACCTTTGGGCATTGTTGGCCAGTTAATATCTAAAAACTAGTTTCCAGTGGATGTTAACTGCAAAATAAATTCTTAGTGGTGAAAACTATTTTTACAGTGCCATTAAGCGGTGAGTGATTGAAAACTGGCTTGCCAGCGATCTCTTGTCGTTATCAAAATTTGAAAAAAAAGAGAAAAATAAAAAAAATGAAAAAATATTGAAAAAATGCAATAATTGGTGTTCTTGGTTTTTCTGCTAATCATTATTTTTAGGAACACTCAATGGATTTTGTGGTTTTTTAGCTCTTGGGACCTCCTATCATTCCCTCTTGAATTTCTTCTTTAGTGTGGTCATCAACACTTTGATCACCTATAGTATGTATACCTGTTCAGTTGAGGTGTTTTCATAGAATGTGCTACCCACTGTTTGCTCTACATTGCTTCAATTTGATGATGGTAGCTCCTTGAGTTGTAGTCTCTGTTATAATTTTTGGTTCCTTCCAATGGTATATTCTCTGGTGATTACAGTTCTATGGAGGTCTTTTGTGGTGTTGTAGTCCTAGATGCCTCTCTTCATTCCTTGTTGTTGATTCATCCATTTTGGAGGTGCCAGTTGCTGAGTTTCTCTGTGTTCCAGCCTTGGTCTCTCTAAACATGCATGTTGGTAAAGAAATCAATTTTATTTTTCATTATTTTATCTCTTAACTTTATTTATATTGCTTATTATATTGATCTTTATGCAACACCCTTACCTCACCTCTCCTTGTTTCCCGTGGACGGTCAACCCTTTAAGTTGGGGGGAGGTGTCCCACCATATTATATATTCTCCATCCATCATCCTTAATCATCCCATCATACTATAGATTATTTTTATCCTAGATAATCCTTTGTTTTGTCTCCTATTTCACCCATTTAAAATCCTCCTGTGCAAAGTGAGATAGATTTCTCCTATATGTAACCTTTTGAACCATGATGCTATAAAAAAAATGAAAAGAAATGAAAAAGAAGAAGAGAAGAGAAAAATTTATGAAAAATTGAAGGAGGTATCAATATTGGAAATACACAATTGAAAACAAGAGAAAAAAACAAAGCTTTTCATATGAAGAAAAAAAAGGGGGCCTTGTGTTATCATGGTTCAAGGTGCAAATGAAGCCAAATCCATAAATCTAAATGCTTCAAGTCCAAGCCAAAGACGTCTTGATCAAAATGATTGCACGAGGATGTGCAATATGCTAAGTTGCGGGGAATGATGAGAGCCAATTATGTTCCATTTTTATACCATATTTCATCTTATTTCATGCACCTTCACACCCATTCCTATATTCCATTTCCATTATAAATCCTATTATTTTACCATTTTATGTTGCATATGATTAGATATATATGTGGTATTTAATATAGTTTTTTGATAAAATATGAAAATTAATTATTGGTTGTATTTACTAATAAGCATTGCTATTTCATTTTTGGAGAAAAATATACAACATGTGCTATGGAGAAGGAGAAAACAAAATTCCTACATCCGGTGAATATACTTGGCAACAAATAATTCCAACCATTAATTATTTGTTTTGCTAAATATTAGCTATTTGGTTGTAACAAAAAATAATTTATTTTTGTACTCATATGACATAAAATAGTATAAATTATTTGTTGTTGCAACTAATAACATTATGTTGTACGTAGGCCAAAAGAATGGCTAATTTTATGGCACAACAAATTCCTATATTTGTGGCTTGTTTTATTCCAACTCCCAAGCCACAAATAATTCCAAAAGAAGTGGCAAGAGAATAGAATCATGTACTACAAAATAGGGTGGAAAAATAGGAGAAAATGCTATTAAATAGGGCTACAAAAATAAATCTTTGGTGGAGAAAAGTATTGGAGAAATAATGCTACAAAACAATATCCGTGAATAGAATATTGTTTAGAATTTGTTATATGCCCTTTCATTATATAAAGGCAATATCAAGGGGAGAAGCACATAGAATTTTGTAACAAAGAATTGTATCAAATTATTGATGAATACAATATTATTTTGCATGATCAAGACAACAGCGTAAAAAGGCTTTCATCTCACCTGCAAACTATGGAGCAAGGGCCCACTCCCTGGTGAAGCATGGTGATATTTATTTATTTTAATTGTTAATATTTGTGTTTTTTTATCTATATAATTATTTGATGTAATTTTAAAACTATGATAGTTGTGTGATTTTGTTTGATCAACATAGTTCTAATTTATTTTAATAAATGTATGATTTTGATTAGTTTGATTTTATTTAAGGTAGTTCTAGTTCACTTTACTCATTGTCACATTTACAGTCCATTAAATTAGTTTGATAAAATATATATAGTTTGAGTTTGGTTTGTTTGAGTTCTTTAATAGAATAAGGTTTGATAAATTTTTACGTTTATTATTATCATTATTTTTATGTTTGTTTCTGTTTCTAATGTTCCTGATGCCAGGAAGTGGTAGTTCCTGTCATTGGGATTTATTTAGTTTTTCATAGATTGGCTTCATGTGTTGTAGTTGCATTCATAATCCCTCATCTCACAACTATCATCTCTTGATGGAATACTACTCGGATACCTTTCGCAAGCTTACACTATCAAATTGACACGTATAGACCAGCTGAACTTCATAAAAAATCATTAATTTTGTCTTATTATTTGCCCCAATGTTGGCCTATCAGTTACCTCTCTAGCTATTTGCTAATCGAGCTTCTTGCTCATATCTTAGCTTGAGTCAACTGACTACTATAAATTCTTGAGCATCTTTGACAAGCCATCTCTATTGTTCTATCTCAACAAGTGATCTTTATTGGCTTTGCTTATCTCAAAATCTAAGAAACTTTGCCTCATTCTATTAGTCAAACAACATTCCTTTTCATGCCAGTTACAACTCAATTTTAGTTTGAGCAAGGGAGTCACCCTCCATTCAACTATACATAGTTACCATCTCCTACAAGATGCTCACAAGCACCAGTTAGTGACGATAGTTCTAGCCTAGACAAATCTGAAGATTCCAAGGTCACCCCATTGTATAAAGGAGGCTTCCTCTTTTCTGCATTCAAGGACCCCAAAAGCATAGATAATGTTTCACTTTCCATGATTGAACAAGATTAATATCACCATTTTCAAGAACACTTTGAGCATAGAGACAACCAAGAATGCTTAAATAAAGAGCATAATAAAAGCATAATGGATGCTACCAGGCACATGGATTCAAGAGGAATGTGTCATGATCAAGCCGAGACTAGTGGTTATGAAAATAGATCTTTTTTTGGTACTAATGGAAATCATGGTAACAATACGCTACCAAGGTCCCCTCCAAGATGAACTTTTTCTATACCTCCTTCACCTCCTAGACCTCCTCCCTCTCATCATGAGAAAGAGGCCAATGATGACATTTCTAGTGAGGAACTTATGAGGTTTGAACAAGATGAGTCTTCCCAACATTTGATGCATAAACTTTTAGAGCGTAATGGAGATCAATACTTTCAATACATGACTTCTAGAGGATACAAGCTCCCTCCTAGTTATGATGTCCACCAGATCATTCAAGAAAGAGTGCCAACCGAGTATGAAATCCTTAGAGAGGAATTACAATGAACAAACCAACGTCTTGCTCATCTTGCAATAGAAAAGGAACCTCCAAAGGTCTCTTTTGTAGAGTTTATTTGTGTGCTTCCCTTTGATAGAAGTCTATACATGGTCCTATTTCCTAGGGATATTGAGGTTCCCAAATATGATAAGTATGATGGAAATGGTGATCCCCATGACCATGTGTGTCATTTTTATGCTCTTAGCATGGACTTCCTTCATGAGGACACATTTATACTATGGTTGTTCCGTAGGAGTTTAAGAGGACAAGCTCTGGAATGGTTCACAAAATTGACACCTCCTCTCAAGACCTTTGATGAGTTGGATAGGCATTTCATTCAACATTATTCATACAACATTTAGTAGCCTATTACCATGATAGATCTAAGTGCTCTCAAGAAAAATCAAGGTGAACCATTTGCTACCTGCTTGTAATGTTGGAGGTGATTATATTCTAGATATCCTTGTCAACTACCTAAGAGGGAAAAGATTGACATCTTTGTCAACACTCTTGTGCCTAAATTATATTACGATCTAAGGAAACAACTATTCTCCTCTTTCAATGACATGGTTGAAAGTGCATACCATATTGAGGATGTTGCCATAAGGAAAGTGGATATTGTCATCAACAAAGACACTAGAGGTAATGGAAAGGACAAAAAAAAACCCTGGAATAGAAACAAATATGTTGTCAATGATGGGGTTGTGGATGTTCCTAAAGCTAAAGAGCCCACTTTCCACCTCTCCAATGCTATCTATGCAGCTAAACAACAAGAGGCTTCCAACACTCAAAGTGCACCTAAACCTCAACATGTAGAAAAACCTAAGAAGTCATATCAATGATGAGTCTACACCAAGTTGGCTAAGCCTTATGACGTGATTCTTAAGACCTTGGTTGCCAACAAGTATCTTATGCTTCCTAACAATTCTTGTCCCTTCAATCCACTAGTTAAGCCTAATTGGTGGAAAGAGGATCATTTCTGCAATTACCATAGAAATAAGGGACACAACACAGATAATTTTTTCAAGCTTAAAGATGCTATTCGAGATCTTATTGATGGAGGTGTAGTTCTCACAGATGGCTTGGTTAAGAATTCTGATCACAAAGCCTTCAAAACCCCTCTACCAGAGTATGAAAAGGAGGAGTCTTCTCAAGTGAACAAGAAAAATCATGATGCCAAGATCAATTATACATATACTAATGATGCACCTATGATCAACATGGTAGAGCCCATTGAGAGTGTTTTTATGATGAGATCTCAAGGTAATAGTGATGCCAATCATGACACACCTAAGTTGGTCTTGCAAAAACTTGATGGTTTATCTTCTTGAAGTGCGACACTAAATGCTATTACTGGGGGCAAGCCAAAGTCATCCTTAAAATTTCTCACAATCCCAAACAAGCCTCATCTTCTAAACAAGGAGCTCCTTCACCAATATCTAGCTATGATCTTGTTCACCAATTGCAATGAACACTGGCCTGAATATCCATTTTTGAGTTGCTTGAGCTATCCCCCTTGCAAAAAGAGATCCTTGAAAAGGCTCTATGCATGGAAAATGTCCCTAATAACATTAATCTAGATAAGTTCTAGGCTATGGTCAACCATATCTCATCTCCTCACTATCTCTCATTTTCCACAGAGGATGAAACATCCCCTAGCCACCCACATAATCTTGCTTTACATATTGAGGTCCAAGTCTACCATACTCAAGTTGGCCGAGTCCTGATAAACAATGGTGTGGGGTTGAATATTGTTTCCTTTCATGTTGTGCAATAATTGGGATTGTTCAAAGTTGCTGTAGATCCTAGGCAAAAGATCATTATCAAAGCATACGATGAAGTGGAGAGATCTTCCAAGGGTCTTATTGTGCTACCTATCCAAGTGGGTCCAGTTGTGAAAGATATTGTGTTTCAAGTATTAGACATCCCACTTGCATACAATATCCTTTTGGGTCATCCTTGGATCCATGACATGAAAGCTAATCCTTCTACCTACCATCAATGCGTTAAATTCCCATATAATGGAGCTGAAATTGTGATTCCTGGGGACAATGCTATTGCCATTAATACTCTCACTACCATTGAAATGTTTGTACCACTCAATAAACCTTCTCATGATCCTAGTGCATCCCTTATTGCTAATGAGAAGAAATTAAAAATGATGAGTATTGGTATGGGCGAATACACACTAGATTCTATTGCTGCTGTGTCTACCTCTCCTAAGTCATATGGTAGACCTTTAGAGAAGGTGAAGCCTTCTACTTCTGCCATGATGGTTTTTAGTACCTTTATCCACTCATCTATACCCTTAGAGGTATAAAAAGAAGAACAAGTTGTTAGGGATTGGATCTATAAAGAGGAAAAAGATAGTACGATAGTTGCTACTCCCATCTCCCCTAGATGCTATGGTAAAGGCTACACATTTTTTTAGCAGATGGGCTATCAAGGTCAAGGACCTTTAAGTAATAATGGACATGCTCTAGTTGAACCTTTGAGTCATACCAATGGTCGACACTCTAAGGATACCACAGGTCTAGGATATGGTGCCGATGACAACCCTCTTGAATGTTCTAAAAATGCTCCCATGATTAGTGACTCAGATACAGATATGGATGAATCACCACTTTACACTATGGCCCAAATGGGAGATGGTCTTCCTTCTACTTCACTCCTTTGGGGAGAAGAGTACATGCCTAATGATGACACAGATGAAGCCTCAATGTCTAGCGATGATGTACCTAATGAATTTGACCCCAGTGCTAAACAACGTAGAAATATTATGCGGTTACTAGAAAGAGTAGATCTCACAAATAATGGCATGGGTGCTTCTACTTATAAGAATCCTAAACCTTCTTGGTGTAAACATCCCAGTAGAAGTTCAACGATAGATTCAAATGCGTATGAATGGGACACTCTCTCAGAAGGATCCTCCATAGTGGCTATGGAAGTTGATGTGATTCATACTTATAGTACCTAACTCAATGTAGTTGATGAGTCTCACATAGGGTCTGATGATTTCAATCCACATATTGCTTTAGTGAACCATGCTAGTTCTTCTATGTTGAATCTAGATCTTGATACTTTTGGAGCCTACTCTATAGGCTTGACTTCTCTTGACACTAGAGATGATACCTATCGCATCAATAACCTTGAACCCATCACTTCACTTCCTCTCATGCACTTAGATCTCATAGATTGGTCCACCCAAGATCAAAGACCTACATTGCCTTCCTTCTAAAATGACTATGAGATCACTTGTTACCTCAATGTTGTTGAACCTGTCACCTCTTCCACCAGTGAACCAACAACAAATATGAAAGAATCAAATATCAAGTACCTCAGTCATAAAATCAAAAGAAAAAAGAAATGGTCAGATGGCAGAAACCACATTATGGTGGTGTTTGAACCTCAAAATAGTAAAAATAAAGACTTATCTGAGGGTGAAAACCTCTTCAAGGCACTCGAGGATGAGGTACTTGGTAGTCTACCTAGCTACTTCTAGGAAAGATCTTTAGTTCTAATAGAGCCTACATAGCCAATCAAATTGGGGATAGAGGAGTCTCCTAAGATAATCCATGTAGCTCAGTCCCTCTCAGCAGAGGAGAAAGAACAATTCACCACATTTTTTTAGGAGAAAAAGATCAACTTTGCATGGACATATTCAGACATGCCTAGTTTGGACACTGAGCTCATTATGCACCACCTCTCTATTGCTCCAAAGGTAAAACTTGTCAAACAGAAACTCAGAAAGATGCATCCTCATGTGGCATTATTGGTTAAAGCTAAACTTGAGAAGCTTCTAAAAGCTAACTTCATAAGAGCTATTGATTACGCTGAATGGTTTTCCAATATTGTTCCTATTTCCAAAAGTGATAAGTCCATTTACATATGCACTGACTTCAGAGATCTAAACAAAGCATGCCCTAAGGATGATTTTCCACTTCCAAACATCGATATGATAGTGGACATGACAACGGGCTATGAAATGTATTTCCTTATGGATGGCTTCTCTGGATATAATCAGATCAAAATCACCCCTGAAGACCAAGAGAAGACATCTTTCACATG
Source organism: Chamaecyparis obtusa (assembly GCA_027943335.1). Lineage (NCBI taxonomy): Eukaryota > Viridiplantae > Streptophyta > Pinopsida > Cupressales > Cupressaceae > Chamaecyparis > Chamaecyparis obtusa. The sequence goes on from BSBK01003492.1 coordinate 236,394, forward strand.
CGCATGGGGTACCTTTTGTTGGAATGTCATGCCATTTGATCTTAAGAATTTCACTGCAACCTATCAAAGAGCTATGACTACCATATTCCATGATATGATGCATAAAAACATGGAAGACTCTTTTGATGACACACTTGCTAAATCACAACAAAGAAGCACTCATTTATCCAATTTGAGTTTGATATTGGACCGCATGGAATGATTTCTACTTAGATTGAATCCTAAGAAATGTGCTTTTGGTGTCACTTCTAGGAAACTTCTAGGCTATATCATATCAACAAAAGGAATAGAGGTAGACCCAGAAAAGGTGCAATCTATCATGGAGATGCCACCTCCTCGCAACATAAAACAATTAAGGGGTCTCCAAGGCCATCTTCAATCTATCAGGTAGTTCATTTCTCAATTAGATGATAGAGCTCAACCCTTTAATAAGAATTTTCATAAAGGGGCTACTAGCATATTGAATGAGGAGTGTCAAAAGAACCTGGACTAAATCAAGGATTACCTAGCAAAACCTCCTATTCTTATGTCGCCTATCCAAGGGAAACCTTTGATACTCTACATATCTACTACAGTGAATTATTTAGGATCTCTCCTTGCACAACAAGATGATATTAACAAAGAACGAGCTATCGATTACATCAGTTGTACCTTGGTTGCTTATGAGATCAATTTTACTAGCATCAAAAAATCTTATCTAGTAGTAGTGTTTGCATCCCAAAAACTCAGACATTACATGCTCGCACATACTACACATTTGATTGCCAAAATTGATCCTTTAAAATACCTCTTAAGTAAAGCTATGCTTATCGGATGACTTGCTATATGGATGCTGATTCTTTTAGAATTTGAAATTCAGTACATCGAAAGGAAAGCCATTAAAGGACAAGAAATCATGGATCAATTGGCTGAATTTCCCTTGACTAATGATGCTCCTCTTCAGATAGACTTCCCAGATGCTTCGATCATGAATGTCATAGAGCGTACCTAGAAAATGTTCTTTGATGGTTCTCATACACAAAATGGGGCTGGCACTGGAAGCTTATTTATTACACCTCATGGATACATGGTTCCTAAATTGTATAAGCTTCTATTTCCATGCACCAATAATATAGCTGAATATGAAGCCCTTGTCAATGGTGTCAAGCTCACCCTAGAATGGAGGATTACAGAATTGCATATCTTTGGAGATTCATAGCTTGTCATAAATAAAGTAAACAATGATTACCAGACAAAGGATGACAAGTTGATTCCCTACAAGAGGCTAATAGACTCGCTTAGGAATTATTTCATATCTGTTACATTCTAACAAATTCCTAGAGCTAAGACCAAGGTTGCTGATGCCATGGCTACTTTGGCATCCATTCTATGATTGGAAGAACATGAGTCACGCTTTGAGTTCTTGGTGGAAGAGTTGTGTTACCCTACCTATGATTCCCCTGATGACCATGTCATTTATACCATGGTCGGTCATGATTCATCCCACTAGGCTACTATATTTTCCTATCTCCAAGATTAGATTATTCCTAAAAATCTAATGCATAATGAGAAGTGCCAACTCATCCAAAATGCCTCACATTTTACCCTCGTCTCTGGTGACTTGTATAACAAGGGTCTAGATGGAACTCTCCCTAGGTGTTTAGAAATAGAGGAGTCAGAAAAAGCACTAGATGAAGTCCATGATGACATATGTGGTTCACACTCTAATGTTCTTGCATTAGCTCAAAAATTTCTTAGGGCTGGTTACTATTGGCCTACTATGAAAGTTGATGTTGTTCGATATGCCAAGTCCTGCAAGAAATGTCAACTACATGGGAATCTCATTCATGCTCCTAGACGTGAGCTTATTCCCTTTGTTACATACTAGCCATTTCATTAATGGGCATTTGACTTGGTAGGCAAGACTCATCCTAGTTCTTCAAGTGGGCACAAGTTGAATATAATAGCTACTAAATATTTTACTAAATGGGTTGAATTTGTCCCACTATGTGTAGCCATGGGCAAACATGTTTCCTTGTTAATCTTAAATCAAATCATTTTCTGCTATGGTATTCCTTCTTCCATAGTCATAGATAATGGTGGCCAGTTCAAGAATAAAGACCTGAAACAATAGTGCAAAAGGTTCAAAATTAAACAACATTGGTCTTCTATTTACTACCCTCAAGGGACCGGCCAAGTTGAGGCCTCAAATAAAACATTGCTAAAAATCCTTCATAGGACAATGCACAAATCAGGCAAGGATTGGCATCTGCAGATCAATCCTGCGCTATGGGCTTATAGAACTTCTATTCACACTCCTATAGGTGCCACACCTTTTTCTTTGGTTTATGGTTCTGAGGCTATCTTACCATTAGAGGTCGAAATACCATCACTGAGAGTCTCTCTACATGGTTAGATTACCAATGAAGACCATAGGGCCATGATAGTTTATGAGCTTACTTCTTTGGAGGAATGCCGCAAGGCCACCTTTGATCACATGCACACTTATTAGAAGAGAATGTCTACTGCTTACAATAAGAAGGTTCATCCTAGAGACTTCCAAGTGGGTGAATTAGTCCTAAGGGAAAATCCTAAGAATCAGTAGAATAGAGAGTAGAAAGGAAAGTTTGAGCTGAATTGGTTAGGGCCTTACATCATCATGACAACATTTGGGTCTAGGGCCTATCAGTTATCTACACATGAGGGAGAAGAGCTTGCTGAACCTATTAATGTTCTACATCTGAAGAAGTTCTATGCCTAAGGTTCTTGAGCTCTTTGTATATATCTTATCGATCCTGAAAAATTTCTAAAAAAATTCATATATGATGCTGAAAAAATCCTAAAAAGCATATAAAGTCGTAAGAAAAAAAAGAGCATCCTAGTGAAAACCTAGCAATAGGCGCTTTGATGTCTCACCAAAAAAATAAAAAATAAAAATAAAAAAATAAAAATAGAAAAAGTGCCTTGGTGAAAACCTGGAAATAGTTGCTGTTTGGGACCCTTGCACCTATGTCTATCAGTCTTGCATGGCACTCATTTCACTCCACTTCTTGCTTTGTCTCTCCTAGCCTAGAACTGACTCTTGTCTTAGTCTAGGGGGCATACGTTGTTTTAGCTTATCTTGCATCTCTTTGTGTGTCCAGGTTTCTTGGGCAACTTGGTTCAAATAGTGTTTCTCAACATTTTTCTGACTATGTTTTTTAACACTTCCCTAGCATCAAGTGTTTCTCAACACTTATCAAATATCCTACCCGCAGTCTAGAATGATACGATATTTCTCACTGGTAGATGCGATACTCAAAGTTTGACTCTATGACCTACACACATGCACTTAAACACTTGACTTGCTGAGATTTGGTTGACTATTATTTCTTTGTGTGCTGTCTATGATGATTTCTCTTGATGAGTGTTCTCTCCCTAATAGTTTTTGATGATGCATAGCTAGAAGACTGGGGCCATGAGGACATGTTTTGTTTATTTTTTTGCCTATGGGTATATCTTGTTGATCCTAACTGTCATGAGCATTTATGCTTGTTACAATTGACACTGAGGATCTACAATGTATTATCCTTGACTATTTTCCACAAGTGCATGCTTATGGTCATCTTGAATTTCTTGTATCTTGATGCGAGCATAATCTTGCTATACTAAACTTAGGGAACCTCACTGCACTAGTCATCTTGACCTACATGACTTTGATGCCTAGGTGGGATTCCCACATACCTATCTAATATAGATCATATTCATATACCCATAGTTATACTAGTGCATATTGTATGATCTTGCGATGCTACCAATAAAGCTCGATGATGATTATTAGAGTCTAACGGCTTTGTAACCTTGCAAGTAAACCACTTTTCATAGTAGCTTGCATTCTTAGGTTCATGTTAGTTTAGCTTTTCATCTTGCATATGGAGAGAGCTCTCCTTTCATCTTTCATGGACTTGTCAGTCAACTGTGCTCACCTTTCACTTCTTATCTTTCATATCACATCCTTTTCTATTCCTATCATCACAAGGGGTTAATCTCATCATCATATAAAAGATCATTTTCAGAAACATGAGTCTATATCATAACATGAGAACTAAACATACATCCATGAGAGAAACTATACATGAGTATTTATAAGCATATATCATACATTTGAGTAATATAACAAGATAATAATACTGAAACATCCATCACAATGAGACAAGTACATAAGATATATCATAATCCAATCATCTCATATATATATAAGTCATGATACAAATACAATGTGAGATTCCAAAATTTGGATTACATCAAAAACCCTAAACCTAGGATTGACTCTCCCCCTCATGTGGAGGAGGTGCTGGTGGAGCCGGTGGATCCATCCTATTGACTTGCATGTCTAACCTCCCTACCCTCTTAGAGTAGAGTGGCAATCACTGATCTATCAAAATGACTACTATGTACAAACCATGGTAGTATTCCACTCATGCCACCTCCTTCAGGATCTCTGCAACATCATCTTGTGCCACCCTCTCCCACCAATCTATCTCGACCTGTGCATCCATCAGCTACTGATTGTGAATGGTGATCATGGTACGTAGCTGCTACACCTCAGCCTCCAAGGCCTGGATCTGAGCCTGAAGATCCTCTCCTCCTCTAGCTATAGCTTGCTCTTGCCCTATATCCACCTAATGAAAAATTGGTCTCACCTCCTCCTCCTCCTCCTCATCATCCTCCACCTATCGGTGTGACCATCTGCAGCCACCTGATTTGGACCCCTGGCTTCTCTCCACTCTCCCTCTACCTCCCCCCCTCCATCATCTTCATTCCTGCCCTGTGCCTATATCTATGCATCTAGGATTGTGAACCATGGGAAGGGACATCTTCAATGATCTTCTATGTATTTCACATCCATCCCTACATCTACCATATCTGACAGGTACTCCCATGGCTCCCACCGCAATCCTACTATCTCCTGTGCTGCCTGCTAGTAATCCAGCATCGGTAGCCATCCTAGTCCCTCCTCCTCCCATATCCTAGCATATATAGTGGTGTTTACTACCACTCTCTACTACCTATCAAACTATATCCATACTCAGGTAATAACAAAATGCTCAACAATATCTACATGCCTACCTAGTAATGGTCAGCTGCATAGCATGTACCTGAGCTCCTGATCCCTATCACTCCACTGCTCACATGACTTGTATGGTCACTAAAATGCCATTAGCTCATCTAATAGCCACCTATAATATGTAAGGTCCCCACTTTGTGGCTCTATGATGAACCTTGTATATCTATATATGTAGGGAGTCCTCCACTCCTAAGGCTGTACCCATGGTCACACAACAACTATGTGATCCCACACCCATATCTATGCTAGGACGGCCCCATATGCCCATGATCAGTCATCCCTATAAATGATCTCATGCAGCTCATGATACATATCTACAAGGATTGATGGTCCCCACACCATCCATCTAGGTCATGCCACTAGATCTACAACTGGTCTCCCCTAGCCTAGTGGAAACCCTCTCTGACTCCGGTCAATGATCAGAACCTGTGCTACTATGGAGCACACAATGCATGGTACTGGGTAGTCATGACCATACTCCTCTATTAGACAGTCCCAACTAAGATGTCTATCTATGATGGTCACATCCTAGAAGAGGTCCTGATTGGCCTACCTCCCATCTATGGGAGTCTGATCATAGTATACTTGTGCCAACAAAAAATCATGTTAGTTTTCATCATATGGAAACACTACATTAATGAACATCTCTACAAACATGATTATGCTCACTGCATCTCCATGACTTGGTACACACAAGATCTGATAGAAATCCTCAAGTGTGATGGTGGCCTCTTTAGTTGGCAAGTGAAAGGTGTTATGCTCACTATGCCACCTCTTTGCCAGTGCTGTCAATAATCCATGGTTTTCTCATATATGGGGCATCTCCAACAAGTAGCCAAAACCCATGTGAGTCAAAGACACTCTACCTGGATCATCTAGATCCTGGACATAGCACAACCCAACCACACTCAGTGCTCTAATGGTGAGCACTACCATAACCTCCTACAAGCCATAAACCCACAAATTAGATGTTAGAACATGTCATGATAGATGTCCAAAATCAGTACAAGTGATCTCAAAAGAAAAAATTGTCTCTGTACATGTTATATTTCTCAAATTAAATTCATGTGATACTTCTTATTATACTGGTGTGACATTTTCTACTGATATTTTATCATGTGATACTTTCTTTTATACTGGTGCAATACTTTTCCTTCGTGTGATAGTTTGCACACTGTCGCACGACAGTTTGTCTAGGATTGTGTGATACTTTCCTGGATGGTCGTGCGACACTTTGTGGCCACTAAAAGTATCGCATGATATAGTATCTACTAGGTGTGTGATACTTTTAAAGTATCACATGATGTTTCGCTAAGGCATAATTTGAAATTTAAAAAAACATGTTTTAAAATGCAAAAAATGACTCAAACGACTAGTTTTTGTGAAAACTTACCGAGGCACCATACTGAGGAGGCCGATTGTGCAACCGACCATGCTTGAATCGATGTGTGTGAATGAGAATGCCTACCTATTGAGCCATAGTCTCTCTCAGATCTCTCAAAACTCACATAAGACAAATGAATTTGAAAATGACCTTTTCACCCCTTGTATAGCAGTTTGACCTAATGTGGCATTTTGACTTGATTTTCAAAACATCTCAGAATTTTGCAAAAATTGCACCCCTGGCTAATTTCGACATCCTGGATCCATTTTTGGGATCAAAATCAAAATCCAAGTTCATCTTGATGGTCAAAATTTCATCTTAAAATTTCTCCTTCTTTTGTGTAGTTGACTGACCGTTTGAGGCCTGGTCCTTCGATCTTCATTGGGGAATCTTCATTTCTTCATCTCCATCTCTCTCACCCTTCTAGTCTTTCATTCATTTCCTTCACTTCATCTCTTTGAGGTTTTGACTCTATCTTTATCCTATATCTTTCTCTATAAAACCTAGTCAAATTAGGGCATATTTCCACTGCTTGATGGTTATTCTATTATCTCTCATCTTTGATTATGATTTTTGGTAATTTGATCATGTTTCTCTTACTTTTGCATTCCCTCTACCTCATTTCAATTTCGATCCTGAGGGGGCAAACATATCCTATCAGCTATTCTCTAGAGCATATGCTTGACCATTCCATTTTCTCTGATCGATCTATCTATCTATTGCGCTTGACATGTTAGTTCTCATCTCGAGTTATGATACTATCCATCTCTTTCCTAAGTGTTTAGTACTATCACTACCAGGCTGACCATGCAGAATTTTCTATCTCTCTGCACTTCATTCTTTGGAGTAAGATCTGTATCTATTGCCTTCTTGGCTGATCTATTCTTTGATGTAATGTGTTCCCAGATCAATCACACATTAGTCAAAGAGGGGCAACTGTAATCACCCAAAAATGATCATCTAGACTATTAGCCCCTTTCTAGCATTATTTATCAATTGCTTATTCTTGATCAAATCATAATTCTATCATTTATTCGATTATATTCTATGGATTAACCATTTTATCTTAAGTCTTTATTTAACTAAAAGGAATTCCCTCCCCTTTTATTAAATAAAAATCCCCCACTTACCCTTTATCCTAAGTTGCACAAATAAAGCATTAGTCCTATTTAATAAATAAGAAGAAAAGGCTTTTTGTCTCACATGGGGCACAAAAGTCAACACTTCTTTCTCATTGGAGGAGACTTGTGCACAAGGTTTTCTCCCACTTTTGAAGTCCACCCTTGATCAAATATTTTGCCTCTTAATCTCCATGGTCCATTTTTCTTTAAAAGGAGAGCTCTCTTCTCATTCTAGGATCCCCACTCTTGATACTAATCTTATGCTGCAAGTTTTCTTGGTGCCATTGGAGCTTTTGAAGAACTTGTTGCATTTTAGTCTTCATATTTGCATTCTTAGCTTAGTTTACTTTCATGATTTAGCTTAGTTCACATAGTTTAATTAATAATGGCTTGTAACATTCTCATTTTCATAGTTTAGTTGCATTCTTGCATTCTCATTCTAGCATATTTTGCATTGCATTTTCCATTGCAATTCTTGAAGATATTGGCATTCTTGCCCTTGTCTCTTTGAATCTATCATTGCATGGTTTACTAGCAAGGTTGCATGCTTAATATCTCTAGCTAAGAGCCCTCTAAACACCCTTGCACTTCATGCCTAGGGAGCTGTAGGTCACTTTTCAAGGTTTCCAATCCATGGATGCCCTTGGAATCAATGGCTTAGAGAAGTGCACATCTTGAGTGTACAATAGGCACATAATGGATTTATCAAAACATGTTGGATGAGAATGGAAAGGTTGTGAGGAATAAGGAAAGACTAGTATGCAAAGGTTACTCACAAGTTGAAGGTATTGAATCTTAAGAAACTTATGCCTATGTTTCTTAGATGGAAGCTATTAGGATGTTCTTGGTATTTGTAACTTTCAAAGGATTCAAGGTTTTTTAGATGGATGTCAAGTTTGCATTCCTAAATGGAGAATTAAAGGAAGAAGTGTACATTGAGAAACTGAAAGGGTTCAAATGATAATAAGATCTTGATGCATTTTGTAGGCTACATAAGGCAATGTATGGATTGAAGAAAGCACCTAGGGCCTGGTATGGAAAACTAGATAAATATCTAATTAGTCAAGGATACAAGAAAGGTTGGGCTAACAACAATCTATATTTCAAGATACTTTTAGACACAAATTTGATTGATGTTGTCTATGTTGATGATATCATCTTTGGAGGCAAAAATGATCTATGCAAGAAATTTTTTGAAGAGATGCAAAAGGAATTTGAGATGTCCATCTTTGGTGAATTGAATTTCTTTCTTGGATTACAAGTAATTCAGAATGATAGAGGTATTTTTATTCCTCAATCCAAGTATGTGAAGGATTAATTTAAGAAGTTTGACTTGGAGAATTTAAAACTTGTATGTACTCCCATTGTTACCGATTGTAAGCTATCTAAAGAGGATAATTCACCAAAAGAATATGAAACTATTTACAGATTGATGATTGGAGGATTTTTATATCTGACCACTAATAGACTAGATATCATATATGTAGTATGCTTGTTATCCAATTGTCAACAAGAACCAAAAGAGTCACATGTTGTGGTGATAAAAAGGATTTTTAGATATATAAAAGGAATATAATATATACGATCGTGGTATCTAAGAGAGTTATATTTTTCTCTAGAAACTTACATAGATGCATATTAGGAAGGTTGTGTGGAGAATAAAAGAAGTACCAGTGGCATAAATTTCTTTCTTGGCTCCTGGTTAGTTACTTGGTCGAGAAAGAAGTAGGATTCCATAATGCTATCTACTACTAAATTAGAATATATTACAACATCCTCATGTTGTACTTAGGTGTTATGGATGAAGAAGACCTTGAATGATACAAGAGTTGGTTTTGTTGAGCCAATTCCTATCATTTGTGATAACACCAGTGCTATTAGCATGTCAAAGAATCTAGTAATGCATTATAGAACAAAATACATTGACATCAGATATCACTTTATCAAAGTGAAGGTTGAGGAAGGTGCAATAAACTTGTGTATATGCCCACAAAGGAGTAGGTGGAATACATATTCACATTTATAAATAGTGGTACATGCATGACATATCATGTAACAACATATAGAAGAAGTGAGATAGAAATAGAGGAATTTCACAAAATTTCAATTCCTTTATCACTTCATGCCAACAAGGGTCATTTAATTTTTTTAAAAAAAATATAGCATGTAGTACATCACAAGGGAGGTACATTACAACAAGAAAAAACATAGAACCCACCATAGAAGAGGAGCTAGTCAAGCATATCACCTGACCCCCCATATTGATCTGTAGTGTTTAAGGAAGGTGGGAAACATGAAACAGGAGAAACATCAAGAACAATAGATGAAATAACAACCAGTTCCAAACAAGGACCATGTTGTGAAGATGTGTCACTTTGTTCATCACTAGGACTAATAAATAATTATTGTGAAAACATAACTGGTAAATCATGATAAACATCAATAAGCTAATACATATCATCAAAATCATTAGTGTGCATATCATCACTATCATGCATATCATCATTAGTTGCATAGGAACAACAAAAACATCATCATTAAGAGTATCTTCCTCATCCAAATTCATTGTAATAGAATCCAAGATACGATGAATTGTCATGTTTGTTTAGTTTCATCTTTTTAAAGTTAACTTCCTCATTTGGCTCAAGCATAGAATGGTCAAAAGGAATCAAGAATTAGTAGGTGTTTTGGGTGAAGCATTGTTTTGGGAAGTATGTTGATGGACTCTAGTATGACATTTACAATGATGGTCATGAGCACAATGATTACACTTGGTTTTGCTAGAAATTGGGTTTGGTTTAGGATGAATCAACATTGGGTCCTTTTCCCATTTAGGAGTAAGATCAAAAGGAACCACACAAGGTTGAGAGATAGAATTGATAGAAAATTTATAAGATATAAGTGGTGGAACTGAAGCATATATAAGAGGTATAGATAGTGTAGGAGGAAGTCTAGGTCAAGAGAAAGGAGATGGAACACTCTTAAGATTGCTAAGTTCACCAATCTTTTAGATTTTATAGTTTTGATATGATAGTAAGAGATTATCTCTATGTGGTTTGGTTGGTTGAGGCATATAAGGCCAAAATAAATCAAGGTTAATAGATTCTTGAGGCATTGAATCAAACACTTATGAATAGGAGAGGCCATGAATCTCATGTAGATAAGCTAATGACGACCAAGTTTGACTTTAAATTGATTAGAAGTCAGAATCACAGTGAAGCTAACATATAAATGTTTACCACCAAATTCAACAAGAATTGAGATGGAACCAAGGTAGGATAAAGGAAACCATTGGCAATTTTTGCCACCACTAGCCCATCATAGATAAATGATTTAAGATATCTTTTTTATGGGATGAGTTTTGTTATAGTGGGTTAACACATCATGTTATCAACAAGGTGGGATAACACATTGTGCTATCCCTATTTCATAGGGTTCCATTTTGCCTCTTACGAAATGGTGAAACTAGTCATGCTTTTCAATGTGTCTCAAGTCAGTTAAGTGATGTGGGCCAATGTTTTTCTACATTTTAAGGCTCATGCATCTTTATCTTCATTAATGGTCATCCTTTATTTCACCATTTTGTGATTATCTTCATGGTGCCTTGTGAAATGGTGAAGGTAAAAAGGTCATCACCATGGGGTAGGATAACACGTCGTGTTATCCAAATCTCATAGTTTTGCAAGGGGGTAAATGACAGCTTGCGAAATGGAAAAATATTTCCATTTCATGATTGTTTCATCCTCTCTATTTTGTTTGTTATGAAACTATGCAAGCTATCCGATCAAGATATTTTTGATCAACTATTGTGTTTTAATCTTGCATTGGGGATTTTTTGTGCCACATCTGGGTCCCCCATTCATATCAAGAATCTTCATTGATGACTCTCTTTTTATTGGTGGTTTGGGTCTATTTTTCACATGTGGTGGTGTTTCTTATAGGAGTGTGGGGTGAGATAACATGTCATGTTATCCATTTCAATGTTTCTTTTCCAACAACCTGATTTGACTATTTATGGCTCAGGCATAACACTAGGACTGTTATTCAATATAGAGAGACTTCTTTGGCTCTATGAATACGACACCAATGCATCCCAATGATCATGTATTAACTTGTAGGGATATTATTTTTCCTTCCATCTTCTAGATGCATTCTTTTGGCCTCCTCTTATCCATTCATGATAAATGTACGTGCAAAAATTAGATTTTGGTCTGATTTTATTTCTTTTTGCATTTTGTAACTTAACTCAAATCTAGCTGGGGTTTAAACTTCAACGTAAAATTAGAGTTCTGCTAACTGTATAAAAATCAATCTTGTAGATAATTTTTGGGTTCCCTCTTCCAGTTATTTTGCAGTAGCTTATGCTCTGCAACTGTAATTTTCCTATGCTTTATATCAATGAAATATTTGTTTTTTACCTCTTCTCACAATCAGTTATATTGTGCATAATGTCTTGCCTTCATTTATAAATGTTTTATTTTCTATTTTTAGTTTATATGTTTTATCAATATTTCTTTTAGGTTTTGCATTGTGAAAATTACTTTCCTTTCAACTTCGTGTGAACTCTAATTTGCATTTGATCTTGTATGTTTTGTGGGTATTTTTTGATGTATTATGCAATTATAGGCATGGAGAAACCACATACATAATTTGGTTCATCACCCCCCTTTTTTTATGCATTCCTTCTTCCCTTTTCCTTCATAGTAGTAGTTAGGTGCACCTTGATTGTAAAGGAAGTCAGCTTTCTCCAGAGATTTACCTTCAACACACAAGTCGCACACTTGGAGGTTGTTTCCATGTTACAAAAGGTTGTTTGGGATAATACATCAGACAATGATGCAAAATTTTGTGTTAACATAAACCATTGCAAGTTTGGATTAACATTGGATTTATCATAAAAATCACATTGTAATCATATATTGAAATGACGTTCTTCAGTTCTCACATTCACCATGCAAGTAGGGTCAATAAGAACACCAAAAGAATAGAGATCATTAACCTTACAACAATGTAAAGATGAACATCAAGTGCTTTAATCATCTAAGTAGGGTCAAAGGTAATGAAAATTTCAAGTTTGGGTTTAGGTTTAGGTTCGGTTTGATCAATGAGTTTGACAATGTTATTGGCACCATTACACTTATCATTGTAGTCAACAACATGAGTGGAAGAAGTGGGTAATATTGAGTAGGTTCAATAGTATTGGTTGAATGAGATGGAAAAGGGTTGGTATAACTTTGCAAGGTTTGGCTGGGAGGTTCTACAAATTTGTTTCCTTTATTTTTAACACCCTCAATAGATATATCATTAGAATCAATAATGTCTTGAATAACAGATTTGAAATGGTAACACCTTTTAGTATCATGACCAAATTGACAATGGTATTGACAAAAATCTTTGTGATCAAAGTTTTTGGGAAAAGGTTTGGGTACGTCAATTGGATTAAGAAGAGGAAGAGTTAACACTTTAACATTAATCAAATTCAATGTCACATTATGCAAAGATTCAGAAAGCTGAGTAAAATTATGAGCAGGTCTAAAAATAGATGATAAAGAAGCCACACCTTTGGATGAAATTGTCACTTGCTCATCAACATTGTTGGTTGAATTATTGATCTTAATGAAGCTATTTGTTTTTAAAATTGTTAAAATTATTGGATGTGGAATCACTCTTTGTTTTTTTAAGCCAAAGTGGACTAGCCACCATAATTATATGTATAAACTAATTCAAAAGACTCCTCCGTGGAAGAATCAGGAAGAAACCCCAGAGTCATTGTCATATACATGGTATAAGATTACAATATTTTTATACATATGATTTTCCATTGAAGACCGCCTACATTCCTGAGAACTATTCAACCGATATCCCTTCTCCAATAGTTAATGGAGAATGACATACAAAATATTGACCCACATCTATGTCAAGCCAAATTTGCAAGAAAAATATAGATTCCAAAGTCAAAATTTTCAATACAAAATAGCTTTGGCATTAATAACAACCCAAAAAACTTTCAAAAAATGAGTACTACTCGAAGCACCCATACACTAGATGTCCATGTCATCTGATACCCTACCAGGAATAGGGAGAACTACTGGAGGAGATGGGAGTCAAACAAGAGACACCAAGTCAGCCACCAACTAGCGCAAGTCATAGTCATCACAAATTTATTTGGAACTCTGAAGCAAGTGAGGAAGATCACCCACCACCAAACCTGCAAGATGAACATTATGGTCAGGAACACATGATGGAATTATCAAAGCTTGGCCACTGCTGAAAGTCTGGAGCAAATTATAGGAGTGAGGAAGTGGAGAGTTAGGAAACTCTAAGATATCTAGTAGTGCATTTACACAAGATTTGACTTGGGCCACCATATGAAACCCCAACCTATGGCCTGAGACACAGAGAGCATTTTCTACAAATCTAGCATCTTGCACTCATAGCGAGCATTTGATACTCTCATAGAGAAGGAAGTAGTCATGATTTGTGAGAAAATCTTGGTGAGAAACTAAACCACCAACCAGTGCCAAACCCTCCCAGAGATCATACTATTGCACAACCTGCATTAACACATTGTCTTGTAGAAAGTTAGGGTTAACCACTTTGTTTTCCAAGGATGACACCAGAGACACTGATTGGGAAAGGTCTAATGCGTTAGATAAGAAAATGGCAACAACTTGTAAAGGGAAAATGATATGCCATGAATGTGAAGCAAATATTTCTTCCCCAATGACTGTTTGAATTGCTAACCTGATTGCTTGTGAATGGCATATGAACATGGAGGAAAATGAGACCTCATCAATGTGTGCCAGTAGAGCCTCCTCCAAATGACCACTTCATAGCCCGATTCTAAAGTTCTGTGGCATGATTTCATAGTGGTGTCTACCACATTGCCTACATTTCATACTCTACAAAGCCTGTGACTCCATAACTAATAACCTTGAGCTACCCAAGAATGGTAAACATATATAAGGGACCAGATATTTGTAGCTGCTATGACACAGTAGGTACACCTATAATAAATTCAAAATCACCCAAATATGTGCTCAGTATTGCAAAGATATCAATCACAACATTGGAAATTAAGATTTTGTAAGAAGTGACCCTGGTTGTACATATTTGAATCATCAACAACATCACTCGCATGTGTGACGTGAGCCTTGAGGATGGGAAAACAAAAATGGCAGCACACAGGCTATGCATAGTAATGTTGGCAAGCTAATGAGGAGTATGAGTACACTGTAAATCACACATGTCATGTACTATGACATAAGAAGCATAATTAATCTGATCTCCATTTACATGAGTGACTGAACACTTGACATGCATACACAAAATGCACATGTGACCACTGTGGCAGGGAGCTAGATGAATGATTTAATGACTTAGCAACCTTGACCCTTGACATCTTGTAAAATAAATTGGTGGAGTTTTGAATCCAATCTAATAATTTCTTCAAGGGAGAGTGATGTTATTTCCTGACCATCACAACCAATATTTGCAAGATGATCTGCTACCACATTACCTTCGAGGAGGGTATGAGAGATATATACTTCATGAAACGAGTCAAGGAGGAGCCATACTTGCTAAAGAATGTATGCAAGTTTCCAATTATGAATGTCCCTTTTGATGCAAGCATTGATAATTACCAATGAGTCACCTTCTATTTGGACTCGATGGAAACCTCCTTCTCTTGCCAGAGCAAGCCCAACAAGTAATTCATGAGCCTAGGCCATGTTGTTTGTGCCTCGGGGTAATGGGCAAGATTTGATTGCCAAAACAAACCCCTGATGATCTTGAATGCACCCACCCCTAAATCCTTGGATTGCCTCTCGAAGATCCATCAAAATTAATTTTTACAAACCCCTATGCAGGAGGGATCCAGTGAACTAAATGTCGGTCAATAGTATTTGAAATGGGTGTTTGGTGACACCAGCCAGTTGGGACATGAATGTACTTCCATTCCCTTATTATAGCACTATCCCACCATGTTAATCAAAGATTACATTTAAGCTTTGTGTGGCTAGAATTTACCACCTCAGAGATTGATTTTTCTAGATTCTAGAGGACTACTTGAATTGGGGTGATTTCCTTACGAAAGATTCTTTTGTTGCACTCCCATCAAATTGCCCAAACAATCAAGGCTTGAGTTCTTATCCATAGAGTAGAGAAGATGGAATTTGAATATAACTTTGGCCATGACTAAAACAAATCCCATAATTTATTTGGCAGCGATGTAGAATACTGAAGTTTCCCCAACACAAATGACTAGCATTTTTGGGCAAAGGGACAATTTAGAAAAATATGATCCACACTTTCCAAATCCCGATCACATAATGTGCAATTGAAAGGTTGTGCTATCTTTAATTTATGAAGTCAGTCACTAGTTAGCACCCTATTTTTTAAGTCTAACCATGAAAATCATCTAGCTTTGGGAAGTGTGTATTGACTCCAACAAAAGGTAAAGGCTCGAGAGGGTGGTTTGATAATCACCTGCTATTGTAAAATATTGTAACCATCTTTGATATTAAAATTACCTGATTTACTAGGCACCCAAATCACCTTATCTTCCAAGGCAGATAAGTAGACCACTTTTTCTGAAAGAATTGATTCAAAGCACTTACAATCCAAGAATGGAAGGGGAAAATCTATAGGGTCTTTCCATATCACCCACCTTGAGAAAATACATACAACAGAAACAAAATTGATTAAGTGATTACCCCAAGCATTTTTTGAAGCTAAAACAATATCATCAATTCCTTCAAGTGTGTTGAGAGGAGCCCATTCCAGGAGTCATGCCAAAATTTGACTTGAGATCCATTATTGACTTCCCAAGAAATATAATTGGTGACTAGCTCCCTTGAGTCCATCATCAAGTTCCATATTGTTGATCCTTTTGGGGGATCAAGGATATATAGAATTGTAGATGGGTTAGCATTATCTAGATACTTACATTGCATAATTTGACACCATGTGTTGTAGGGGTGCATGTACATTTTCCATATTAGCTTACTACCAAATGCTTTATTACATTTTTGCAAATCATGAATCCCTACTCCACCGAGCTATTTTGCCTGTGCCATGTTATCTATTGACACCAGTGGGATTTTCTTATCCCCATTCATATTTCCTGTCCATAAGAATTCTTTCAGAATTTTTTGAATGGCTTGAATCACTATAGAGGGTGCTTTTAAGACTGATAGGTAGTAGTTTGGTATTGTTGAAAGCACTGATTTAATAAGAAGAATTCTACCTGAAAGTGAGAGCCATCTTACTTTCCATGCAACTATTCTTGATTTAATTCTCTCAATTATTGGCCTCCAATAACTTATTCTATTTTCTCCAATAGAAAAAGGAATTCCCAAGTAGATAGACGAAAGGAGATCAACTATGAATCCTAATATATTGATAATCTTATTTGAAACTATTTGATTAGTATTGAACAGATATATCTTTGATTTTTGAGGATTAACTCTTTGATTTGAAATTGAGGTGTACAACTCCAAAGATTGTTTAATCTATCTTGCTTTCGAAATCGTGGAAGTTCCAAATAGTAGTGTGTCATCTACAAATAAGGTGTGTGTTATTGAAATGCTAGTCTCATTAATTTGAACACCCTTCCACTCACCTGAAGCTTGCTGTTGTTGAATATGTCTACTAAAAGATTTTCCATTAGAATGAACATGACCGGAGATAGTGGATCTCCCTAACAAACCCCTTGAGTGGATGCAAAAAAACCTATCAGCACTCCATTAATCAGTATCGAGAAACAAGCACTTGAGATACAAGACCTTACCCATTTGCACCAATTTTTTCCAAACCCAAATTTGTGTAGAACTTTAAATAGGAAATCCCATCTAACTCTGTCGTAAGCCTTCATCATATCCAGTTTGATGACAAAATGTGAAGCCTTGCTGGAATTTATGGAATGAAGTGTTTCATGAGCCACCAATGCACCTTCCATTGTTTCTTGACCCAGCACAAAACCACCTTGTGGATGAGAGACAAGGCTCGGAATCAAGTATTGCATTCTTAAATATATGGCCTTAGTGATGATTTTTTAGATTGTGTTGCACAAGGAGATGGGCCTAAATTATGAAAAAGTCTTAGGTGTTTTGACTTTGGGAATGATAGCAATGTTGGTAGTGTTGAAGTATTTCAACATGGACTTACTAGATCTAGATTCTTTAATAACACCAAGAAGCTCCCAACCAACCAAATCCTAGCAAGCTTGATAGAAAAGAGCAGTAAATCTATCTGGTCCCGGCACCTTGTCTGGCGGAAGTGAGAAGACTACCTTTTTAAGTTCCTGGATTGTGAATGGTGCCATTAATTTCAAGTTGTCTAACTCTGAAACAATTGATGGGATAGCCTCAAGAAGCTCATCCCCACGTGTGCCTACTGGGATAGGAAGAATTAGAGGGGCTAGAAAATTTTTAAAGAATTTTACTCCTTCCTCCTGAATGCTTTGAGGATCCGTAAGAGAAATACCTGTATCTACATTATTAATGGAGAAGATTTGATGGGCAGTAGTTTTCTACTTGGCTGAAGCATGAAAGTACTTAGTATTTTTATCCCCCTCCTTCAACCAAAGTTCCCTTGATTTTTGTCTCAAATATACCTCTTCTCTGCTACACAATTGTTCCCATTTATTTGAAAGCTTTTTCTACTTGGTAAAAGATTCATTATCCATACCTTGAATGGTGATCATTTCCAGCACATTTTCTAACTGTTGTTTGATGGCCTCTTTCTCTTTGAAAATGTTTTTAAATGTCTCTTTGTTCCACTTTTTGATTTTACCTTTTATAAATTTTAGTTTGGCTATAAAATGATACATTTTGGTTCCATCAGTGAAGGGGGCAGTGGACCACCATTATATGATTGCAGGTAAAAAGGATGGATGTCACAGCCACATATTCTCAAACTTGAAAGATGGCTTATGTTGGGCTGATTGATATGCCAGATTGGAGCTGACTTGACGACTGATAAGGAAGTGATTTGAACCTAGTTTTGGCATAATATCCAACTGAAAAGTGAACTTTGTTAACTTCTAGTTTTGAGAAATCGGAAAATGATCAAGTCTGATAGCTATCTAGGCAAAATTTATTCTCTTATTGGTCCAAGTAAAAGAACCATTGCTTGGATCTATGTCCATGAGGTTGTTGTCTTCTACAAAATTAGAAAAATCTTGGATGGATTTCAGTGGTGGACTAATACCTCCACACTTTTCTAAGAGCCTTAAGATAGCATTAAAATCTCCCCCAATTATTAAATGCTGCTCATGTTGAGATTGGATCATATGAGTCATTTCCTGCCATACCCTTTGCTTGTCTAATGTAGCTGTAGTTCCATATACATTGATTAAAAGGATATTTTCCCCATGCCAACTCAACATTGTTGCTTGCCAATTATCTTCCTATTTTATAAGTTGGCATGGGACTAATTTGGGATCCCAAAGGATAGCCAACCCTCCTGAGGCACCAATCCCCGGTCTATGAACTAATTTCCAACTTGTCCACTTCCCAATTATTTTATCAAAATTACCTTTCGACATTTTTATTTCTTGCAACAGAATGACTTCTGCTTTCAAAGAATCAAGCTCTTGCTTGATTCTATATCTTTTGTCAAAGGCATTTAAGCCTCTAACATTCCATGATATAATCTTTATGGCTAGCAAGGAGAACACTTAGTTCTCCTCGTCAATCTTTTTGAAGGTGTGAATGAACCATCCAAAGTTAGTTGGATACCTGGTGCAATTTCTACTTTAGTTTGGATATTTTTAGGTTTTCTACCTCTTTTCTTTAGAGTGGGCTTATCCTGGATACTTTGTGAAGGTGTTTGCTGAATTGAGAGAATAGTTGTATGATCAAATCCCATTTGTGATGACACCTAAAAATAATTTATAGCTTCCCTTTCTGAGATAATTTCTTCTCTCTCATGTGCTTCAGGGTTTTCCAAATCATCGTGAGACATGTTTGATGCTAGCAGGTTTTCAACATTGACTCCAACCACCTAAGGTGCATCCTACTCTAGGTCCAAAAAATTGTTAGACTGAATCTAGTCTCTAATTTGGAGGGTAACTACCTTGTCTAGATTGTCAGAGTCTACTCTATCAGAGTCTCTGCTAAGATGAAATCATTGAGTAAATTCTACTGAGTCTGAAACTCATTAAGAGTACCCACTGGCTCTACCTACTGATCTGAACATGGGGATATTATTGTAGATAACTCCAATTGATCAACATCTGGAGGTGAAGATGAGTTTTTATTGATATCCCCTATTTACAAAAATAGCCCTTCTTCTTCTGCTATTTCAAAAATCAATTTGGTGGACAATTCTGTGATCATCTGATCTGATAACTCCCGTGCTTTCAAATCAGACACTACTTGCTTACCTAGTGAATCCTGCATGTTGGGTATATTTATCGAAGTGTTTTGGAATATCAACTAGGTAACAACAATATCCACATTATGATGTGACAACTCAGGTTGATCCTTGATATAAGACTCTAATAATGGGGGAGGTAGTCTAGACTTAGCCTGACATGTGAGTTGTGGCATTCTGCTACCAGAACTATAGAAATTGATCATGTTGGCAATTTTCAAGAACAACCCTTGATCAAATCTTTGCAACATTGATTTTAGCCTTTGATCTATAATAATGACAGAAGATGCTTTTGGTGCCTTGGGTTGATTACCGCATATTACCAATTGTGAGCTGGGGCCATGGGAGGCTTGAATATTACTCACTTTTTTATTCGAGGTGGGCACTTGGATAGAGCAATCTAATGGGTTTGAACAATGGTCCTCACAAACCAGTGTCTTTGAATGTGCAATCATTTTACATTGCAAAGTAAAATGGCCTAAATTTTTTTGATATTTTTGACAAGTATTCACATCCTCCAAATTGATGGGTTGTTCCAATACGCCCCACTTCAATTTGATCTTGATCTTCTTTGGTGGCATCTTTTTAGGGTAGAGTAGTACACAAAATCTAGAATCTCGATGAGGGTATTCAAAAGGAATGAGGTCATGTCTAAAAAAAATACCTATTTGATTGGCAATGATTTCAATGATTTATGGCTCTTTGTATTCTAGTGGAAGCAATGGGAGTGAAATACAGTAGGGAAAGAAGTAGCACTCCTACTTGTCTAGTTTAAAGTTTGGCATCCAAACCCTAGTAAATAATCCATAACCTTTGCAGAACCAACCTTTATAACTGTGGATGGCATCTCTGCATTGTTTTGATTCAAAAAGAGCTACAAAGACTCCTTGATTTGGCTCCAATAATATAACATCTAAAAGGCCCTCCCAACATTCAAAAGCCCATTCCTTAATATCTGAAAACACAAGTGATTGGGTTGAAAAATTACCAATAAGCATTGTGCAATGCAGCGACCCAATGTGATTCTGTAGAAGGTGATGAGGCAAAGTGAGCTCAATCAAGGCTTGATTCTCTTTGGCACTTGCTACCATGCCTGATGTTTGTTTGTCTAAGACTGGAGGTTGAACCTGATCCTGTGGGCATTGATGATCCAAGACATTCTGATGGTGGACTGGTTTCCAAATTTTAAACAGCCAGTTTGGATTGAAAGGAGCTCTAACTTGAGGATCTTTCACTATGCACTCCTTCTGACTTCTCTAGAGATGGGAATACCTAATCTATAGTGGTGAACCTAGTGGTGTCCCTTCACATATATCAAAAATTAGTTGTTATTTGGAGGGTTTGACTTTTCTACGATACCAAAATCTATTTTATTGATTTAACCTTGACATAGCAAAATTGTCCCTTCGATGGGCAGGATTCATCTGAAGAGAGGTTGTAGCTGGATGATTTTGACCTTACAAAACCCTTGGCCTATGACTTGTCTACTTAGAAGACTCCCAAAGCTCAAACCTTGACAAATCTTGAAATATGTTTTGAACTCGCATGCTGTGATGCTACCAAGACTTCTGAGACTTGATTTGAAATCTTGGGTTAATGAAAAATGGCTTGGCTGGCTGAACAATTGCTTTCCCACTAGAAATGAAGGAACCAGCCTTACCCTACATATTATTGGTTACATTCTTCTCCAAAAAAGGGCATCACTGAAAGATTGTTAAAATAATAACAAAATATAGAGACAAATAGGAAATTGTTTAATCTATGAGCTTAGGAATAGGGAAAATTACCATGAATTAGTGCAAGAACTAGGAGCATTCACCAAAACCAAGCAACAAGGAGACAAGTTTTTTATAGGGGAAAAGCATAAAAAAACCCCCGTGATATTAATAAAAGTGGCAACAAAAATGCCTAAGAATGAGAGAGAGAGAGAGAGAGTGAGATCAAAGCTCATACAATGATAATCAAGAAGAAGAAGAAGAATCTCATATGAGAATGAGAAGAGAACCATCTCTTAATAGAGATGTGAGAGAGGAGTTACATTGTAACTCATAATTCTGTGTATGCCACATTTCACTAGTGTGTGAGACAAGTGTAGGATTCCTCATAAGGAGGAATATCTATTTTCCTTAATAAAGGAAATTACAAAATGACATGTCCTCCCACTTGGACTAGAGGAAAAAATACATTAGGATACCTTGGTTTATCCTATTAAATACATAAATAACCAAGGAAAGATTAAATTCTAACACCCCCCTTTAATCTTTACTTGGGGTAATTACATCAAGGGGTATCAAACCCAAATTGTTGCAGTGAAATTCAAATTTCTCTCTAGAAAGAGGTTTTGTCAAAATATCTGCAACTTGATCTTCACCTTTGCAATGGATGAGTAAAACTTTCTTTTCTACAATGTGCTCTCTAATGAAGTGGTGGTGGAGAGAAATGTGCTTTGATTTTGCATGGTAAACTAGATTCTTTGCCAAGACTATTGCACTTTGATTGTCACAATACAATGGTGTAGGTTCTTGTTGAGGTAGACCCAAATCTTCAAGTATTCTTCTAAGCCATAGAGCTTCTTTAGAGGCATGGGTACAACTTTTATATTCAGCTTCAGTAGAACATAGAGACACATATTGTTCTTTTTTACTTTTCCAAGATATAGAACCTGAACCAAGAGAAAAACAATACCCAAAAGTAGATTTCCCATCATTGGGGTCTCCACCTAGATCTAAATCAGTAAATCCTTTTAAAGTAAAATCAAAATTTACAACATAAAATAATCCTAAGTTAATAGTACCTTTAATGTAACATAATATTCTTTTAGCAATTTTGAAATGAGTTTGTTGAGGTTTGGACATAAATCTTGAAACTAAACCAACACTAAAAGATAAATCAGGTCTAGTGAGGGTTAGATAAATTAAGCTACCTACTAGTTCTCTATAAGGAGTAGAATCTATGAAAGGAGATTCCATATCTATCATTAACTTAGTTCCTAAATCACAAGGAATTGAAACAGGATTAGCATCATTCATATGAAATCTATCTAGGAGATCTTTATCATATTTACTTTGAGAGATAAAAATACCCTTAGGGGTTTGCCAAATTTGCATTCCTAAGAAATAATGTAAAAAATCTAAATCTGTCATTTGAAATTTTTGATTGAGTTGAAACTTAATATCAAAAATTAACTGGTTAGAACTGGGAGTAAGAAACAAATCATCAACATACAGAATGATAATAATAATGTCATCTTCACTATGCTTGATATACAAGTTAGGATCATTTTTACTTATTTCAAAACCTTGAGAAATAAAGAAAGCATTAATTTTGGAGTACCATTCTCGAGGAGACTATTTTAAACCATAAATAGACTTCTTTAGTTTGCAGACTAAATGTTCATTACCTTGTTGAATAAAACTAGGAGGTTGAGACATATAAATTTATTCATGTAGATCACCATTCAAAAAAGAACTTTTAACATCCATTTGGTGAATAGGCAAATTCATTTTAGCAGCTAAAGCAAGAACAACTTTAATGGTAGGCATTTTAGCAACAGGAGCAAAGGTTTCATTATAGTCTATTCCTTCAATTTGAGAAAAACCACGCGCAACTAATCTAGCCTTAAATTTACTAATTTCATTATTGGCATTTAACTTAGTTTTATATAACCATTTACAAGAAACTAGATTCTTACCATGTGGTAAAGTAACTAAATCCCAAGTATTATTAGAAATTAAAGAGTCATATTCTTCTTGCATAGCAGTTTTCCAATGAGGTTGATTTTTAGCTTGAGCAAAGGTTTGAGGATCATTAGAATTAGAGAGAGAAGACATAAGAGCATAATTGTAGTAGTTTATCCTTCTAGGTCTAAGTCCACCCATTCTAGCAATGTAATCATCACCTTCATTAAGTAAATCTTTAAACCATTTAGGATTTCTTCTAGAATTAACAGAAACATTACTAGGAGGAGTAAATAGATTATTACCATCATCATCATCATCACTACTACTACTAGAAGGAACAAAATCATTAGAAGGAGTATCATTACTATCTATTTTTTCATCATTATTCTATTGATTTGTATTATTTTGAGTGTTAGGAGTAAAAACAGAAGGAACAGGAACTTTAGGAGTAGGAATTTGAGGAGTAGGGTTGAGAGAGGGAGGTTGGTCCTCCACAAGAACTATGCTGCTATGACTGAAATTAGAATCTAAAATTTGAGAACAATCATGGACACCATTTTTAGCAATGCAAACATCTCTAGCTATTTGAAATTTATTAGTAAGAGGATCATAAAATCTATAACCTTTTGTGTTCTCAGAATAACCAACAAATATATGAGGTGAGGCTTTAGGATCTAACTTTTTCCTTTTCTGTTTAGGTGTATGAACATAAGCATTTGAGCCAAAAATCTGTAAATGAGATAGATTGGGTTTTCTACCTGACCAAAATTCTTTAGGAGTTTTATTTGGAAGGGCCTTATAGGAGTTATATTAAGAATATAGGTGGCACATGCCATAGCTTCAGCCCAAAATTTATAATCCATATTTCTAGCATGTAAAAAACATCTACCCATTTCAACTATAGTTCTATGCTTTCGTTCTCCCACACCATTCTATTCTGGTGTATAAGGAATGGTAAGCTCATGTTTGATACCAAAGGATCTTAAATAAGCATGGAAAGCATGATTAACATATTTAGTACCATTATCAGTCCTAAGAATCTAAATTTTACAACCACTTTGTCTTTCTACAAAAACATGAAATTTAGCAAAAGTATCAAGGACATGATCTTTACTATGAAGGAAATAAATCCAAGTTCTACGAGAATAATCATCAACAAAAGTTAAAGTATACTTAGACCCTGAAAGAGAAGTATTTTCCATAGGACCTAAAAGATCACTATGAATCAAAAATAACTTATTATTAGCTCTCCAAGATGATTTATGGGGAAAAGATTCTCTATGCATTTTACCACTCATACATCCATTGCAATCAAACTTAGAAGTAGTAAGCTTAGGTAGTCCATCTACCATATTTTATTTTTGCATTAATGAGATATAATCAGAATTTAAATGTCCTAGCCTCTCATGCCAAATGTGAAAATCAACAGTAGTAAGTAAAGAGTATCTAGGAGAGGAAAATTGATAAAAGTTAAAGAGATTATCATCATCTAATTTAGCATTAGCAACTTTCTCATCAGTGTTAGGATCAATGATATGACAGTTATTTTTATGAAATTCAAACTTGTAATCTTGACATAATTTAGGAATAGAAATAAGGTTAGCTTTCAAATCAGGAACATAAAGCACATCATGTAATTTACCATTAGGAACATAAACATTACCAGTTCCTTCAACTTGACAGCAATGATTATCAGCTAAAGAAATAGGAATATTCATAGAATCAGGTTGCAAAGAATCAAAAACTCCTTATGAGAAGTAACATGTTGAGATGAACCACTATCAATAATCCATTCAAGTGGTTTAGAAGCATTAAATAGACAGTAAAAGAAGAACAAGATTGATTTCCATTTGAGTAATTTTGAGAATTACGTTGGTCATCTTTCTATTTCTTAAAACAGTTATGAACTAAGTGACCATCTTTACTGCAATAGGTGTAGTGAGGCCTATTTGACTGATTATTACTCTGATAGTTATTAGAAGGCCTAGAATTGTACTGATTATTAAATTGATGGCCTGAATTATTATTTGAATTATTAGTGTTGTTAGATCGTTGATAGTTTTGGTTATTTTGGTTAGTATTAGAAGATCTATTGTTATTTTGATTAGTGTTAGAAGATATATTGTTAGAGACATAAGCATGTTCATGAGTTTTAAGAATGCCAAACTGAATTAATTTAGCTTCCTCTTGATGCAACATATTTTGAAAAATAACATAAGTTAGTTGAGATGCTAAAGAGGGAATAGCTAACTGAGAATAAATATTAGTGATAAACTGTTGGAACTGTCTAGGCAAACATTTACAGATGATAATATGAATTATTCTTAAATCAGAAAGAGGAACTTGTAAACTAGTTAGCAAAACTTTAATGGAATCAAACTTAAGCAAGAAGTCATAAACAGAGTTGAAATCAATATATCTGAGGTCTTCAAGTTGGTCTTGAAGCTGGATTTTGCGAGTTTCATCTGCACTGTCATAGGTATTTTTTAGGATGTCCCAAGCCTGATGGGCTTCTGTACAAGTGGAAATGAGGACATACAATTTGGGACTTAGGGAAATTCTGATTAAGCCAAGTGCTTCCTCATTTTTCATCTGCCAAGCAGTTTGGTCAGCTTGAGGAGCAGAGGCTACTGGTTTGGAGCTGGCATCAGTGGCAATATCTAAAATGTGTCTAAATCTAAATATGAAAGTCACATGAGTCTTCCATGCATGGTAGTTGGTACTAGTTAATTTAATTTCTAGCATTAGGGTAGTCATGTTGAAAAAAGAAGATCTAAACTAGGAAAAAAATAGAAATTTTTTTAAACAGAAAATAGGAAAGAACTTTAAATCAAACTAAATGGACTTGCATGCACTTAGTAGAAAGTTATAATAGCTTATGCCAAAGGGGCATGTAAGGGAAAAGCAACAGCTAGAGGGAAAACAAAAAAACTTAAAAAACTAAAAGGAAATTAATGGATCTCGATTATGCTATTATTGATTAACAAATAACACAAGGATCTTGATGCAAACAAAGGGAAGAAAATAGAAAAATTTTTAATAGCACAACCCTGCAAAACAGATGAGTTAAAGAATAGATATCAGCAAAAAACCTACAAAAAATGTTAGTAAGAAAAAAATATGAACCAGAAAGAACTATAACAAATTAGAATCAGTCTACAAATTAATCTAAGATAAAAGGCTAAACTAAATTGAGAATAAACAGGTAACTATAAACTATCAAAATTAATCATTAACCAAAAAACTAAATATTAACATGAACTAAAAAAAACTACTAATAAATATAAGAAACAATCTAGATATAAGAAACTATAAATGAGAAATAAGAAATATGATTTTAGTCAAATTTTAGCAAGTTCCACAAGCCATTGCTTTGGTGAAAGCAAAACTCCAAAGAAATATGACTACAAAAATTTATATCCCAACACTTAATTCAAACAAATATTTCTGTTACTAAAGAGCTCCTGCAAAAAAGTCAAGTGTTAGCAGTTACAAGCACCGACGATACTTCAATATGAAGATACTTGCTGAAATTACACAACCATGATAACAAGGTTATCTAAAAAATATAACAGAGACATTATTAAAATAAAAAAACTAGTAATAAACAAAGGTTTCTACTTGACTATCCAGCCAAGCATCAACTAACTCAAACAAGATGTTAGAAATAGGAAATACTGAGAGGGGGGGGTGAATTAGTATTTCATAAACTTTTTCTTTTGCCCACTTATGGATATAACAGATTACTTTAGTGCATACAAAGATTATCAAGCTGATTAACAAACATAGCAGTAAATAGAAAGAACTCATAACACATGATATGTTCTCGAGGAAACCCTAGCCAAGGGAAAACCCCGGTGGGGATGGTACCCACAAAGATCACTAATCAAAAGTATCCTATTAGGGATATTGGACCCTGTTAGGAGTCAACTTACAATATATAGTAGATATGTCCTGGTTAAAGGACTTTAGGCCTTGTTAGAAGCCTTAACCCTATTAGGAGTTAGATTACAAAACCTGATCACCAGCTGAGCTCACTACCCAAACAGGTAATACAAAATGTTTCTGACTGTAATATGGTACTGCTTACAACTTCACATCAATAGCCTTTGCTTCTATCACAATATACAACTATCGCAAGTTATCTTTTCTTTCTTTTTACACATCACATATCACTTTCATTACATTTCAAGTATGCCTAATATATGAGTTATTAGAGCTAATAAATTTACATGGTCAGCTTCCAAAATATTTATCCAAGAGTAAACATCTAGGATGTCATCCCTTCATAATGTTAAGTCATTATTTTGACAAGCAAAAATAATCCCTTAACTCTTTCGCTAATACTGTCTCCAAAACTGTTCTATTTGAAAAAACTATCTTCGGTAAACTTTGAATAACTTTGTCCGTACTATTCCAAACTTTATGCGCACTGAGATGGGGTATCCTCATACTCTGTAGAAGCTTCAGTTAACTATGCAAACAAAAATATTGCTCCAGTGGACGTCGCCAACTAAATCTTCATCGGGTGCTTTGTCAGCATCATACTTAGACAATTTCTTCCTTCAAATTGCCATACTTGCATTCCAGATTCTGCGCTCTCAATAGAGATCATATGTTGCCATAATGAAAACATCTATGCATCCACATTAGCCAAATTGCCAACACAAGAATCTAACAATAAGAGTCCTATGATGAGAGGATCTATGTAAATGAAGCAATATTCTATTGTTATCTATTCTAATAGAACTATTTTGAATGAATACACACGCTATGCAACAGTGCTAGAGAGGAAACTTTAAATGGAAGAAAACCCTTCAAAGAAATTCTTGAAATTTATCCCTTTGTTTACTAGGAGTTTAAAATCATTCTCGGTGTGGTGTGATCATACTAGCATTAGTGCATTGGATCCCATCAGAACTCCGTAGTAAAGCGCACTTGTGCCTGAGCAGTACTGGGATGGGTGACCTCACGAGAAGTCCTGGTGTTGCTTGATACAAATAGAAACTACCTCAGATAATAGCGGAAGAAAAGGAAATGAGATAGAGAAAGACACGAAGGTAGAGCATGCAATGAATCAAAGGAAAAAGAGAGATATATATAAAATAACTTTATAAACTTAAGAGATCTAAAAGAAAATAAATTGATACAAAAACTTAGTTAAAAAAGCTAATTAAGTTAAACGTCCTTTGAGACTAAATCAAAGACCAACGCCCAACGTTGGAACCAAAAAAAAACTCAAGAATTGGCACTGAGATCCCTGCACCAAAATATGTTAGTTCTAACTAGCGTTGAATTAAATGCAAATGCTGGAACTTTGAGTTTCAAAAAAATAGTAAAACATATATTAGAGGCAATGCCCCTAAACACATCTAAAAGCAAAGAGCGATAAGGAAGACTATAATAATTTTGAAAAAAACTTTAACTTTAACTAAAGGCTATGGAGATGCAACCAAAACAAAAAAATAAAGCTCTTATAATAGATTGAAAAAAATAATTAGAAGATCCGATTGTTGTATAACAGACCAAAGCACGCGGCATGGTGTTCCACGTCCTTCTGTGAAAGTTATTCTAAATGCAACGTTAAAATGAAAACAAACTAATTACAATGATGAAACATGGCCTCCTCTGTTGTATAAACAGATCTCACAGACAGAAAAAGAAAAACAATAATCAGATTACCAACTTTTTTAATTGAAAACTCAGCAAGCTTCACACAAAAAAAACTAAAAAAGCTAAGATCATTCACATTATAGCTATACTAAAGAGGAAGGAAACAACATGCAAACAAAAAACAAATGGAGAGCCAAACCTTTATGCAGATTCAAATATCATGTAGAGCTAAATGAATCGAAGCCTCACATGCCTTTCTCACATATAGAGGAATCCGGTACAGAGAGAAAGATGCTCGATGAATATGTTGTAACATGCAAACGTGAATATGCTATAACATACGAACATGCAAAACCAGCAATTGACTCACCTCGGTTGAGATTTGTGAGCACCAAGGTTTACGATTTTCAATCAAATTTAATATATCCCTTATGATAAAATGTCAACACCCCACCAATAAAAATCACAATAACATCTACTAGAAAAGATATCGCTCCAACTACTGTAACAACGCTCCAAAAAAAATGTCACAACAGAATTAATATCACAGATATAACAAAAACCAATACAATCGAGTGAAAAAAAGAAGTTGAAATTAAAAAAAGTAAAGGGAGTAATAAACTAAATTAGACTAGGAACACTGTGGTACAAAAAAAAAGCTATATATGTAAAACTGAGACAACATGCAACCAAGAAAAAAAATGCAAACTTAGAGCTGTTTTGATCTGCTTGTAGTTACCCGTGCTTCTTGAGAAACCCAGCCCTATTTAATAAAAATGTTAAAGGATTACTTGAATAGCTTAGAAAACATGATATGTACTATCCATTTTTTCATGTATCTTAAAAGACTTGCACACAAGAACAAAATAAGAAGAAAATCACGCCAGGCACCATTTGAAAAAAAAAAGAACGATGCTTAAGGAAAAAGAACTTCCACAGTGATGAACAGAAGAAAAAGAAAGCAATAAAAGGTTACTTGAATTAAAAAGCACCAGTGATAAGGGAATTTGGAGTCGAGGAAGAGGATAGCTAGATAGAGCGAGCCTGCAAAAAACACCTAGAGCAAAAAACACATATGCTTATGAACTCAATAGAACACACCAGAGATATAACTCAAAAGAATTATTGAGTAGTGAAATGAGAGCCTTGAGGTATTCACAGTTGAACAGACCAGATAACAAAGCAATCAAAATAAAAAAGGAGAGAGGGTGCAAGAAGAATACTTAACATCTAATAACTAAAAACACAGACCTATATTAAAAGAAATGAAAAACGCTTGCAAAAAGTAATGATTTTTTTTAAAACCAAACGCATGCAAGAGAAGTGCTAAACTTAGAAACTTAACAAAATGGATATGAAGGCACAGTTCACAATCTACTTTCTTATTAATAAATGATAAAAGGAACCGATATTAGAAGCAATAAATACAAAAATATTCAATACATGCATGAATGGAAATAAGAACTAAAAAAAAGGTAAATTTTTAAACTTTTAAAGTATAATATTGAAAAAACAAGACTTAATATTATAATCAAAATTTAATATGATAAAATTAAGATTTTGAAAAAATTTAAGTTTATATAATTTTTTATCAAAAATGCAGAGAAACCTGCACAAATGAGACCAATAGATAAATGGGTTTTGACGGTAAACCAACCAAAACCAAAAACAAATTAGTAAAAAAATAGTAACAAACTCTCTCAAGAGTCTCCAATATTGGAGTGCTCCAAGATATGGTAGCTCCTTCACCTGTACACTCAATAAATGATTAAACCAATCTGCTCTGATACCATGTTAAAATAATAACAAAATATAGAGACAAAGAGGAAATTATTTAATCTATGAGCTTAGGAATAGGAAAAATTACCATGAATTAGTGCAAGAACTAGGAGCATTCACCAAAACCAAGCAACAAGGAGACAAGTTTTTTAAGGGGGAAAAGCATAAAAAAACCCCTGTGATATTAATGAAAGTGGCAACAAAAATGCCTAAGAATGAGAGAGAGAGAGTGAGAGCGAAGCTCATACAATGATAATCAAGAAGAAGAAGAAGAATCTCATATGAGAATGAGAAGAGAGCCATCTCTTAATAGAGATGTGAGAGAGGAGTTACATTGTAACTCCCAATTCTGTGTATACCACATTTCACTAGTGTGTGAGACAAGTGTAGGATTCCTCATAAGGAGGAGTATCTATTTTCCTTAATAAAGGAAATTACAAAATGACATGTCCTCCCACTTGGACTAGAGGACAAAATACATTAGGATACCTTGGTTTATCCTATTAAATACATAAATAACCAAGGAAAGGTTAAATTCTAACAAATATTTTGGTTGGATGGTTGGTGGAATGAAGTTTGGCCAGTTGAACAATCGGAGTACCATGAAAAATCTTCACAAATTCTGCCCAGGATGATGAGTTTGGTGCCTGCAAATGAGCAGAGTTTCCCAATTGATCCCCCTTGTTCAGATGACTAAACCCTGACATTGGCCCTCCTCCTGACATAAAACACTTTTTCCCTCTGCCATGACTAGTGTCTAAATAGAACTGCTTAAATTTTTGACTCTGTGATTGCAGAGGTTGTCGCTTTGGGTATGGATGCCACCCCTGACCTGCGCCACTCCATTCTTGCTCTGCATTCCTACTCCTTGCCCTAGCATTCCCACTCCTTTCCCTATCCATATGTGGAATCACTCTTATAAACTAGAGCCATTGGAGTGGTAATCTCAAATTGTCTCACTTGAAGCTGATAATTATGAAGCACTACCCATAATTGAGTAAAAGAGAAAAATATGGAAAGAAAAATCTTATCTATAATGTATTTATGTAAATTAGAAATGAAAATAAATTGAACATCAATATTAGGCACATGATAAGAAATTTGAGCATGTTAATGCTTAAATCTACCAATGAAATCATTAACTTTTTCTCTTATACCTTGTTTACAATGCATTAAATCAGTCAAATAAAAATTAGGATCAATGTTGTTTTGAAATTATTGGATGAAAGCATTAGAAGTTTTTGGAAATAATTAATAAAATAAGGAGGCAAAGAACAATACCATGACAAGGATTTGTCTTGAAAGGTTCTAGTAAATATTTTAACCATGAACCTATGATCATGAGATAAATCACTACATAATGTTTGAACGGTTTTGACATGGGTCAAAGGATCACCTTTACCATTATAAGTTTAAAGATAAGGAATCTTCATATATTACAGAATAATGACATGGGTAATATCCAAATACAAAGGACTAGTAATGTCACAAGCATGGATGTTGAACTTGAGTCATTGAAGTAGTTTATTATTGTAAGGAAGACATGATTTGATCCAAGCTATTATTAGTATAATAAGTAGAAAGAATGGTAGGAGGAGATATGTTTGAAATATCTAGAGCATTGTGATAAATGTAAGGAATGATTAAATATGAAAAAGGAACACTACTATAAGTGAGCATTGAAGAAGGTAGAGAAACACATGGAACACTTGAAGGAATAGTAGGAACAATAGGAATAGGCATGCTAACATGTGTAGGATTGATATTTTGAATGAAAGTTGTTATGATAGGTGGAGCATAAGTAGATATAGTAGGAATGGAAGCAGAAATAGGCATGGAGGTCTTAACACTAGTAGTAGATGGAATAAGACCTAGATCTTGAGCAGAATCTCCAATAGGCTTGATATTTTTTATCAATTAGATAAGAGATAATATACACAATGTTAATACCATGTTCCTCATAATGAATTAACTTCCTTAAACCTTCTACAATAAAAATGACCTTGGAATTAGTGTTTTCTTTTCCTAGCCATTGTTCATTTTCTTTAAAGTAATAGGAAAGTTTTTGAACTTGCATAGGTAGGAATCTTAAGGCCTCATCTTCATCATGATAAGAATGAGAAGAATTGTTTTCCATAAGAGGATTAATTTCATTAGGATGCATGTTGGTCTCATCAAGATTCCTAGGAAAGAGAGAAGGCTTGGGATCAAAAGAACCCATAAGTCTAAGACTTCTCCTAACTGGAATGCTATAAGTAGGACTCCAGGTAATAACACTAATGAACAATATAATGAAAGAAAATGTGGATCTATTGCAATCATAATATTTGAAAGAGATATATAGTTCAACTTAAGGACACTAGCAATATTTTATAGAAAGAACATCTAACTATCAAATTTAAAGATCTAATGTAAAGAATGCAAAGTAGATCTATATTTAACTATCAAAGTGAGAAATATGTAATGCATACAATTTAGATCTCACCAAATCAAAATTAGAATTTTATGATTTGGGTTCACTAAAATGTACAATTGGAAATGGGGAGATCAATGGGAAATGTGATAAATGAATTACTTCCCCATTTAACTGATTATATATTAGGAAGGAAGAATGTCCCCAATAGGCTCAAGAGGTGACTTGAGCTCTGGTTGCAAACAAGGTCTATCCTTTAATAAATAATTTAATTAAATGAAATGAGAATGATTAATTAATGTAATTGGTCTATTAGAAAAGTCAATGAAAAACTAATAAAAATAGAATATAACTGACAAACTATGAGATAAAATTGATGGAAACAAAAACCAAAAGATGAAATCGACCTATGACATAAATCTAGTTTCAAGATGGCAGGGACATGATGGTAGTGACAATGTGTCCTTGGGACATGATGACAATGACAACATGTAGCCTGCATTTTTTACTAAAATTCTCATAGATCCTGCAACTATACCTATTCTTCCTAGATCTGATATGATGACTATGTATCTTATTCCTACACATAGAAAAATAGGAAAATAAGGTTTTCTAAAGGGGTTTTCCTTGGTCAAACCCTTGTAAAGGAATCAACATTGAAATATGAAATGAAATTTTATGAAGGAAAGTAAATAAGAAGGAAAATAATAGATTTACCTTGCATAAACCCTCATAGATGAATGTAGAAATTGCTCATACCCATGAAGATGCTTGAATGTACTTGGAATCCAAAGAGTTGACCTTTGAATGTGATGTATAAATTAGGATGCCATTAGAAATTCATAGATCTATGATTTCCACCCCAACATTTTAAATGTAGATATGCTTGATAATTACTTGCAAAGAAGGTGAGAGAAAGTGGATGGATGAATCGATCTTCTTGCTTGACTTTAGAAGTCCTCTACTTGGCCATCATGGGAGAGAAACTTTCATAAGATCAATAAGATCTCCTTGGATGTGAATGATCTTGAAGAATTGGAGACTTGGATATTTTGATCTTGGATGCTTGCCTTCAAATCATGAATCCAGTTACTCTTACTTGCTTGAAATATTGATAGCTTGGTTTCAAAAACACTTGCATATGATTGTATTGATAATCTTGCACTTGATAATATATGTATAAATGAGGAGTGATAAGGGGATCTTATACTATATCCATCATTTTGAGATTTGAATTTGATCCAAGCTAACCACAAATGAAAATCCTAGAATATGACCTCGGCATCAAGCTCTAGAGAAACTTTGGGCCCCAAAACCTAGGGACATTTTTCTATTGGTGATGTGTCCCATGGAGGATGGGCTCAAATTTTAATGGGATCTCGAGGAGAGTGAATAGGAGAAAGAGGTGAAAAGACAATTCACTAGGATCAAGCATAATAGACAATTAGACCTTAAAATTGCCAAAATGGGATCTAATAGGTCCTAAAGCATCCAATTATGGGTGCTAAGTTTTTAGGACTATATAATAATAGAGAA
Organism: Chamaecyparis obtusa; assembly: GCA_027943335.1. Taxonomy (NCBI): domain Eukaryota; kingdom Viridiplantae; phylum Streptophyta; class Pinopsida; order Cupressales; family Cupressaceae; genus Chamaecyparis; species Chamaecyparis obtusa. The sequence continues at coordinate 271,384 of BSBK01003492.1, forward strand.
AATTTATATTAGAGTTTCGAGCCAAAAAGAAAAAGTTTGATATGCCTATCTACCCTTGCAAGACAAAACTTCTACCATCCAATATCAAATTTACCAGTACTACTACTACTGTAGAGTTAGAAGAAAAATGCCTTGATATCATCTGTCTAGCTACTAATTTGGATGTTTCCTTGACAAAATTGACTCACATAGAGTTCCTTTCCCCCTTCCACATACAATAATTATTTCTAATATTACCTATTCATTCTCTTCACTGTAATTTGCCATTATAATGTGAATAAAAGTACTAGAGCCTAGCCTAAGCCAAATTTTCATCACCCCTGAATCCATCCACATCCTCAGTGCTCAAATCACTAGCCTCCTATCTCATACATATCACAACCATCATTCATGCTATCACCATGTATTCCATTCTACATTCACTATGGGCCTTGCTAGCAACAATGTCCTCTACATATTTGTATTCATCATGAAACCACTCTTCTCCTTTCCCCAAGCCCCACTCCATACTCTCATCTAGTAAACCCAATTCATCTTCATCCTCCCAATTCCCCAAATTTTTAGGAAGAAGGAATTTTATCCTCATGAAATATATTACCCATCCTTCCTTTTGAGCAGACAAAATTCTGCTCAACCGTAGTAGAAAAGTGATACTTTCACTTCTCTCTTCCCATCTTTTGTATAATAAATCTGGTTCCAAGGTTTGAATGATGAGTAACATACACACTTCCATTCCTTGATCCCAAGTCATGTAGTAGTTTAATGGCATAGGAACCATTAGGTTCCTATCAGTTTAATTCAAAGTTGCATCTATCTCCCCCAAGAAAGCATGATGAAAAAGTATTTGGAATTATTTTTTGGCCCTTTATTTACTAACAACCATATAAATAATCATAGATAAAATCATGGTAGCCACAACCGAATTGACTCTATACATATAGTAGGCTAGCAAAAATATCCTACATAGTGCCTTCTTTACTATGTGCAAAACTAGTGCATTCTTCGTGACCAATGTGTATCACAGATGTTTATTAGTGACTTCCCTAAGGAAAGACATTTGGTTCTTCATGGACTATAGGATGATGGGAGTACCCATATCACAATAATGTGTTAACAACCAGACTTAGAGAAAAATTTGATTATAACCAATGTCACTACAAGACTCTTTAAATAGGTAGAGGGGAATTATACCAAAATGCTTCAATCATTCAAATTGAATATGAGTTTGTCCTTGACATAATTTCAAATCTTCCTTTGGATATCCAGGTTTTTTTGCACACCATCATATCAAGAATGGGTATCACCATAGAAAACCAAGTGTTAGTTATGACATCACTAATCATTCACAAAAGTGACCCCAATCATCCTTACTATCCTTTCCAATATTAATTGAACAGTCTCACAATAGGTAGAGATAATCATGCCATTGTCTCTCTCTCAAGGGTAATATATGTATGCTATGGATTACCTATCCCCATCATGAAATGCATTTAGATTGTCAACCTAGGGATGTAGACTTGAAATGGGACAGCATAGTTTGTGCACTTAGTTCCTTTAAGAGTCAAAATAGTTATGTTGCAGGAATATAAAATGCATGAAAGGAATCTATGCTATTGATGTAGGAAATTAAACACACTTGAATATTGAATGGAATTACTGTAGAAAACATACGAAATGAATCTAGGTCTATCTAACACTCAAAACATTCACTATACTCATTACTAAAAATGCTGCAGGAACAACCACAGATATAATGTTGCAGGAGTAAACAGTAGCTCTATTTGAAAATAGGAAAAGTACAAAAATAAAATCTATTCTATCTTAATCTAATCCACCTCCCAAGTGGGCCCCCTTGGTTGGTTTCTACTAACTACTCAACATAAGAAAATAAGCTCAATTCACTCTTCCATTAAAATCTTCTTAACTGGTTACATAACTGAATAACTCATGAAGAGCGAAAATAGGGTAACTTCTATTATACTGAATACATAATTCTATCTTTCTCCATTACCTACTAAATCAGTCCAAATCCCTTTATATCAAGGATCGACACTTATTGAAAACATAACAGGAAAAGTCTCATTAAATCTTGCCACATACAGAGGAGATAAAAAAACCATAACATGATACACTTACTGTTGTTAATAGAATAACAGTTCTGAGGAAATGTAGCAAGAATAATTTCCTATATTTTTGGAACAACAACTCCTTCAAAGCTCAACACCACCATCAGAATCATGCTAAATTCTCTCACCATAGTTGGTCTTCTAACTCCCTTCTTCAATGCAGATGCACCACTCTTCATACTGTAATACCCCAAAAATGGGCTATAAGTTCATTAACCTCCTACATCTACAAATCGAATGAAATTGACATAGAAGTCCTACCCTAAGGCACATATGCACATCATTGAATCTAATTGATTATCTTAAATTTTGCATCGGAGAATATTCCTAGCAATATTCCTAATTATCTTAATTATCTTTAATTTAATGATTATTTGGCGATAAATCATATTTATCCTAAGTTTGATTAATTGAATATTTTCATATTTAATTAATTAGATTTAATATCTTGTCACTTAATTGTGTAATTAAATTTAATTCTATCTATTATTAATTGTATTATTTAATTTTGACAATAAATCTAATATCTTATGAATAATTGATTAAATTTTTATTTAATTAATTAAAGCAAGTTGTCATTATTTAATAATATAGTTTTTAATAAAAGTTTGATTAAATAATTGATTAACCCATAAATCAATTATTTATTTTCAAAAATCAATTAAGTTGAGCATAAATCACTTTATTTATTTAATTAATTCATAATTATTATGCACATTCAAAAGAAACAGTTGAACTCCAAATTAGAAAATCAATGCAAAGTGTTGACTTTTTATAACTCAACATCTTTTTGGAGTTCAAAAAGATGATCTAAACTCTAATTTGAGTTAAAAAGTCATTTTTGCATGATTTGTATGTTTTTGTGAATTAAATCATCTTTATTATCAGATAACTCAAAAATCAAGTTGAGTTAATCTGAGTGATTTATGGCTTTTTTCCATGCACCTCCAAAGCATTGGATTTCTATAAAATTAAAGTCTTGGCTCATCTCAAAGCATCTCATAATTTTGCATAATCACGCTGAAGAATTGCTATCTGGAGAATCAAAGCTTATTGCGAATCAAGGCTATTGTGAGATCAATTTGTTTTTTATTCATATCATATTGTTTCTAGATTAGCATATCATAGATCAGTTTTTACATATCATAGATTTCATATCAAATTTTTCATATCATTGCATAGAAAATATCAAAAATATAGATTAATTGCATTCATATTTTATATCTAGATCAATTGCATTCAAATCCTTCATTTAGGTGTCATCTAGGTCACTAATCTTGATAGCAATATGAGAACATCAATCTCGCACCTATTAGAAGGCAGTAGATCGCTTGGTTAGATTAGATTTTAATTTTGCATGATTTTTGCTAACCTCTAATGTTTTACTAAAGTGTTGTGTCTACAGATCATGTACAATTTTCACACACATATTTTTGGCACCCACCATAGGGCAACCCACCTTTACATGCTAGTTTTGATTTTTTTGGGGAGCTAAAACCCTAAAGTTTCAAAGATTTAATTTTATCTTTTAAATAGATTAGATTTTTTCTTTGAATTTTTTTTTGTAAGTTGGAAACATATCAGGGAAGCTACAGTAAAAAATTTAGAATTTTATGAGATTTTTTAAATTTTTTAAATTTTTTTCTTGAAATTATAGAAAAAATTAATATCTGACACAAATCAGCATATTTTTCAAAAAAATTTATATTTTAAAAAATCTCTTTAAATTATACTAGGGGTCCATTCTTTGTGTTTTAAATTTGGACACAATATAATAGTTCAAATAGTCAATTTACAAAAACTAGTCTGTTTTGATAAAATAGGTCTCTAGGGCACAAATGAAGAGATTTTTCTAAAATTTTTATATTTTTGAAAAAATCTCTATTTTTTAGTGAGGGTCTCTATTATGTATTTTTATTTTTATGATCAAAATTATATCAAAAAAATTAGATCTTATTGACTAGGTCAAATGCAGCCAAAAAAATAAAGTTTTGTGATGGGTATGCACTTATTTTTTTTACATGGTTCAATGAATGATATGAGTTGTCATTTGGGTTAATTTATGGTTATTATTGCTGATAATAATTTATTTTTAGAGCTAACCCTATGGTTTTCATAAGTTGAATATATGTTGCATATCTTGTTTGCTTGTTTGCTTGTTGGAGAGTTCGTCACTTGCTTGCATGGAAAAGCTCAACAAGAATTGCTAAAAATTAGGTAAAATCTACTAAGCACATTTTGAGGATCCCAGGTATTCTCCTTCATCTAATAACATTTTGATTTGGACTTAAAATAAATCTCTTATGTGTCTGGCTTGTGTGCATCTTTTCATGCTTTTGTCTATTTCTACACACTTGCATAATTGATACTAGGTTGTGACCCCTTAAGGATTCATTAAGTAGTCTTAGATACTTGTGATTGATCTTGATTGCTATCTTGGGTTATTAGATTCGCTAATCTATTGACCCCTCATTCCACCCCGTGGTTGCAAGGTCAGCGCCACATTAAAGGGGAGGGGTCAACAAGACAGAAGTGTTAAGTGTTCCACTTGGCAACCCATTTATGCTTTTAGGAACTCACTTGTTTTCTAAGTTGGGGACTCATTTTTAGCTTGTGCGAGGTGTTAAGTGTTCCACCTTGTGGACTCATCTCATATTCACTTTAAGCGTTAAGTGTTCCTCTTTCTTCTTTTTGGGTACTTTTGGTAGATTTACTTTTTAGAAACATACATCTATGCTCAGATAGTAATTAGGCCCTATGAACACTATTTGTGATTCTTGAGAGATTGGATTCCTAGCGAAATCCTTGTAGGTAGGGAGGATACTTAGTGTGTTTCACATTCAACTTGGTTAGTGCATCTTCTCTTATTGATCGATACATTCTCTCCCAGGAGAGGTTGATAGATCATGTGGGGTTGACATCATGAGCTTTGGTGAATCAAAATTGGTTAATGCACCTTCTCTTATTGATCGATACATTCTCTCCCCAGAGAGGTTGATAGATCACATGGAGTTGACATCATAGACCTTGGTGAAGCAAAACTTTGTCTTAGCATGTCGGATTTATCTGTCTGCTTTGTTTGGGTTAAAAGTGAAAAGGTGTCAAAAACCTTGGATCTGGAGCCAAGTCTCCTTATGGTACAATATTTTGAGTCATCTTTAGAGAGGGTTAACCATAGCAGACATTCCCTTCATAGGGAAAACTGCGTTGATGGAACCTCAAGTGGTAATAGCCATTTTCACCGTGGTAGTGACAGCCACTATATAAATGTATTTGTGGAAGAAATCTTCACAGGTGTGGTTCATTGTTGGGTTGTCAGATCTCCCTAGCAGCTCCTGAAGATTAAGTTCTCAGACTGTGTCAAAACCCTAGTGCACCGAGATTGGAGTTCACCCCTTTGGATCATAAAAGTTACAGAGTCAAAATATTACTAAAAACCCTAGAGAGGCCAAAATTTTCATTTTGAAGAATATGTGCATTATTGCAAAACTTTTTGGAACATACATAATTAGCTCTCTCAGGGATTAGCACAATTTAGTCACTTGATTGTTCATGCGCAAGGTTGCTTTTTCCCTTGTTCATTTTTTTCAAACATGCTTGAAATCACTTGCTTGCTATTTTGCGTGCTTGTTTATCTATCTGGTTATTAAAAATGAGCAAATCTGTTACAATCTTCAAATTTGGACATTGAAATTTGCAAAATCTGAAGTAAAATCCTTTTTTGGAGTCAAAAGTCATCTCAGGAGGTCAGAAAGTCATATGAGTTTTCTCAAAGTGTCATTTCATTATAGCCCATCTATCGTATGATTGAGTACCTAGTGTCGTACTAGTTTTCATGCCAACAAATTCTTAAAGTCAAAATTTTGAAACTATCATACGAGTTTTACAACTGTTGTTTGATAGAATACCCACTGTCATATGAGTCTGCAGAGTGTCATTTGAGAAATTTTTTAGAGTTGTTAGAAAATTGTCAGAATTGCTAGATATTTAGCTTTTTCAGCCTAATTTCAGAATCTGTCATACAAATCACTGTGTCAAGAATAGATTAGTAGCTATTGAAAATTAGTACACATGTCTCAAAGAATCAGTACACATGAGGAAGAAACTCTGATGAGGGCCATGATGAAATAGATGCATGCTATGCAAGTCAAGATTAACAAACTTGAGAAAGAAAAGGAACCTAAAGAGTTCTCCATGGAAGCTCTATGCCTTTTTCTATTTGATAAAGACTTGTACATGTCACCATGCCCCCAGAAAGAATTTGAGCAATGTGATAACCCTTATGATACCTCTTCCATGGAGAGTGACACATCCAACTTTGGAGACTATGATGACTATGATGACAGACAATGTAATGATACATATGACACCTTTGTTCCTAAGAGTCCTCCTCATCGTGTGTTCCTGCTTACTAGAAATGGGATGTCACATTGGCTAGATCATGATGGTGATCCATATGATTCTAATTTGAAAGAGATTTTGATGGCTTTTGTGGACAATATCTAGATGATAGATCTACTTTTATTGAGGAATATAAAATGTACCATGCTGATTTGAAACGTCAATACTATAAGGATCTCTCCTCTAAGAACTCTCAAGCTGAAAATAAAGATTACACTCGAAAGCAAGATCATGTTAATGTTGGACCTTTATCTTGTGATGGTTCCCTTCCATCCCCTACTTCCTCCAATACCCATACATTTTCTAAAGCTTTTGAGTCTTTCAAATCTTTCACAGAACCTTCATCTGACACAAGCCCTGATACTTTTCATGTGGTTCCCTATAGTTATCCTTTAGGGCTACCTCTTAAAGAAACTCAAGCTAACCTTCACTTGGCTACAAATACTTTCAATAATGATAAACCTAAAGAGCCTAAGCCTTCATATGCTATAATGCCTACTTCAGCTAGTCCTTCACCATCTCTTCCAAAGTCTTCCATACAATCCCAACATGCTTCCTTGTCCTTAGAAGTGGCTCCATGTCAAGAGGACTCTAAAAATGATGAAGAAAAGAACATAAAGAAAGATCAAGATTAAGAACCCTCCATGTCATCCACTCCTTTTCCCAATGTCTCTTATCTACTTCATGGTTCTTTTGATTCTGTACCCCCTTTTTCATGCATTCCACCATGTCTTAAGTCTTCACCTAAGCAAGATCAAGCTGCTACTTACACTGTTGAGCTTATTGACAATCAAAATAACCTTACTACACTTGCGCTTTCCAAAGATGATACTTTCATTAAGGTTGTTAAAAATGGTGTTGTTACTTCCAATGTTAAGCCTATTGAAAATCAAAAGAAAAATTATGTACTTGTGTTGTCCAAAGATCTTTGTCAAGATCAAAGTCTTCCATCTTCTTGTTCTACCACTCCATGTTCATTTCCACTTTCTACTCTTCCTAAGTCTTTGAAAGCTTTGAACAATCCTATAAAAGAAGGTGCTCATATTCAAGATGTCCACAATTCTATTGAAAATTCTAATGTTCACTCTAAAGATGCTGATATCCTTGGTTGTCATATAGATGCTGATGAACTTATTGATTATCCTTTTGTGTCTTCCACTTCCATCCTTAGACCTCCTCCACCACTACTAAGGGCTTCACGTCTGCCTTCCATCTTGGGTCCTTATGTCCCTTCACTTTCCCCTCCTAAATCTCCTAATTTTCCATCCATCTTGGGTCCTTACATCCCTCCATCTCCCATCTTTCCTCAAGATCAACATAGATGCATACCCTTGAATCTTTTTTATCCACCCACCCATCTAAACCAATCATATCCTCCTTCTTCTTCCACAAGTCCCAAGTTTTTTGGAAGTAACTTGAATGTTCAATACAAGAAAAAGAAGCAATACAAGAATTCATCAAAAAGAGAAGATCACCATGTCTCCTCTAAATGACATGGAGGCATAAAGTCAAAAGAGATATCTAAGAAAAAAACTACAAGACAAGTATGGGTTCCAAAATCTATCATTAAAGATATTCTCTTTAGATCATCAAAAGGAAATAAAAATCCTATGGCTATATGGATTCCAAAATCTCTCTTGAAAGAGTCTGGTGTTGAGCAAAAAGTGAAGTTGACATTTAAGCTTCCAAAGACTTCCACTTCATCTTCTTCCAAAAATATTTTTCCATTCCATGTGCCTAAACCACAACTTCTGCTATCCATTCACCATATTCCTTCACGTATTCCTTCATTCACATTTCCTCCATCCTCTCACCACCCTTCAAGGTGTGTGTTGATGTTGATCTTTCCTTCCTTTCCATCTACCCTTTCACAATCTTTCCATTCATTAGCCTTCTACCTTCTATCCTTTTTCCTCATTTGCCTATTCCTCCTATCTTCCAACCTCACTCGCTTTACATAAAACCTTGTCCTCCATTTTTCTCTTCCATCTCCCTTTCCCTATCAGCATCTTTGAGCGTATCATTTTGAATCTTTGGCATATCATGGTTTATCCTTTCAAGAAACATTATCTAAAAAGCTTGCCTTCTTTCAAAAATTTAAAAAGAAATGAAAAAAAAAATAAAAAATTGAAAATGTGCCATGGTGAAAACCTGGAAATAGGTGCCTTGGTAGCAAAATTAAAAAGAAATAAATTCATCCTATGGTGAAAACCACTTTCTTGTGGCACCTTGGATAAGTACCATGATGAAAACCTAGCAATCAGGCATCATGCGTAGTTCTTCTACATATTTTATCCATTCCATCTTCTCTATTTGATCTTGAGAATGTTGATCTATACATGAACATTTGGCTATCTTGTGAGCTATCTTCTGATGATCTTGCTTTAATTCCCTTCCTTTTTAGCCTTCATATTTATTTTCCTATATTCATTTTTGCCTATTGCTATCCTTTTCCCCTTTGGTCTTGATCTAATAAAAGAAAAGAAAAAGAGTAAAACACAGTGCTACGAAGCCTCTTGACATGTCTACTCCTTTGGACTACATCCTGTCCTTCTTTGGCATTATGCTTTTGTGACTTATCCTATGCTGGCATTTCATTCACTTATCCAAAAGTGCTTTTACAGGATAATTTTTCCCTAGCTTGGGTATTCTTGAAGAGTTTTCCCTTGAGGATTTCTTCCCTTCATTCTCTTATCTTCCATCTCTTCCACCAGCTTGCCAATCCCTCTTGTTCTCCACCTTGCTGGACATTGGGACTACATGATATGATCTTGCTTGGGAGTTTGCAATGGAAAAAGATGCTATCAAGTATACCAAGTATTAGAACTAGTATCAGAACTAGTATCAGAACAAGTATCAGAACTAGTATCAGAACAAGTATCAAAACCAGTATCAGAACAAGTGTCAGAACAAGTATCATAACCAGTATCAGAACTAGTATCAAAAAAAGTATCAGAACCAGTATTAGAAAAAGTATTAGACTACCCACTGGGGCTACACCTTTCACTTTAGTTTATGGGTCTGAAGCAGTACTACCTATTGAGGTTGAAATCCCATCACTAAGAATCAGAATGCATGGTCTAGTAATTGATGATGACTACAGAGTGTCTAGGTTGCAAGAACTTGAACTACTAGATGAGTGCAGACAAGTAGCATATGATCATCTCAGAGTATATCAGAAGAGAATGTCTAGAGGCTACAACAAGAAAGTTAGACACAGAATTTTAGGTTGGTGATCTAGTCTTGAGAGAAAATCCTAAAAATCAATCCCATCGAGAACGCAAGGGGAAGTTTGAACCCAATTGGCTAGGTCCCTTTGTAATCACTGCTATTTTTGGCTCTGGTGCCTATCAACTCTCAACAACTGAAGGAGAACAGCTTTGAGAACCAATCAACATTCTCCATCTGAAAAAATTCTACACCTTAGGCATTCAGTCTATGGTAAAATGTCCTAAAAAAATCTTAAAAATTGGAAAATGTCCTAAAAAAATGAACATCTTGGTGAAAACCTAGCAATAGGCACTTTGATGATTCACAAAAAAATTAGAAAATATCAAAAATTCAAAAAAAATTAAAAAATGAAAAATACAAAAAAATGAGAAAAAAAAAGTGCCTTGGTGAAAACCTGGAAACAGGCGCCTTGGTAGCAAAAATAGAATCTTTGCCAAGATGGTGAAAACCTGGCAAACAGGTGCCACTTGTTCAAAATGCTCCATCTATCAGTGCAATCTTGGTCTTTCCTAGCTTTCAGTCTTGCTTTAGTTTGTACATATCTCCTGGTTTGTTTCTGCATTTCCAATTTTTCAATAAGTCAGTTTGTACACCAATCAGCTCAAGCATCTGTATCCTATCAATGCTTAACACTCGGGGGCAATCAATGCCATATCCTATGGTCTCCCATGGATCTGAGATGTGTCATATCCAGTCAGAGTCCTTTTGAAACTTCATGTGAGTCAGTCAGTCAGTCTTGTCTCCAGAAAGGATTTTGCATCTACAACAACGCAATCAACATCAAAACTCAACTGAAAACAATCTATTCTTTTTACATGCTTTTTCTCCTTGTATGCTTACTGATTCACATTGAGATTTTTGCATATTGTGTCCCTTTGAGCTCTTCAATGATGTCCTTTATAGGATTTAGAGAGTGATGACTGGGGGCATAATCTTTTCTTTGTTTTCTTCTTATATGTGAAAATCTAACAACTTTGGAAATTCTGGATTGAAATGGTGTTTGACTGTAAGAGCCTCTATCTTGAATTGGATGGTCATGCGTACCTCGACCATTGATATCTAGAAAATTCAAAGAATTTTGATCTAACTATTGTCTTTTTGAGTGAGTTCTTTCTCCTACTGTGAAACACGATCTTACCTAAGGATGTGAACGATAAAGGGTCACTACAGGTAATTCACATCGGATTTAGAATAATCTCTTGGCTGTTTGATGTGTTTGTCATGCAAGGTGCATTCAGGTCATCATGATGTTTATGTTTTGATGCTTATACAAATTGCTATATCAAAATGGACATGATATTCAGGTCATCCTGGCGTTTATGCCTTGGTGCTTATATCTAATTTGACATTCAATATTCATATATCCATGGTTGTTGACCAGTGGGTGTTGTATTGATTCTTGCGCATACAAATCGATATTCATATGTCTATGGTTTCATAGCTAGTGGGCATTGTATTGATTTATTCGATTACCTAAAAGTTCAATGATGATAACAAATTGACACATGATCAGTGACTAGGTCCTAGGTCTTAGGTTGCATTTCATTTTGCATGTCTCTTTGCATTTTGCATGTTGCATGATCTCACAATGGCTAAATGAACTTCAATGCTTAAACAATTCTCCACTCGCATCTTCAAATATAACAAGAGTTGAATCTCACACGAAGGTTCCTCCAACGAAACAGCAAGTAGAATCCTTTTTCAGGATCAAAATTGAAATTTGAGATCATTTTTATTATTAACTACTTGCATAATCAACCTTCGATCATCACAGAAATCTAGCATTCAACTTAACTGATTATCTTACATCAAACTATCAAAATTTTAATTTGGTCAACCATGGTCAACTCATGGTCCAACCTAGTCAAACTTGTTCTTTTTGACCTCCAAACAATGTAGAATGTGTTCCCGGACATGTTTAACCACTTCTCAAATCAATTAACATGCTTCTAAACTATCAACGCTGACTTTTCTTGTCAGATTTCAATTTTAATCTCGAAGGGGGCATGGTATTACACATCATTCAAAGTCTGTAATCAAATTTGAAACCATATCTTTATGGAAATCATATCTTCCTCAGTAATCAAGACAACAACCACGTCTAGTTATTGATTCATCAAAAAAGACCTCATCGTTCAGGGCAAATCTATCATTACTTGGGGCATATCAGATTCATTAAGATCCATATCAATCTGGTATTCTCCTAATCTTGTAAACTGTATAAGTTTTTACAACCATTGGATCATAGTGTTCTTTCCTTGGTTCTTCGGCAATTGAAGGGTTCAGATGTGATACCTACTAGTTTTGCTAAGACAATCGAGTCTAGAACTGGTCACTCACTTCTTCGCAATCATAAGGTTCGAAATCAGGTGTTTTGACACTTTTTTTTTGCAATCCTCAGTTCATCGCTGCTACAGTGAACATTATCTTTGGTCATTCAGGACCTGTTATCTTCATATCATATCTTTCATATCAGTTTCATATCTTTATCGAACACAGACTATCTTTGAACTACTGCGCTTCGCATAGCAATTCAAAGAGGGGCAAAATGTAATACCTCAAAAATGGGCTATAAGTTCATTAACCTCCTACATCTACAAATCGAACAAAATTGACATAGAAATCCTAACCTAAGGCACATTTATACATCATCGAATCTAATTGATTATCTTAAATTTTGCATCAGGGAATATTCCTAGCAATATTCCTAATTATCTTAATTATCTTTAATTTAATGATTATTTGGTGATAAATCACATTTATCCTAAGTTAAATTAATTGAATATTTTGATATTTAATTAATTAGATTTAATATCTTGTCACTTAATTGTGTAATTAAATTTAATTCTATCTATTATTAATTATATTATTTAATTTTGACAATAAATCTAATATCCTATGAATAATTGATTAAATTTTTATTTAATTAATTAAAGCACGTTGTCATTATTTAATAATATAGTTTTTAATAAAAGTTTGATTAAATAATTGATTAACCCATAAATCAATTATTTATTTTCAAAAATCAGTTAAGTTGAGCATAAATCACTTTATTTATTTAATTAATTCATAATTATTATGCACATTCAAAAGAAACAGTTAAACTCCAAATTAGAAAATCAATGCAAAGTGTTGACTTTTTAGAACTCAACATCCTTTTGGAGTTCAAAAAGATGATCTAAACTCTAATTCGAGTTAAAAAGTTGTTTTTGCATGATTTGCATGTTTTTGTGAATTAAATTATCTTTATTATCAGATAACTCAAAAATCAAGCTGAGTTAATCTGAGTGATTTATGACTTTTTTCCTTGCACCTCCAAAGCCTTGGATTTCTATAAAATTAAAGCCTCAACTCATCTCAAAGCATCTCATAATTTTGCATAATCACGCTGAAGAATTGCTATCTAGAGAATCAAAGCTTATTGCGAATCAGGCTATTGTGAGATCAATTTGGTTTTTATTCATATCATATTGTTTCTAGATTAACATATCATAGATCAGTTTTTACATATCATAGATTTCATATCAAGTTTTTCATATCATTGCATAGAAAATATCAAAAATATAGATTAATTGCATTCATATTTCATATCTAGATCAATTGCATTCAAATCCTTCATTTAGGTGTCGTCTAGGTCACTAATCTCAATAGCAATCTGAGAACATCAATCTCGCACCTATTAGAAGGCATTAGATTGCTTGGTTAGATTAGATTTTAATTTTGCATGATTTTTGCTAACCTCTAATGTTTTACTGAAGTGTTGTGTCTACAGATCAGGTACAATTTTTACACACACACACATACTGTAATACCCCAAAATTGGCACCTATTTATTTCAGACAATTTTGGTGTATTTCTTCAATCCTATGTCATCAAAGTCCCATCTCACTAGGCAATTTTCTCTCTCCTACTTGACTCTATTTGACTTGATGTCAGTTGCAAAGACCCTAAATTGCAATAATCAAATGCTAAATTAATTTCTAAAAGTCTTTGACTTATATTAGCTAAATTATCCTTATGATAAATTAATTTAATTCTAAAGTCCTAAGTGCTTTAAATTAAATTAAATCTACCCCTTTAGCTAATTACACATCAAAAAAGAAATTAATATCATTATTTAATTATTTGAGTGGACATCTTTCTATTTGAATTTAATTATTCAAATTATTCAAACTAGTCACACCTCACATGTGGCATAAATTCCACTCTTTGATTAAATAATTCCATGTTTATTTGTCAAAAAAGTGAAGAGCCTTAATGGGAAGTGAAGAGTCACACCCCATATGTGGCAAAAAGAGTTACATGTAAGATTCCCTTTTTTTTCTATTTAAGAGCTTGCTTTTCTCATTCAAATGGACTTTTGGAGAACATAAAAATTATAGTGGAATTCTACTACAATTTTTTGAGGAACTTTTTGAGAGCACATAGATTATGCAAAAATTCTACTACACTCTTTGTGATTCATAGCTTTTGATTGTTATCATTTTAGTTAGTTCATTTTAGCATAACATTGCATTTCTTATTTAATTAATTTGCTTATCTTGTTCTTAATCTAGTTGCATTCTTATTTGAAAATACCAAAAAAAACTTGCATTCTCATTTCTAGATTAACATGTATTCATTCTAGATTACTTGTAATTTTTTTTGATCCATATGATTTTCTTTAAAATCCTCCATTGTAGTTCGGTCTTATGGTTGTTGGCTTTCGATCTGAGAGCAATCTTGAAAACACCCCGTCTACATAGGAGGCAACAGATCGCTTCACTATGGATTTCGGATTGAATAACTCATATTATTTTTTGTAATATGATCATGTGAGTAATGATCATGTTACGTGTGTATTGAATTTGAGGTCACATTCACTCATACATATTTTGGCGCCCACCATGGGGCAGAAAAGATCAATTTCTGGCCTCATTCTTGATTGGTTTTTTAGTTTTAATGTTGGCTCCAGGCCTTGTACAGCCATGTACAGCTTGAAAACCTTATAATATAGTAATGGATGGATAGAATGATGAATCCTCTTTCTCATGATTTTAGTTTTGTTTATTTTTATAAAGAAATGAATAAGTTATGATCATTTTGGTGAAAGTGGGTATTTGCAGATTTGAGATTCTCTGAATATAGTCAGATTAAAACATCTGGTATGGACAATTTGTGAAGAATCAAGATCTATAATAATATTAATTGAAAAGATATGTGAATTTTATTTCATTTCTTTTTGGTTTGAGTCATTTTTATGCAGATTTGTGAAAGTTATGGGCATTTGAGTGAAAACTAGTTTTTAACAATCTATATTGGAGTTGTAGGCAATAATTTATTCTTAGAAAATGATTTATGAATGGAAAAAATAAATAGCTTACATATTTCGAAACTAAATTCATTAATAGTTACTTTGAAATTGGTTTAGTTTCATTTGGATTCTTTCTGAGAAAGATATGTGATTCCCTAGGCAGGGCCTGGTGTTTTAAATCTGATTTATGAGAGAAAAATGACAGTCTAAAAAGGTTATTGGTTGAGAAACCAAATTGAATCATAAGACCTTGTAATTTTGGGAAATGGTAGTTCTTGATGTTCGCTAAAAACTTCATTCTTTCTAGAAATTTTAATATTGTGATTTTATGGGTCAAATAAATCAATCTTTAAAGATTGTCTTGAAGACAAAAATGTTACATATCTTACAGTTTATCATTGATTTGTCTTGATTCTGTACTTTCAGATGTGTGCTAAATGCTGGATTGGAGATCTTTGGACCTAAGGTGAGTTCTTAAAATCTCTATAAAACTTGGTTTGGGCATAAAATTAATCTCTCATGTGTTTGGCTTGAGTGTTACATGCTTTCATAGAACATTTTTCAATTGATACTCTTAATGGGAAATGAACGAGCATAGATTTGCTTTCATACAAGTTTGTGTAAGTGAATGCTTGTGTTTAAAAATCAAGTAATTCTTGATTTCAAATATCAAAACATCTCATTGAGTAATCTAGGGCATGGATTCATTCCTAGTTTACATGAAGAGTTAAATGCACCACTTTGTGGACTCACTTCATGTTTACTTGGAAAGTTAAATATTCCATGATTCAAACCCTCTTGCACTTATGAGTAGTATTGATTAGCAGTCTTAGATTATTTGTGATTGATCTAGATTGCTATCTTGGGTTATTGGACTCACTCATTTGCCAGCCCCTCATTCCACCCCATGGTTGCAAGGTCAGCGCCACATTAAAGGGGAGGGGTCTACATAGAAAGAAGCATTAATTGTTCCACTAGGCAACCCTTTTGTGCTTTTTAGAAGTCACTAATTTTCTAGGGTGTGGACTCACTTTGAGTTTGTGTGAGGAGTTAAATGTACCACTTTGTAGACTCACCTCACATTTACTTGAAGGGTTAAATGCACCACCTTTAGTGCTTTCCAATACTTTTGATAGTGAATTACTTACTTTCTCATTTCTAGAAAGCCTTCTTGGGGATTTCATCACCTCAAGGGATGACCTTAACTCCCGTGTTCCGGCGGAGTATAAATATCAGGAGGTGAATCCAAAGACACCTCTCTTGGGAATGAGTTAGATTTCACTCTTGGCTAAGCCTCAAAGAAATTTATACCTTTGAGAAGTGAAGGAGGAGATTTGGGTTACTCTCTCCCCTCGGCTGTGTGATTTTGGATTCTTCTCATCTATGGATTTGTGCCTCATGTACCTTGCGTATATCAAGGAATCCTTTTAGAAAAGCCATGTATATCCTTGTAGACAACTTGATAGGATGTTTTTGTGTTCTAAGTGCCTGCTAAAACATTTTCAAGAACATACGCAAGTAGAGTCCTTAGGGAGTAGAAATACTAAGTCACTATTCCTGTTCATGCGCAAGGTTGCTTTGTCCCTTGCCCATTGCTTGAAGACTATTTGCTTGAACTCCTTTATTGTTGTCTTACATGCTTGATCAATGACATAAATCTGATTTGCCTTTTTTTCCATGATCTATTTTTCTATTTTCCTGTCATTCACCATCAGAAACTAGTTGTTTTGAGTTAGGAATTGATCGATCTTTGCTTTGACTTGCATTGTCTCTCATCTATTCATCTTATCTCTTTATGCCTTTTGTACCTTGCATTATGATAGTCTTATCTTGACTATTCTAGCCATCTCTTTTGAAGACTCATACCAGGTTCATCTTGCATCTTGGCTGTTCTAGCCATTCATCTCCTTTCATTATCTTTGAGACAGAGTCTAGCTTTAGCCCGAATCTTCTCTTGTTACATTTTCATCTATGACTATCATGACTCAAAGTGGAAAGACTTATCCCATCTAGAATATTGGTCCAGATCAAAGTAAAGCCCCTAATCTAGAAATAGGTCATTCTGAATCTGTTGATAAAATCTGAACTTTGTGAGAAATCCTCAAGCTCTTCATTGAGTACTTCGAAAGATAGTTTGTCTCAATCATCAACTCCGGTCTTCCAAGAGTGTTTTAATCCTTTGTTTGAATTGCAATCTGGTTTGTCACTCCAAGATCAAGATAATTCATTCTTCTAGAATAATTCACTATTTCATAACTATAGAAGACCATTTCCTCAGATAGACCCTGCTATTAAAATTATTGATATTGTTGAAGATAGTGACTCGCTTGAAACTATTGATCTTACTAGCTCTATTCAAACACCAAAGGTTACCTTAGCTATGCCTTTTCAACACCGTGTACATCACTTTACTGAAGCTTCAATTGCAATGCAGATCTATCTCAACAAGATGGGAACCAAGAACCCATTTGACCTTCAATCAGGCCAATATGGCCAAACCCACAATCAATACCATGGTCAGTCTTCTAATGATCAACATCATGGTCAATCCCAACATGACCAAAATTAGACTCATAATGATGACCAATCTCACAATAGAACTCAAGGAGATCAACAAGTGCATTTTTATCGCCCTCCCCCATTTGATCAAAACCAAGATGATCAACAAGATCAAGCTCCTAGTATCTATGAGATCCTTGGTGACAGGAATGATGCGATAACCTGACACGATATAGACACTGCCAAAGCTAACAAAATTCTTATCAAAATGATGGATATCATCCTTTTAGAAGAGAAAGAGAAGTATTTTCTTGAGTTAGCACAACAAGGGGTCAAATTACCCCCAAACTTTCAAGTTGAAACTGTTAGAAATAGGAAATACTGAGAGGGGGGGGTGAATCAGTATTTCACAAAATTTTTCTTTTGCCCACTTATGGATATAACAGATTACTTTAGTTCATACAAAGATTATCAAGTTGATTAACAAACATAGCAGTAAATAGAAAGAACTCATAACACATCATATGTTCTTGAGGAAACCCTAGCAAAGGGAAAACCCCAGTGGGGATGGTACCCAAAAAGATCACTAATCAAAAGTATCCTGTTAGGGATATTGGACCTTGTTAGGAGTCAATTTACAATGTATAGTAGATTTGTCCTGGTTAAAGGACTTTAGGCCTTGTTAGAAGCCTTAACCCTATTAGGAGTTAGATTACAAAACCTGATCACCAGCTAAGCTCACTGCCCAAACAAGTAATACAAAAATGTTTCTGACTATAATATGGTACTACTTACAACTTTTCATCAATAGCCTTTGCTGCTATCACAATATACAACTATCACAAGTTATCTTTTCTTTCTTTTTACATATCACTTCTATCTTTCATTACATTTCAAGTATGCCTTTTATATGAGTTATTAAAGCTAATAAATTTACATGGTCAGCATCCAAAATCATTATCCAAGAGTAAAAATCTAGGATGTCATCCCTTAATAATGTTAAGTCATTATTTTGACAAGAAAAAATAATCCCTTAACTCTTTCGCTAAAATTGTCTCCAAAACTGCTCTGTCTGCAAAACTGTCTTTGGTAAACTTTGAATAACTTTGTCCGTATTACTCCAAACTTTATGCACACTGAGATGGGGTATCCTCATACTCTATAGAAGCTTTAGTTAACTACACAAACAAAAATATTTCTCCAGTGGACATCGCCAACTAAATCTTCATCGAGTGCTCTGTCAGGATCATTGTATCCAAACTTAGACAATTTCTTTCTTCAACTTTGTATACTTGCATTCCAGATTCTGTGCTCTTAATAGAGATCATATGTTTCCATAATGACAACATATATGCATCCACATTAGCCAAATTGCCAACAATCTCCCCCTTTGTCATTGGTGGCAACATATGGGAAAATTGGCTAAGTGTGCAAACAAAACTTCAAAAACACTTATACAAAATTTTGTGGCCAAAAGTTATACAATATGTATACAATATCATACTCCATACAATAGCTCCCCCTATGAGTATCCTTCCTCAACATATGTACAATTTTCTGCTACTATCTCTCCCCCGTTGACAACAATGACAAAGATAGGGTGTACAAAAATTTCAAATTTTTTTTTTATACCTTATTATCAGTTATTGCAAAGCCAGTAGGCTTGCAACACAATCACCAAACTCTAACTTCCAAGATTCAAAATCTTTCTCCCATATCATCCTGATGGATTCAGCAACATTGAGTAGAGTACTCAATTTGTATGTTGTTGTCTGACAAGCTTGCAGGGAATTGAAGCTAAACTTCTGAAATGATGTCTTTGCTGAAAGACACTGCTCAATTTGATCTTCAACAATTGATATCTTGATTGAGACATGCTCTCTCAAGATGTGAACCCTGATCATCTTTCTATTCTTCTCCTCTGCTATCATTCTGATTTCATCTTTCAATTTCCTTATGTTCTTTTCAACAAAACTTATCTTAACATTAGGGCTTGTCAAGGTGTTTGTCTCAACTGTAATAGCATCTAACTTCTCTCTGATCTTCTTATCCTCTTCAACTATTATGATTTCTAATTTAGTACATTGTATGTACAAATTCTTTCCCATCTTAAATTGTCTCCTCAAATTCTTTATGCATACATCTAAACTACCAATATCATTCCAAATATTTACACTCAAAGTTTGCTGCATTTCTACTTCAAAGTCTTCCTGAACTTTTATCTTCGCAATATCCTTCAAGTTAGAAAATTCAGAGTCAAAAGAATTTATTACTGATTGAGCTTTCTCAAGTGGATCTGATTCAGATACCTTAGTGCTGATCACACTCTCAAGTTTCTCTGTCAAAACTCTAACTTTGCCTTCAAGGTCTGTCACCTTCTTATTCTTTCCAATAATTTTGTTCAAAGATGTAATGAACTCAAGCTGATCATCATCTTCAACTTCTTTTCCAAGGTCTTCAAACATTGAACCAATATGCCTCTTCTTACTGTCAGGTGCACTAATGTTTTCAATTGGTTTAGAAGGTGCACTAGAGGTAGTGGCCTCTGTCAAAATTTGTTTGCCTTTGACTGCCTGCTATGCTGGAACTGATTCTGATATAGTTGGTGCTTCCTCTGCCTCTGTATTCTTCTATGATTCTATGACCATTTCTTTCTCTCCCAAAGCCAAATTGTCAACAATATTTCCTAGATCATGAAATACTACATCATCTGATTCTAAAGTCACTTTGGTGCCTTCAATATCCATTAATTCTTTGCCAATATTGATATGTGAAGAAGATGGGACTTCTTCAATACCAACTTCCTCTACATGTGGTTCCTCTGATTGCTTCTGCTAAGGGTCTGATTCAACATGCTTTTCTACAACTATATCTACAAGAACTTGCATTACTACTTGCTCTGTCTCTTTCTGTACTTCCTCCTTTTTACCTCCCATTATAAGGATTGTTCTTCTCTTAGTTCTCAATAAAGTTCCAAGAGACTTCAAGAATCTCTTCAAATGATCTTCATCCTTAACTTCATAGAACTATCTGATTACATGTTCTCTCATCTTCATGTCTTATTCTTGTGCTCTCTATTTTCTATTCACACGTCTGTTATACAAATCTTCTGGGATCTTACCATGAATGGTGCTAAGTTTCTTATCTGCCACAATCATATGTGTAACCATTGCATTATCAAAGTTCAATCTGTCAAATGATCCATATAGATCATATAATTTATTCAGCTTGGTGAAGTCTCCATGCTTCAATATATCTTCATTAACTCTTTCAATTCTTGGTTTCCAAGTTTTCTTCTTGACTGAAACTACATCATCATCTTTAATTACTGCTACATTTCTAGGTATAGGTGGTACAACCACTTTCTGTCTCTTGCCGAGTCCTATTGCACTCACTTTTACTCTTTTGCTAGGAATAGGAGAAAAATATTTATCTCCTTCATCTTTTTCAGGTACTTCAACTTTTACCTTTACTGCAATCGGATCAACATGATCTGCACTTAATGTCTCAGGTGGAATTACAAGATTTTCACTTTGCCTTAGGGCTTCTGCAGTCTTCTTAGCTATGTCAAACTCATAACTTGACATACCAGATTCTTTCAATATCTTCTTCATAGTAGATTCAAATCTCTTGCTAGATTGCTTATTTTCTCTCAAACTTATTGCAGAGTTGAAATTCTCTTCATAGGTTCCAAACTTGTTTGCATGACCATCCAACTCACACTTTAACAATCTGTTCACATATCCTACTATTTCTGCTATAGATAATTCATAGCCAAGAGGGTCTATGAATTCCATTCTAGGCTCAACTGCTTCAATGTAGGTGAAATCAATATCAACCATAAAACAAATGTCATCTTTATGCTTTTCAACTAAGGATTGAGGAATCCTTGATTTGTTCTTAACAATATTCTGAAAAGTCTTCAATACAAGCTTCACATTGTCATTAACTTTATCAAAAAGGTTCTTCATGTAAATTGAGTTTATTATTTCCATCGTGTTCACATTGTCACTCCAATCTACTGTGTAAGGAAATCTTCTCAAAATATGGAAAAACATATAGGTTATCAGAGATGAAAACCTAAATCGAGTATACTTAGCCTTCTTAATCTTTTCTAAGTTCTCAAATAATTGAATTTTCAAGATTTCACATAGGTCTACTGGTTTCTTCTCAACACACATAAGATAAGCTACATGAATCATTCCTACAGCCATGTCATCTTCCCTTGAACTACCACAGAATTTAGTTGTTAGGATCTTGCAAAGGTACCTAACATCATCTTGCTTAATCTTACTTATCATAATTCCTCTACCATTATAACTAGATCCAGTGTTATCTAAAAAAATCTTTCTCATGTTCTTTTCATTTAGTGGAATCTCTCCAACTTTAGATAATCCTGTAACTTCATGAATTAGGTCAGCAATTATATCAATAACTCTATCCTCCATCCAGAATTTCCCATTGTGGATTCTACTTAAAATGATCTTGGTACATTCCTCATCATTGAATTCATACTTCATGGAATATTTGATAATTTCATTGTTCTCTAAGTGCCCATAAGCTGGTTTAACTGACATGTATTGATTGTACAACTTCCTATAATCATCACTAAAATCTGCATCTCCCAAAGTTTCAAACTTACAACCTAAATATCCTTTAACATTCTCAATGTGCAATACTCTGTCTGGTATGGATGATAATGCTAAACTGTCATCAATTTCAGTTGGTTCTACTAGTTATTTCTTAATCTTTGGTCTATTCTTATCCTTAACATTATGAACCATAGAAATATCCATCTTATCAACTGATTAAAGATCAAGAAATACCTCAACTTTGCAAATCTAGGGTTTCGGTATGATCGTCGCTGCAAACTGCTTCCAAACTTCTTCAAATCATCCTCAACTCACTTTTCCTCTTTCAAATATCTTTTCAATTGCTTTGTAATCATAATAACTTTGATTTCAACCTTATAACACTTCACATTAACTCGATCTGACATCGCATTCATTCATTTTGCTGCTAAAACCTCAAAAAGCTGATTCTGCAAACCTGCAATCATAAAACTTTTTGCGACCTCACAAAACACAATATTTTCTTTTGTGCACTTAACCATAGCATTAGTACAACATAATAAACCTACATCTAACTGTGCAAAACTTGACTCATTCAAATTCCTAATCTACACTAATCCTAAGTCCTAAACTATAGAAACTTACATAATTTAAGTACATAAAGAAGGGTTAGGTAAAGATTCATCCTTACCATCAGTTACATTACCTTCCTGACTACTTTTAGTGCTTACTATACCTCCTTGATCTGTGCCTTTGTCAAATTCTACTTCATCTTTATTTCTACAACAACCTTTCTCTTTGTTTCCTGCATTTTCATTCCTTCTTGCATTGTTCCTAGGGTTAGGGTTATGATGATAACCTCCATTGTTCATTCTGCAAAATCTTGCTGAGTGTCCAAACTTGTTGCATATCTGACTTTTCTTTGATTCATTTCTTCAATAGATTTCTTATCCACATTTTTAGTATTCCCAATCATTCTATCATAATTATTCAAAATTACTTTAGGTCTTCTACATTCGTTAGCTCTATGTCCAAAGCTATGACAATTATAACAATGTCCATTAAAAGATTTAAATTGCTTACCTGTGCAATCTCTCTTCATGTGCCCAGTAGCATTACAAGAAAAACATCTACCTTTGAATTCTCTTTGCATACCTTTAGATGATTCTTCCTATTTTGATTCTTCTTGCTTTGATTCTTTTTTCTCTCTAGGTGGTTCTTCTTTAGGTGGATCTTCCAATGTGTTCTCATCTACCTCCACACTTTTAGATGTCTTCAGATCTGGCTTCTTACTTTCATGGTTTGTTCTAAACATACTATATCCAAATCTAGTCCTATCAAAGAATGGTTCTTCAAAAGAAATTTGTTTTTCAGTCTTATCACCTTTTGAATATAGCCTTTCAAGTTGTTGTTTAGATTGAGTTAATTCACCTTTCACAATTTTATTATACTTGTCAAGTTCCACATACTGCATTTTTAATTTTTCAGATTCGGATGTTTCCTTTTCAAGTCTTGACCTCAGATCTTCATTCTCAATTTTTAATTTTTCATTATCAGATCTTAAATTTCCATCTTTCATACTAAGCTTCAGATTTACTATCTTCAACTCATGCTTAAGAATCTCATTTTCTTTTTCTAATTCATCACAATCTTCAACAAGCATATCAGATTTCTTTTCAGATTTTAGATCTTCAATCTTACCTTTCAATTTGTCAATAGCATTCTTTGCATCTTCATATTTTCTTCTTAAGGAGTTTCTTTCATCAGTAAGCATATCAATTTGTTCAAGAGCTTCTTCAAGATTCTTCTGTAGTTGATCCATATCCATAGAGATCTTACTCAAGCTGCTAAGCTTTCCTTGAATGTTCCTTCTTCGAGTAACTGTGCTCTGATACCAATTGTTAGAAATAGGAAATACTGAGAGGGGGGGTGAATTATTATTTCAAAAACTTTTTCTTTTGCCCACTTATGGATATAACAGATTACTTTAGTGCATACAAAGATTATCAAGCTGATTAACAAACATAGCAATAAATAGAAAGAACTCATAACACATGATATGTTCTCAAGGAAACCCTAGCTAAGGGAAAACCCTAGTGGGGATGGTACCCACAAAGATCATTAATTAAAAGTATCCTGTTAGGGATATTGGACCCTGTTAGGAGTCAATTTACAATGTATAGTAGATCTATCCTGGTTAAAGGACTTTAGGCCTTGTTAGAAGCCTTAACCCTGTTAGGAGTTAGATTACAAAACCTAATCACCAGCTGAGCTCACTGCCCAAACAAGTAATAAAAAAATGTTTCTAACTGTAATATGGTACTGCTTACAACTTCACATCAATAGCCTTTGCTTCTATCACAATATACAACTATCACAAGTTATCTTTTCTTTCTTTTTACCTATCACTTCTATCTTTCATTACATTTCAAGTATGCCTAATATATGAGTTATTAAAGCTAATAACTTTACATGGTTGGCATCAAAAATCATTATCCAAGAGTAAACATCTAGGATGTCATCCTTTAATAATGTTAAGTCATTATTTTGACAAGCAAAAATAATCCCTTAACTCTTTCGCTAAAACTGTCTCCAAAACTGCTCTGTCTACAAAACTATCTTTGGTAAAATTTGAATAACTTTGTCTGTACTACTCCAAACTTTATGCACATTGAGATGGGGTATTCTCATACTCTATAGAAGCTTTAGTTAATTGCACAAACAAAAATATTGCTCCAGTGGACGTCGCCAACTAAATCTTCATCGGGTGCTCTGTCAGGATCACTGTATCCAAACTTAGACAATTTCTTTCTTCAACTTTGCATACTTACATTCCAGATTTTTCACTCTTAATAGAGATCATATGTTGCCATAATGACAACATATATGCATCCACATTAGCCAAATTGCCAACAGAAACACTTGTAGCTAAAGAGGAAGAAACTGAAACTGCCAAGCTACAAAAGATGATCCAAAGTATGCAAGATTAGATTACTGAACTGACAAAAGAAAAGGATAAGCCCACACAAAAATTCACATTGGAGAATATATGTCCTTTTCCTTTTGATAAGAATATTCACATGCCTCCTTTTCCAAGAGGAGTGGAGTTGCCCAAATATGACAAGTTCATGGGAACAACCGATCCTCAAGATCATCTAAGGGAGTTTGGGGCCTTGTCTATGGAATTCATGCATGACCAAATGTACCTTATGAGACTCTTTCCCCATAGCTTGGGTGGGCCAGCTATGGAGTGGTTCTGTCGGTTGCTTCTTGGCATTAAGACATTTGATGAGATTGCTAATCTTTTTCTTCAGCATTACTCTCGCAACATTCAACATCCTATCAACATTCATGACTTGTGTAACTTGAAACAATGACAGGAAGAGTCTTTCTTGTCCTTCCTCCAGAGGTGGAGACAACTCTACATGAAGTATCCTCATAAATTGCCTGAATTTGAGAAACTTGATATCTTTTTGGACAATCTTCTCCCAGAGTTTGGTTATCAGGTACAATTACAAGGTCCTTTGACATTTGATAATATGATTAAATAGGCTGTAAGGATAGAAGCCTTCATGATTAAAAAGGGAGAGTTGACTCTGAATAAGGATAATAAGCAAGGATTCTCCACAAACAAAGAAAAAGAAAAGAATGTGAAAATAAATAGAGATGTGGTCAATGATGGAGTGGTTGATAACATCACCGCGAAACCTTCAAAGTCTATCTTTAATCTTACCTCTAGTATGCAAGCGGCTAAGGCTATTGAAAAGGCCACCACCATAGATAAACAATAAGATTCAAAGTTTTCTAGGAACAAACCTTGGGCCGATCGACCCAAGTGTGACTTCAGTCCTCTGGGAGAGCCTCTTGATGTGGTCTTTAAAACTCTTATAGAGAGTCAAGTGCTCACTCCATTGGAAAAGTGTCTTTACGACCCACAATCGAGACCTTAGTGGTGGAATGATAATGATTACTATGACTACCACCAAAAAATTGGTCATAAGATGTCTACTTGTCATTAGCTGAGGCACAAAGTTCAAGATCTCATTGATAAGCATGAAATTCTTGTGGAAAACCATAATAAGAATTTGGACCATCAAGCATTTAAGAATCCTTTCCCTCCTCATGAGAAAGGTGAGTCTTCCACAACTAAGAAAAACAATGCCAAGGTTAATTATACATACACTGCTACAGATAATGTCATCAATATGCTTGAACCTGTTGGGGTTGAGTATTGCAATATGGCTTCTTCTGAGGGGAATGACGATGTTCCCAAACCTAGGACTCTGTTTATCTTGTGTAGTTCCACCTCTTGTTCATCTGAATCTGAACAAACTCATGATTGTGCTAATGTCATTACTCATTCATGTGGAAGAGTTGTGTTGAAAGGCCTTGATCCTCCGAAGAAAACTATGGGTAAAAATTCCTCGAAACAAACTATAGACAAGGCTGCTCTAAAACAAGTCATTGATAAGACTATTGCTAGTCCTATCAGCAAAGCTCCAAAATTGACCCTTGCACCTAATACTGCTAGTTACAATATTCTAGATTAACTCAAATGAACTAATGCTTAGATTACCATCTTTGAGTTGCTGAAAATCTCGCCTGCTCACAAGCCAATTCTGGATAAGGCCCTTGCCGAGGTGAATGTCCCCAAAGACCTTGATCTTAATTGGTTCTAATCTATGGTGGGTCACTTGACCTCACCTCACTATTTATCCTTCTCAAAAGAAGATGATCACTCACTGAGTCACCCACATAATGCTCCCTTGCACATAGAGGTGATGATAGGTCCTAAGTGTGTCCGTCGCGTGCTTATTGATAATGGTGCTAGTCTTAACTTCTGTTCAGCCAAATTGCTTACTCAGCTAGGTTATGATGAGGATTGCGTAGACTCCTATAAAAAGATTACCATTTAGGCATATGATGAAGAAGAACACAAATCCCAAGGCTTAGTTGTGCTGCCTATACGCATAGGTCCCATTGAGAGAGATGTCACTTTTCAGGTCCTTGATATTCCTTTGGCATACAACATTTTGTTGGGAAGACCATGGATTCATGAGATGCAAGCTATTCCATCCACTTACCATCAATGCATCAAGTTTCCTTTCCATGGTGCAAAAGTCACCATTTCGGCTAAAACCAATTATGCTTGCAACACTCTTGCACAATCTACAGATAGCTTGGTTCCAACAAACAGAGACTCCACTGAGTTCTATGATGCTAAGCTTACAGAAATGGAACAAACCTTGAAACTGAAGGATACCGGCATGGGAGAGTACCAAATGGAACCTGTGCTATCCCTGGTAGCTTTACCTCCATCTCCATGCTCTTATGGAAGACCTTTTGAGAATAACACCACTAGCTCCCCTCAGATTGTTTATGATGGTGCTTTTGTTAAAGCTATAGTACCTTTAGAGGATGAGGAAGAAGAAAGAGCTATCAAGGCTTGGATTTATAAAGGGAAAGAAACAGCTGAGCAAACTAATCCTTCTCCAAATTTAGAACAAGAACCCTATGGTGAAGGCTTCAAGATCATGAAGTTCTTTAAGTACAAAGGGAGTGGTCCAATAGGAATAAATGACAATGGTTTGCTGAAACCTATTGAAGCTACTGGTCACCGCTCAAAAGACACCACTGGCTTAGGCTTTGAAAAGAAGGCTTTCCATTTGGGAATAAAGAAATTTGTGTTTGTACCTAAACCTAAAACCAAGTCAGAATCTATAGATACTATACCAGAGGTAAATCCAAAGGCTAGCTCTCATGAAGATGTCCTTCCTTATCCCATACCTCAGGATCTTGTTGCGCTCTTTGAAGAACCTGATGAGCCTATCATTCCTATTCATATGGTAGAAACTAAGACTAAGAAAGATACTAATACTTATTCTAAGACTAGTTCTAATAAAACCTCTTCAGTTCATGAATTCACTTATGAGAAATGGAAAGAAACATTGACTAATGATCCCCGTTATACTGGTGAACGATATGTATTCCCACATTTTGAAAAGAGGTATGAACAAGAAAAACTTCAACAAGTCGTTAATGCCACCATAGATGATAATGAGTTTGATGATGATGCCAATGCTAATGGAATTCCCGCATCAAGTACTAACTCACATGAATATGAGTTTGATTCTTTGTTTGTTGCTACTTTTGATGTAGACATTGATACTGTTCATGAATATGAAAGACTTCTTGAAATAGGTGAGGGGTCTAATGCTAGGGTGCCCAAATTAGATGCTATTGGTGTTAATATGTCTTCTACTTCTGACATAGGGTCTCATAGGGATTCAAACACTCCTTTGGATGAAATTGCTTTGGGTCTTGACTTGCTTGTTAGTGCTTTTGAGATTCATACCATGAACGTAATCGAACCAGCCATTACTCCTACTCTTTTGCTCCACCGTCCTGATCTTATTGATTGGAACTCTTCCTCTGCATCCAATGAAGTCCCAACATTCTAGAATGATTATGAGCTAGCCTGTTACCTCCATGCAATTGAGCCCATAATGTCTTCCAGCAGTGAATACAGTGTCAACATGACGGAGGGGGATATTAAGTATCTTATTCAAAAAATCAAAAAAAGAAAAAATAGAAGCTCTGATGGTGAAAAACACATTGTGGCATTATCAGAGCACAAAATAGTAAAAATAAAAGATGTATCTGTAGGTGAAAACCTCTTTGAGGTGCCCAAAGATGAGATACTTGATACTCTCCCAAGTCATTTTCAGGAAAGATCATCAGTTTTGATAGAGTAGACACAGGCAGTGAATTTGGGTACAGAGGCTACTCCGCAAATCATACATTTAGCTCAGTCATTGTCTATGCAAGAGAAAGAAGAGTTCACTAGCTTCTTTTGAAGTAAGAAAATAAACTTTGCATGGACCTATTCTGATATGCCTGGATTAGATCCCAATTTGATCATGCATCATCTGTCCATTGCACCAGATGTCAAACCGGTCAAGCAAAAACTTTGAAAGATGCACCCTCATGTGGCACTTTTGGTTAAGGCTGAACTAGAGAAACTTCTTAAAGCTGGCTTCATAAGAGTAATTGATTATGCCAAATGGATTTCAAACATTGTTCCTATCACCAAGCATGATAAGTCCATTCATGTATGTATAGATTTCTGGGATCTCAATAAGGCATGTCCAAAAGATGACTTTTCATTGCCAAATATTGATATGATAGTAGACATGACAATATGATATGAGATGTATTCACTAATGGATGGCTTCTCTGGCTATAACCAAATAAAAATTGCGCTAGAGGATCAAGAAAAAACTACTTTTACATGTGCCTGGGGCACTTTCTACTGGAATGTCATGCCTTTTGGGCTCAAGAATGCTGGAGCAACATATCAAAGAGTTGTTACGGCTATTTTTCATGATATGATGCATAAGACCATGGAGGATTATGTGGATGATACTTTAGCCAAAAGTATGCAATGAAGAACTCACCTTGAAGATTTGGGTCCTATTCTTGATCATATGGAACAGTTTAGCCTAAGACTTAATCCCAAGAAATGTACATTTGGCGTTACTTCTAGAAAACTCTTGGGTTACATTATTTCAGCCAAGGGTATAGAGGTGGATCCAGAAAAGGTGCAAGCTATTATGGACATGCCTCCACCTAAAAACATAAGTTAGATGAGAGGTCTCCAGGGAAGATTACAATCCATCCAGTGGTTCATCTCACAATTAGTTGATAAATCCCAACCATTTACTAAAACTCTACACAAGGGTGTGACCTATAAATGGGATGAAGAGTGTGATAAAGGACTTACTCAAATAAAGTAGTATCTCACTAATCCATCGATTCTAATGCCTCCCATTCATGGGAAGCTTCTTATACTGTACATCTCAGCCACAAAAACATCTTTGGGAGCTCTCCTAGCTCAAGAAGATTAGAACAATAAAGAGAGGGCTATTTACTATATCAGCAGAATGTTGGTTTCTTATGAGATGAATTATTCAGTTATTGAAAAAGCTTGTCTAGCTATAGTGTTTTCATCTCAGAAGCTATGACATTATATGTTGGCTCACACAATGAGGCTTATAGCAAAAATTGATCCACTGAAGTATTTGTTGAGCAAAGCTGCCCTCACGGGTAGATTAGCTAAATGGGTCATGATTCTTAGTGAGTTTGACATCGAATATGTAGAAAGAAAAGCCATTAAGGGACAAGAAATTGTTGATCAGTTGGCAAAAATTGATCCACTGAAGTATTTGTTGAGAAAAGCTGCCCTCACGGGTAGATTAGCTAAATGGGTCATGATTCTTAGTGAGTTTGACATCGAATATGTGGAAAGAAAAGCCATTAAGGGATAAGAAATTACTGATCAGTTGGTACAAGCTCCATTAAAAGATCATCAACCTTTGAGCATGGAATTTCTAGATGAATCCATCATGCTTCTTACACACCAGTCTTGGATCATGTTCTTTGATGGATCATTTACTGAACAAGGATTAGGTGCAGGTATTCTATTTATAACACCTCAGAGGTACTCATTGCCAAAAGCATATAAGATGTTGTTTCCTTGTATGAACAACATAGCTGAATACAAAGCTCTCATTAATGGCATGAAGATAGCCATTGAATGGCATGTGGATGAGCTCAAAGTTTTTGGAGACTCTCAATTGATTGTCAACCAAGTCAATGATGTTTATTAAACAAAGGATGACAAGCTAATACCTTACAATAAAATGGTGGATGATCTCAAATTGTACTTTGCACACATTTCTTTCCAACAAATTCCAAGAGAAGATAATAAGGTGGCTGATGCCATGGCTACTCTCGCTTTAATGCTACAAATGCCAAAAAATGATTTCAGACATGAATTCCTTGTGGAAACATTGCACTACCCTGCCTATGATAGCCCTGACTCCAGGATGATCTGTTCAGTTATCAAACATGACTCATCCCGCTACCATCACATTTATTCCTACCTTGAAGACCAAATCATTCCTGACACCTACACCCAGAATGAGAAACGTCACCTCATTCACACTGCTTCATGGTATGTTATCATAGAAAATGACTTGTATAGACGAGGTCTAGATGGTACTCTCCTTAGGTGTCTAGAACTTGATGAGTCCAAATGTGTGCTAGTGGAGGTACATGAAGGTATCTATGGCTCATATTCGAGTGGTCTAACATTAGCTCGCAAACTTATTAGAGCTAGATACTACTGGTCGGATATGGAAAAAGAAGCTATTCAATATGCCAAAACCTGCAAACAATGCCAATATCATGGGAATCTGATTCATGCTCCTGCTCAAGAGCTTATACCTTTCATTAGTTTTTGGCCATTTTAGCAATGGGCTTTTGATTTGGTAGGGCAGATTCATCCTTCTTCTTCAAGGGGACACAAGTTCATAATCACTGCTACAGATTTCTTTACCAAATGGGTCGAGGCAGTTCCTCTCACCATTGCTGATGGAAAGACTATTGCTATGTTCATTCTGAACTACATCATTTGCAGATATGGTGTACCCTCATCTATTATCACTGACAATGGGGGACAATTCAAAAATAAGGACTTGATGAACTTGTGTGCCAAATTTAGGATTATTCAGCATTGGTTATCTATCTATTATCCTTAGGTTAATGGACAAGCATAAGCTTCCAATAAAATAATTCTCAAAATTCTACATAGAATAGTTCACAAATCTGGTAGAGATTGGCATCTCCAGATTAATCTGGCTTTATGGGCTTACAAAACAAGTATCTGGACACCAACATGGGCCACACCCTTTGCCTTAGTCTATGGAGCAGATGTAGTGTTACCTATTGAGGTTGAGATTCCTACTTTGTGAGTCTCTTTGAAGGGCCTCATCACTGATGAAGACACCCAAATATCTAGGCTACAAGAGCTTGAACTATTGGATGAACGTCGGAAGGTGGTGTTTGATCATCTTTGAGCATACCAGAACAAAATTTCAAAAGCATATAATAAAAAAGTTAGACAAAGGGAATTCCAAGTGGGTGATCTCATCCTGAGAGAAAACCCCAAGAATCAACAACAGAGAGTTCAGAAAGGAAAATTTGAACCAAACTGGCTTGGTCCATACATTGTTACTACAACATTTGGATCTAGTGCATACAAACTCTCCACCACTGAAGGAGAGGCACTCAAAGAGCCCATCAACGGTCTTCATTTGAAGAAGTTCTATAGTTGACATTCTCTATGTGCTCATGTACATACTTATTGGTCCTGAAAAAATCCTAAAAATGGTATATTCTCAAAAAATCCTAAAAATTGCAAAATGTCCTGAAAAAATTATCATCTTAGTGAAAACCTGGTAAACAGGTGCTTTGATGTATCTATTATCCTGGTGAAAACCTGGTAAACAGGCACCTTGATAATACTCAAAAAAATAGAAAATTTGAAAAATACAAAAAAAAAGAAAAAATACAAAAATACAAAAAAAATGAGATATTCAAAAAATACAAAAAAAAGCAAAAAAGAGAAAAGTACAAAAAAATTGAAAAAGAAAAAAATGTGCCATTGATGAAAACCTAGTAAACAGGCATCATGGTAGCAAAAATAGAATCTCTGCCAAGATGGTGAAAACCTGGTAAACAGGCACCTCTTGTTTTCCTAAAGTAACATCTTCTCTCGGTATCGCTTGGCTCTTAGTTTCTTGCTTTAGTTTTCTTTCCCCGCTTTGGTTTTCTAGCTCATGCCTTTGCTTTTAGTGTCTTCGAGTTTTTTGCTTGACTCTTCATAGATTGGAACTGGTTCATGCTTAGGGGCACCTGCCTGGTCTAGGGGGCATTGTCCTATAGCTTTTGAAAACTCTTTTTGTGCATCAATCACCAATGGTTCTCACTATGTCTACCTACTGATGCCTAGCTACTTTTTGAGATCTCTCTCTTTGAGGATCTCTCTCGTATTGGTCGCTGGTGGTTCCCACTGTGCCTGCCTACTAATGCCTAGCTCTCGTTTGATCTCTTTTCAGGATCTATCCCTTACATCAGTCACCGGTGGTTCTCATTGCATCTACCTACTGATGTTTCACTAGTATCTATGAGATCTCTCACCTTGAGGATCTCTCTCATATCGGTCACTAGTGATTCTTACTGCATTTGCCTGCTGATACTTCATTTAGTTTCCTAATATCCTCTTGAGATTTAGTCTCCCACGATAGTCACCAATGATTCTCACTGTGTCTTCCTATTGTCGCTATCCTATTGAGACTTTGAATGCTGTATGTTTCTGAATTGATTTCAATCTGCTTGAACACGAGCTTAAACTGAAACTAAACTAAATGTGTGTTTCTCTAAGGCATGTTGAGCTTTGTTTTCTTTGAGTGCATGTTTGTTTTCTTTTCTTTTTCTTTGCTTTCTGTTTGTTGGTTTAGTTCCAATGATCTAAAGAATTCATATAAGAGGGGTGTCCATCTGTAAGAGCCTCCATCTTGTATTGGATGGCCATGCGTACCTGAAATCCTTTTATATGGATGCTTTGGTGAGGTTGGTTCTTCTCCTTATCTTTTAAGTGACTTCTTTCTACTACTGGTGAAATTGTAAACGCTCGTCCTATTAAGTGAATGTAAGGGTCATTGTGAGTAATCTTTGGCAAAAGAAGGAACTCCTACATGTTTGGTGTGTTTGTCACAAGCAACATTCAGGTCATTCTAGCATCTATGCTCTAATGCTTATGTTAACTTGCTAGATCAAAAGGAATAGGTGTTCAGGTCATTCTGGCTTCTTATGCCTTAATGCTTACATCTTATTTTGACAAGGCTAAGACTTATGTCATATTCATATTCTCATGATAGTGATATTAGTGAGGATTGTGTGACATCTTGCAATTTTCCAAACTTAAACGGCTCTATGATGATAAATACGGTGAGTCCAACAACCAAGTCCTAGGGTTTGCATTTTCATTCTAGGCTTGCATCTTTAGCTTAGGCTTGCATTTTCTAGGCTTGCATGTTCATTTTTAGGCTTGCATTTGAGACAATGTTTGGTGCTCTCTTGATTGTCTTCATCAAAGGTTATAATCTTTAGTCCCAGTTTCATCATGGTTGCACAAGTTTTCAGGAGCGAAATTGAAATCTGACATCTCTAATAGCTCAAAATCGCATTTTAAATTCTAAGACCCTTTGGGATTGGATGCTGGTGCAGTCAGCCTTTTGGCATCATTTTCCTACTAGATCCTCATCTTTGCATCATGTTCTTGAGATCTTTGCTCTTTTCATCAAAGTCAACCTAGTCAAATCTGGTCAACTATGGTCAAACTTGGTCAACAGGACCTCTACGTTGCTCTGATTTGCTTCTGCATCTTCTTGATCTTTGATCTTATCTTTATTTGTAATCTCTTACTGTTAATCATCTTCTGACATGTCATCTTTCTATTTTGCTCCCAAGGGGGCAGGATGATTGCATCATTGAATCTTGTCAAATCAATTCTTGAATCAGTCTGATCTGAATCATCAATATTCATTGCTTGGGGCATCTTGGTGTCTCACATCTACTTATCTCATCATCTATCTTTTAGGTATCTAAGAAATCTAACTCATATCCTCAGGAATCAAGTTTCATTTTGGAGGGGATTCTCGAAATCTTTTGGGTATTGGGAGTCAAGCTTCGTTCTAGAGATGGTTCTCAAAATCTCTCTTAGACCGTTATCTAGGCAATCTAACCTAGGTCTTGAAGGGCTAAGCTACGTATTGGGGCAATCTAACCCTGATTTTGGAGACAATCCTAAATCTGCATCTTCATCAATTGGTATTGGGGCAATCCAACCATGATTCCAGTTCTCTTCTAAGACCGTTGTCTTCACAATCTAACTTGGACTTTGGAAATTCTCATCATCTGTCACTTCAAACTATTCTTTGAATCAACGTGTTGTTCGCACATCAATTCAAAGAGGGGCAAATGTAATACCCCAAAATTGGCACCTATTTATTTCAGGCAATTTTGGTGTATTTCTTCAATTCTATGTCATCAAAGTCCCATCTCACTAGGAAATTTTCTCTCTCCTACTTGACTCTATTTGACTTGATGTCAGTTGCAAAGACCCTAAATAGCAATAATCAAATGCTAAATTAATTCCTAAAAGTCTTTGACTTATATTAGCTAAATTATCCCTATGATAAATTAATTTAATTCTAAAGTCCTAAGTGCTTTAAATTAAATTAAATCTACCCCTTTAGCTAATTACACATCAAAAAAGGAATTAATATCATTATTTAATTATTTGAGTGGACATCTTTCTATTTGAATTTAATTATTCAAATTATGCAAACTAGTCACACCTCACATGTGGCATAAATTCCACTCTTTGATTAAATAATTCCATGTTTATTTGTCAAAAAAGTGAAGAGCGTTAATGGGAAGTGAAGAGTCACACCCCACATGTGGAAAAAGGAGTTACATGCAAGATTCCCCTCTTTTTCTATTTAAGAGCTTGCTTTTCTCATTCAAATGGACTTTTGGAGAGAATAGAAATTATAGTGGAATTCTACTACATTTTTTTGAGGAACTTTTTGAGAGCACATAGATTATGCAAAAATTCTACTACACACTTTGTGATTCATAGCTTTTGATTGTTATCATTTTAGTTAGTTCATTTTAGCATAACATTGCATTTCTTATTTAATTAATTTTCTTGTCTTGTTCTTAATGTAGTTGCATTCTTATTTGAAAATACCAAAAAGGACTTGCATTCTCATTTCTAGATTAACATGCATTCATTCTAGATTACTTGCAATTTTTTTTCATGCATATGCTTTTCTTTAGAATCCTCCATTGTAGTTCGGTCTTATGGTTGTTGGCTTTCGATCTGAGAGCAATCTTGAAAACACCCCATCTACATAGGAGGCAACAGATTGCTTCACTACGAATTTCAGATTGAATAACTCATATTCTTTTCTATAATCCGATCATGTGAGTAATGATCATGTTGCATGTGTGTTGAATTTGAGGTCACATTCACTCATACACACATACCACTCTGCATTTACCTAAAAGGTTAGTACATTCGGTACACATATGCAAGTAGACATTCAACTCCTACTTAGATGTTAGAACATAGCTTGAAATAATTATATGAAATACCACATTATATTTATAATAGTTAGCAAAACATATCATTCAAGATACCCTTAGATTTTGTGGCTTTGGCTATACTTGGCATAGGTTCACATAAGTATAAGTATTAAAATATCTTGGAAATGTTTGTCAGAGTATCAACAAAACATACAGATCACAATAAAATTGAGTCAATAATTAGACTCATCATCAGCCCCCTACTAACAAAATGCTTGTCCTTAAGCATTGTATCTCCTTGCAATTGTCCTGAAATCTCCAACAGTAGTCTTTCCCTTCTTTCCACTTTTAAAAGTGTAGTAGAACCCCCTTGTGCACTCCACGTGATTTCCTTGATGTTCCTCAACCAGTGGATCCAACCTAGAGG
The DNA here is from genome assembly GCA_027943335.1 of Chamaecyparis obtusa. Classification (NCBI taxonomy): domain Eukaryota; kingdom Viridiplantae; phylum Streptophyta; class Pinopsida; order Cupressales; family Cupressaceae; genus Chamaecyparis; species Chamaecyparis obtusa. Next base: position 307,930 of record BSBK01003492.1, read on the forward strand.
TACTGATGTCATATAATGGCCAAAAGAGTGTAGGTGGTTGGAATGATTAGGGAACCCATAATTCCCTTTTGGGATGATGTCCCAACTTCATGTAACTAGCCACTCTACTAACAGTTGCTTCATAATTAATGGGGCTATGTGGCTCTACTTTTCTAAAAGCTTCTAGCATTTTGTTCCACCTATTTCTAACCCTTGAAAGAGCTCTTTGGGCTGTAAAATTGGGCAGTGTCTGATAGTCTTTGTAAACTTTATCCCTTAATGTAAACACTTTCTCCCTAATTTTTGGCTTTTGTCTCCCATATGTCAAATTGAGCCAATCCCTCATAAGAACATCTATTTTATGTGACTCAACCCTTAATGGAAGAGGCTCAGATTTCTCTAGTTCCCTGTAAGTGTTCAACTATCTGTCATCATTTGTCTCATTATGTATCCATGACATTAAGGCCCCTAGGTGAATGTCCCCTATATAGAGTAGGGGATTCCACTCTATTTCATGTGGGATATCAAAATTGTGCAGATAAAACTCACATAACAGATTTTGTTGCCATGTTGGCAAAGTCTGATACAAACCATAGAATTCTTGCGCCATTTTGAGTTCACAAACAATGTCCTTCATTGTCATCATAAGTTGGAACAAAATAAATTGCTCCTTTAAGCAAATAGCATATATTATATGTGGTGGTCTACAAGCTATCACCTAGTCAGCTAGTTTCAAGGCCTTGTTCATTTGCTCTTTCTTCTTCTTTAACTACTCTTTGAGAGATTCAATTTCCTCATCCTTCTCAAAAATTTCCCTTTGCATTTGATTCCTTTCCTACTTCCACCATATTTTCTAAAAGGTAAAATGATTATATAGATGAAAGAGGATAGATTGAATCATTGATGGAGGGAACTCTTGCATTTGGGCTTTCTTTTTCTTCTCCTTAACAGTCTTCTGGAAGAAATCAATGAACCATGATGATTGAAAAGGTATAATGGACACATTAGAATACACAAGATGATAAGAAGTAGATTGAACATTCTTAGGAATGTTTTCTGGTATTACTTCAGGGTTTGACTTAGGAACTCCTTCATCATTCTGAGGCATGCTACTGCTAGGTTCTTTCTCATTAGGAGTTTCCTCCATGTGTTGGGATTATTCTTGTGAGGGAGTGTCATTAGGAATAACCTCAATAGAGGGATCTTTAGCCGGTGTTGGTGATGGAGCATCTAGTTTTTGAGGAGAAGGTGGGGTCACTTGTCCTCTCATTCGAGGGCTTCTACACATCGCTGCCTCTTCAACCACTATAGTTTTAGGCTAGCGATACCTTTTTTCTTTGTGTGCTATAGGAATAGATACTACAAGAGTATTTATTGTAGGACTTGACCATTTATTTTTATTAATTTGGATTGTAGGGTTTGAAATTTCTCCTTCTAAATTAGGGATTTCTTTCCTAACTTTCTATTTTCCTTTTCTTGAGGAAGAAGTGGGTACACTACTCTTTGGAGTAGGTTCAGGGGGTTGGTTTTCTGGTGGTAATTCTGGTTCTTTTTCTTTCATAACTGCTTCTTCAGTAGGGTCGAAAGATTCTACTGCATTATTTAGAGGTTGGGCCATAGGATTTGCTTGAGGTTGCAAAGTTTTAGTTTGGACAAATTCTACCCATGACATTGGGGAAACATCCCTAAGAGATTTTTATACTAACAACTTGATTAGGGCATGGTGACTAATAGATTTTGCATTGCCTCTTTGAGTTTCTTCAACACCAATACTTAGCATTGTTTAGGCTTAGAATTGTTACCTAAAATTAGGCATTAAAGTCTAACAATAATTCTATCCTGATAATGGAAACCTCTCCTAGCTATGGGTAGACTATGAATGAAGAGGAATCTCCAGATTCTAGGCCGGTTCCTATAAAATATGGAATATCACTTTCCTGATCTGCAAATTTCTGGGGAAAGGGAAAAGAATACTATAACTAAAAGATTAGGGTGATACACCAATGAATAATTCAGACTTTGTAAAAGAGATGAAATTCAATCCTGACTCACAAATGAATATCTTAACACTCTAAATCTTTGCTCAACATATAGGTTAATGAATTCATGCTATTAGGGTTCTACCACAAATAGCTTGGATAATTAACAACATACATTTCTCACACAAGGCCTAGGGGAAATCGATTATCTTGAGAAGGAACAAAAATTCATTCACTTCCTTTAGATAATAAATGATTTGACACTTGTTAGAAAAGATGAAAACATGATTCGATATTGAAAAACAAGTACACAAAGATGAGTCAAAGAATTTGATCCATTCCTTCAAAAATATGACAAAATGATTACAAAAATGGCCAGCCAAGCACTTAGGAATGATATGTTCACTATATGCCCTCTCTCCAAAATCTGCAACCCCAAATTGATCATCTAAAATTAATTTTATAACCGGTTGTAGCCTCAAATCTGAAAATCACAATTCCCCAAAAATGCCCTAAAAAATGGCCAAAAATATGCCAATAACTAAGCCTTTTTAGAAACTTCCTCTAAATGCCCCTCCATAAATTTTGGCTTATATTAAGGAATTAAATCCTTTTAGAAAAATAATTGCCAAAATTGTGAAAAGAAATTAATATTAGACAAAAATCTAATATTAATTAATCTAACTTCATCTCCTAACTTAGCTAAAATACTCTAAGTGTACATTACATTCAATATGCAATGTGGAGAAGTCGATATGACCTTTAATCCACTTGCAATACAATTGCAAAAACTGAGGAGATGAAGATGCAAGGTGGCACTATGAGCAGTTTTTGAGGCTCGGTTGGAACTGCATACACATTAAAGGCATTGGATTTTCTTGGTATATTCCAAATTTTTTTATGCTTATTGGTCTCAGTAGTTGTGTCTATGTTATTCTTCACAAAGAAGATTTAGGGGAAATGAAACCCTAACATACATGAAAGATTTTGAAAACCTTTGATGAAGCTTAGTTATTTGTGAGAGAACTCTACTACTGAACTTGATCCCTCTGTCATACTGGAGATCACTGGCTATTTTATATTGACTGATGCTCATGCCAAAACAAGGAACTCAGCATTGAACACAAACTCTCGTTCACCGAACTTGTAAGTTATCTTGAGCTTATTTCTTGCAGTTTATGTTATCACTTCTTCACTGGTGTTCTCAAAATAACTGTTGTTTTTAATAATAAGAGACTATGAATATAAGTTACAGCTGACTGGTGTTTATGTTCATAGCAAGAACTTCAACCTTCTTTATTGAACTTGGCTATACTTGTTGTTAACAGTCATATAATTGTTGCTTGTAGTTGTTGTTTACATTGGGTAACTGAAACTTTTTCTTGTTAAAACTGTAAAAACCATGAGCTCCATATTATAGTTCATGGCATATGCTATTGTTTCATTCCTTTGATTTGGTATGATTTTGAAACTTATGGTTTGAAACTTCTATTAATAAAAGTTACATCTTTTTCTATACTGGTAACTGTGAGCTCTAAATCCATCTTGTGCTACAGTCACGACTTCTATACTTTGATTGTTTCATTGGATAACTGGTAGTCCAGTATATAGCTTGTGGGTTTTATTGAAGTCAACATGACTGTTGTTCTTTTGTTTCATATACTAAAACACTAAGCTTGGTTTTAGAAAATAATATGAACTCCTTGACAGTAAGCATTGAAAATTGATATTTCTGAAGATTTGGCTTATCTTTATCTAGCTCAAACCCTTAACTGGAAAATAAATGACACTCTCTTTGTTGTACATGAAGCTTGTGATCATTCTAATTTCATACTGGCAACATACTTCCCACTTTCATGGAATTTTGAATTACTATCAACTGCAACTTTATCAAATTCAGTATCTTCCTCAGCATATTTTGTGATAACATATGAAGCCCAAAATCTTGACTGGGAATTTTGCAGATAAATAGATAATTGCTCTTTTCAGAATGGCTACATGAAAACACTCTATCAGCTATATATACTTTGTTCCAGTTTACATATTTTACACTTTCTGTTTAGCTTGCTCTTGTATCTTTGTCCATTGTATACAATTCTCATTGATGCTGAATCTGCACTTAATATGATAAGTACAACAAGATGAAAAATGTTTGTTCACTATTAATGAAGTTCAAGCATGGGCTTGTGACACTCAAAAACACCAGAATGTTAATAACTTAGGTTTGAACATGGGTTCATGACACCCATTAAAAACAAACTGTAAACATTTTATCATTTTATGGCACAATCTTGAAGCACTCTTTTGTATTCAGCAACAAATATGATTATATCTTGAAAATGTACTTTTTAAATAGTAAGGACATATAACCAGTATTTATGCAGCATCATTTGTAACTTGAACTTTGAAAGTTAGCAATCATTGGCACTTCCTGTAGCATTCTTATCATGGGAAACCAGCTTGATCTGCATCTTTGATTTTACTGTAACACATAGTTTGTTTAAACAATGCATCTCTCTGTTCAGCTTGAAAACATCAAAACTAATGCATTAGGTTAGTGAACATGACCTAGTGGTTAATTTTGGGCATCCATTAAATAACTGGTGTGCTCACTAACATAATGTGACACTGCTATCCTTTAACACTACTTTTCACTTTGTGTGCATGCTCATCTTGTTACTACATTGAATATCAGAAATATATGCAGCTATGAAAGAATTTGATAATGTATGATGTTTTGTTCTTTTTGCATTGCTTAGATCTAGTTAGATCTAACAAACCCTTAACCATGATGTAGGACAACCCCTAAAGACTTAGGACCAGATAGATGCAGACTCAAGATGAAGACCAGAGAACTTGAACCAAACATGACAACCAGCTCCAGAGATGTAGACTCTTCAAGGCAATGCAGAGGACTCACTTATACCCTATCTCTTCTTTCTATTTTGCACTTTGTACTCTACTTATTGATAAGAAATACAAAGTATGAATGCACAATGTAATGATCAATTATGAATTTGAAAGTTTTGACATGTGATCAATACTTAGAGTACAATTTATCAATCTAATATGAATGCAATAACAAAAATGCTAATTCACATAACCTAAAAAGTATTGTTGAATGAAAGAACCTAAATGCACCCTTACTATTTGTCAATTATTTTTCATGATGAAAAATAGTGTAACAAGCATATTATAAAGAAAATGGGGAATATTAACCTAAAGATTATGCCTGATACAACTAAGCAACTTAAAATGGTGAGCATGTAAGTTTGAAAATCTCCCCTCATAGGTTAAATACCTGATGATGTGCATAGCTAGTTCTAGAAATGGCTGAGGAAGGGACAATCTTCTGTACCCCTTCTTAGTAATTTCAAGTGGAGGATCACTCGGCCTGAAAAATTGAGCATGAGATGACCTAGTTTTATGCTCATTTGGATAATATTCGACCACAACTGGTAATCCTGTAGCTTCTGTAATTCTCTCTTTAGTGGCCACAACTGTCAATCCCCATACTATTGCTTTCCCTTCTTCAAATGTACCCATGAATTCCACAGCAACCTCCTCATTAAACTCTGTTAGCTATAGAAAATAACCAAGCTAGCAGCATGCATTGAACCTGCGGACTGCCTCAACATCCGCCAACAAAATACCATGAACGACTGGTTCATGTCTCTGTAAATGTCCACCCATCTTAATAGTTCCCAATTTCTAACTTCTCAATTCTCCAACCCACTGCTAAACTTTCAGTTCTTCTGCAAATTCCCTCTTTTGAAATGCAATTGCGATTCTTGAAAAATGTTGATATTTTCACTTGTATTATCTTTGTTTCACTTGACACAAACTATAATAATGGCATTAATTTCAAAAGACATCAATACCTTTAGTGTGAGTTACCTCACAAATTAATTATGATCCTTTTGAAGTCATGTCAAGTTGAGGAAATCAAAATTTGAAAGTATGGGAAAATGTGCGAAGGATTTAAAAATTAATGGAACACAGCCTAAGTACAACAATGATGTGATAGGGGTATGAAAAGGATAGTCTAAGAATGACACTTTGAAGTTAGTACACTTCCCCTGCCCCCTATGAAAGTTGAACAAGTGTCCTCACTTGTTAAATTTGGCATGAGGTTGGGAAACTAGCTTAGTGCTTATATCATATATTTAATGTAGTACTAGATATAATTAATTAAACCTGTGCGCTAAAAATAAGTAAAGAGTTAGAAAGTTGTACCTAGCTATGAATTATCATACATGAATGTGAGTTGATGAGAGTGTTGATTCTGGTGGCTGCTTAAGATTGCTAATGTGGCATTTTATTGAAAGCATTTGAAAAGAGAAATTGTAGGTGACATGGAAGGTGGGTGGGTGGTAGATATATAAATGAGATGAGTTGACGAGAAGAATAGAGAAAAATGAATGAATGAATATACCTCATTAAATGAAGTTTTATTATGAATTCTTAGAGAAAGCATGTCATGGAGTAGCTACAGGAGGAAGGCTTTCACCTTCTGTGGCAAGAACTATTTCCTAAGAGTCTTTTAAACTGGGCATGTTGAATTGTTGTAAGAATTCTTCTTTGGTTTGAGGCTTATGATATAGGTGCAAGCAGTGTCCATTGACTAGCAACTTAAATTGTATTGGATCAAGTGTGGTTAGCTGAACTACTCCATTATCAAAGACATGTTGAATTTCATAGGGTCTGAGCCATCGAGTTTCCAGCTTTCATGGGTTCTCCTTGTATTTGGAATCATATAATAAAGCCCAATCTCCTACTTGAAATTGCTTATTCTTGATATGTGAATCATGCCATCTTTTCCTTTGGTTTTGTATTAGTTCTCTTCTCTCTAATGTTGACTTGCACATTTCATCCAAGGAGTTAAGATGGAGGAGACATTCTGCTTGTGCTGCAAGAAGATTAATGTTTAGATCAAGTGTTGTGCACAATTTTTTGTGTTCAAATTCTATGGGCAACATTGTTGCTTTCCCATACATTAGTTCAAATGGTTTGAACCTGTTGATACCGAAAATTTCTATGCCTAAAAAATCAAGACGACAGGGAAGTATACTATATATCTATCATACTTTATAAATTTCCTTTGATAAAAATAAAAATAAGTGAAAATGCATCCTATGTTTGTCTTTTACTATGATGATTGATTTATTAATTTCATTTTATTTTAATCATTTGAAATAAAGAATAGTTTATTTTAAAATAAAATGAATAAATATTAAGAGGTAGAGCAAAAAGGCGGCGATCGGGAGTTGAACACTCGACCTCTCAAGCCGACCTTTTTTCCTACCTATCTACCCTCCTACCCCCTAACCAGTTAGTCTATTTGTTTTCTTCGAGAGGAATATGAGAAGATATTTATTTATCTTTATTTTTATGTGCAGGTGAAGAATTATTACAACTCTTACACAGGGAGTAATTTCTCCTTTAATCATTCTTCCTTTTGTAATAATGTGAATTTTATTTATTTTTATATTATTTATTCTTAATGTTAAAAAGGAAAAAGAATGGGGAGAGGGAGTAGAACCCTCGACCTCTCGACCCATCCTTTATCCTACCTAAACTACCCTAACCAATTGCCCTATGCTATTCCTTGTGAATATTGGTAGGAGTATAGATGTAAATATTTGATTTCTTTATTTTATTTTATTTTATTTTTTATAATTTAGGAATTAATTATTTGGTGATTAATGTTTTGATCTTTCATGTATTAATTTCTCTAAATACTTTTTAAAATAATATATTGTTTATTCGGGAGAAATTATGTATGTTATAATCACTTATAATTTGTTTCTTCCTAATTTGAGTTTTACCCTCAAAACTAAAAATATGTAATGAGGTGGATTCATTTTTGATATTCATTTACTTATTTATATCTAATTTCATACATTTTTCTTATCTTTACATGTAGCTAAATCATTTCACCATGATTATAGTTTAGCATAAATATTTTTAGGTGAAAAGATTTTAGTTTTCTTTTTAAGATCATGAAATTTTAATCATGTACAATTTGTAAGTTTTTATTTATTTATTAGGGTTTGTATGATCATCGTGTTTTTAGATTCTTCTCTTACCTTATTTTTTAGAATGTTTGTATTTACTTTTTAGTTAAATTTTGTAGGTATATTTTTAGGGTTACTTTTATAAAGGTAAATTTTAGGGTGCCCTAATCATGTTATTTGCATAATTGTATTTTATTTTGAAATAATTTGCAGTTGTTTTATCTTAATGTGTTAGCCTATTAAGTGAATGGATTTTTAGGGTTAAATTTATTTTGTATTAAGTGGTTTAATCTTAAGAAGGATTATTATTTTTTATTATTTTATTTTATTTTCAAAATAAAATAATAATTGGGAGAATAATGATGTACTAGTCTTATTACATAAATCCTTCATATTTTAATAATTTTTGGAGCTTAAGTATAATTATATTTTTATTTTTAGGACTTAGTTTAAATTAATTATTAATAAATAATAAGTGGTCTTTAAGAACATCTTATATATATTTATTATTTATTTTATTTTATACACTAATAACAAGTATTTTTATGTGTGCAGGAAATATCAATGTTGTTATGTGCGGAACACCTGGCATTATCAAATAAAGTTGTACGGGAGATATTTTGAAAAATTATTGGATAGTTTATTATGCGCAGTTTAGGGTTAGTTGTGTGATTAGTTCCTGTGAAAGGGCATGTCCTTTCACAGGAGACTATTAAGATTGATATTTATAATCAATCAATGGAAAACAAAAAAATAATAATAATAATATAGATTCTATCACGACAAACAATTTGAAATTACATTCTGAAATATTGGGAGAACCTGGTTGATGCTTTGCTCTAAAATTAGATGGAAACTATTGGATCAGTATATGTAGATCAAGTGGTTTTTGAGGCTTAATTGCGAAGTTCACCGGTAACATCTGTTCCTCTATGCTATTTTGGTTTAATACTTTGGATAAAGTATCTTTGCTTTCTTTGAGATTATTATATTGCAACGTTAAATAGGAATTGTAGAGCTATGTCAGATTGGTTTCCCATTGTGTATGGCTAAGCATGCCTTTTGAATGATGCATAATTCAATTGGTCTGTCCTCTAGGAATTAAATTTCTTTTGAATAGTTGTAATCCTATTTTAGTCTATTGTTGTTAATTGATCAGTCTCTGAAGTGATAAATTTATTTAAATTCATCTCCAAAGTTATACTTTTAATTCATAATATCATTTTGTCGTTAATAGATGGAACTAAATGAGCTTTGGCAGTAATCATCAATTAAAGTAATCACACATAGTTTTCATTTCTGTTAAGGAGTAGGCACTGGTCTTTATTTTAGGTGTAGTTAATATTTATTATCTTTTCATCATAGCAATTATTTACATTATTTAGTTTATACATTCAATCATCTAGGAAAGCTTATTAAAATTAGGCCTACCAGCCTTGGTTTGATTTAACCAAAATTGCAAAGGCACTTATCGTGCCTGTCAGTTGGCCTCAAAACGACCAGCGTTTTTGAGCCCCAACAGAACCTTGTTGTTGTCTTCCATGTGGTATAGTAAGCCCAGACTACTTCTAGTAATCTGCTGCTCCAATCATTGTGATGCAACTGTACTGTCTTTGTTAGTATGGCATCTATTTCTCTATTTGTCACCTCTGCCTGTCCATTGCCTTGCGGATGATAAGGACTACACTTTCGATGCCTTATGCTATGTTCCTTCATTATCTCTATGATCAAGTTTGATGTGAATTGTGCTCCTTGGTCCATGACAAGATCTCTAGGGACTCCATATCTAGTAAATATTTCTTCATACAAAAATTTAGCTACTTTTTCAGCTCTTGCATTCCGCATAGCTTTCACTTCTACCCACTTTGTTAGGTAGTCTGTACAAACCAAGATGTAGGATTTTCCATTTGATGGTGGATCAATTGGGCCAATGAAGTCCATACCACACTTGTCAAAAGGTGTTATTACTACCTATGGATTGAGTGGCATCTCATCTAATTTCATTGGTCTACCCATCCTCTGACATTTATCACATTTTTTTGTATAACTAGCTGCATCTTTGTGTAATTGAGGCCAATAATATCCTTTGGTTAAGATTTTTAGGGCTGTCCGCTTTGCTGCAAAGTGACCTCGACAAGGCTCATCATGACAAGCATGGAGGATATCATACACCTCATCTTCTCTCACACATATTTTCATAATATGATCTAGACCAGTGTAAAATAGATTGTTATCTATCCATGAAAACTGAAAACTTTTCTCTGCAGGCTTTTTCTTGTCTTTTTGAGAAATATGTGGGGGCATCTTATTTGCTGCTAGATAATTGGCTATGTCTGAGTACCATGGGTTCTTGATTCCTATATGGAATAGGTGTTCATCTAGAAAAGTATCTTCAACCTGAGTAGTGTCGTCATCAACATTTTGTAGTCTAGACAAGTAGTTAGCAACTACATTGGCCTTCCCTGGCTTATCAACAATTTTTATATCAAATTCCTGCAATTGTAAGAGCCATCTAGCCAACCTACCTATTATAGCAGGTTTTTTCATCAAATATTTGATTGTAGAGTGATCAGTGTGAACAAAAATAGGATATCCTGTGACATAATGTCAGAATTTGTTTGATGCATAAACTACAGCTAGGAGTTCCTTTTCAGTAACTGTGTAGTTCAATTTAGAGCCATGGAGGCTTTTACTAATATAGTAAATTGCATTCTCAAGGTTAGTAGACTTTTGTCCCAGCACAACACCTATGGAATAATCAGATGCATCTATATGGATGTGGAATGAAATAGACCAATCTGGCCCTTTGAGGACTAGTGCAGTGGTTAGGAGTTTCTTTAGCTATAGGAAGGACTCATCACATGCTTGTGTCCACTTAAATTCAGCTTCTTTGGTAAGCAATGTATATAGAGGGCTAGCAATTTGACTAAAATTTTGAATAATGCATCTATAGTATCTAGCATGTCCTATAAAAGATCTTACATCTTTTTGTTTAGTAGGGGTAGGTAGTGTAAGTATTACCTCTACTTTAGCTGGGTCCACTTGAATTCCTGCTACTAAAATGAAATGCCCAAGTACCACTCCTTCTTGCATCATCATAAAGCATTTCTCACTATTAAGGGATAGATTATGTTCTTTACACCTGATTAGTACCTTTTCAAGATTCTTCAAAGCCTCATCAAATTTTACCCCAAATGTTGTAAAGTCATCCATATATATCTCCATACAGTCATGTGATATGTCAGCAAAAATACTAATTATAGCTCTTTAAAACATTGCTGGAGCATTACATAATCCAAAAGGTAGAACTGAATATGCATATGTCTCCATGGACATGTGAATGTAGTCTTCTCCTGGTCCTCTAGAGAAATAGTTATCTAATTATAGCCACTATATCCATCACGAAAGGAAAAATACTTCTAACCGACCAAAGCATCAAGTACTTGGTCAATGAATGGTAGTGAGAAGTGATCTTTCTTGGTAGCTTTATTTAACTCCCTATAATCCACACAAATCCTCCATTTGCCTCCCTTTTTGGGTACTATAACCAAAGGTGATACCCACTTACTGTTAGATATAGGATATATAAAGCCATCATCTACTAACTTTTGCAATTCTATTTTAACTATCTCCCTTAATGTTGGATTAAGCCTTCTTTGAGGTTGGTGAAGGGGTAGGCTTCCTTCATTGATATATATCCTGTGAGTACATAATGTTGGTCTTAATCCCTTCATGTCCCCATAATCCCATGCAAAGGCTTTCTCATGTGTTTACAGTAGTTTAGTGAGTTGTTCCATTTGTTGTGGAGGCAACTTGTTATTTACATGGAGATTGTGACCTTTAGAAAGCTCAATAGTGGTTGTAAGGTTAAGCATGGATACTTTAGGTATAGGACTTGTGTTCACTTCACTAGGTAGCAACTAGTGGATAATATTGGGCTCTGAAGGTAATACACAATCCTCAGGATTATCTTCATATGTACTTAACTCTAAGACAAAACTCTCAAACACATCTTTGATTACAACATAGTCATTGTTAAGAATGCTTTGAATGAATTCATCCTCCTCTTGCAGCTTTAGAAAGGATTGCCTATATAACATCATGAGATGAAACATAAAATTTAGTTCTTCTTCCCCATCTCCTAAGTCTAGCCATATAGGTGTACTCAAATCTGGCTGCGGTTGAGCTGGAGGATACAATGATAATTTCCTAGTGGCTTGCCCATCTAAAATTGTCATGTTCCCTGATCTACAACTTATGTTTGCATCAACTGTTGCTAGCCATGGACATCCTAGAATAACAGGGTAACTAGCAAGGTTGAATTTTGGTGAAAGGTTCATGAAATCAGTAGGGTACTCTCAAGAATCTAAGGCAACTATTGTATCTTCTATCATTCCATCAGGAGTAACAATAGAGCTATCTGCTAACTACAATATTATTGGAGTAGCTCTCAACCCTTCAATACTCAACTTATTCATAGTATCCTTAGTCATTACATTAATGGTAGCACATAATTCTATTAATGCATTTTTGACAGACTGGCCATTAATGATTATATTCACAACTTGATTCCCTGGATTTGAATATTTTGGTATCACCAGTTTTCCTAGCATGATATCAGCTAATTGTCCTATAACATGAACTGTTGTAGGATCCTTTTTCTTTCTCCCAAGCTTTCTAAGACAAGCTTCTTTTATTGCTTTTCCATAAACTAGAACATCTTTTATTGCTTGAAATAGGGGAATTTGGACATGCATGTTCTTAAGCTGGTCAATGATATCAAATGGCTAATCTTCTTCTTTTGGTATGGGTTTCTCCATGTTGAGCCTTTGAGGAAAAGGTGGTTTAAATGATGTTTGAACATTAGCTAAGTTGGAAACATTTTCTGATGCAATAGTATTTGGCAAATCATTCTCTGGCATTGGTGCTACTACTGCAGGAAGGTCTGGCACTTCAGTGATAAAGGGTGGTTCAGGTGCTAGCAAGGTAGTACCTGATCTTAGGTGTATATTAGCTATATCAAGTGCATAGGTAGGGTACTACTGAGCATTAATAGCATACATTTTTTTTTGTGGCTATTGACTTTTTTGATTTGGTTGAGGTTGAGTAGGTAATTGCATCTTCTTTTAGGTCCCGCATTTGGTGGTGGTGGCATTATTGCAAACATATTTGTTGGAGGTGGTAGAGGTGGATATCTAAGATTTGGGTTAGGCCATTGTGGAGGTCCTCTCCACTAATTAGTGGGCTACCAATTTCCTTATGGTTGTTGCCATTGGTTTGGAAATTGTGACCATTGGGGTTGCTGTGGAGGATACCATTGATTTTGTTGATTATTTGGCCAAGCATTATTCCAAGTGGGTTGATTATACTATGGAGGACTTTGGACATTTTAGGTTTTCCACTAATTATTATATGGACTTGAAGTTTGTAATGGGTCTTGAGGCATACCTTGTCTCATGGCCCATGTTCGGCATTGAGAAATGAAGAATACTTTCTCATCCTCTCCTTCTATCTTTAAGTACTCAGTTGGAAGATGCTGGTTCTCCAGGTTTGCGACCAATTTGCACTAACAATCCTTCTTTTGTTTGCGGTAATGAGGACAATATTATGCCAGCTATGTCTCTGCATCTGCATGTTTCTTCTTAGCAGTCATAGTGTCCAAGTGTGTAGCAACATCATTTATGATGTCTTGCTTGAAGTCTGACAACAAGTTTGAAATCTCCATCTTAGAAATACCAGAGCCACTCCCTTTAGTTAGCGCTAAGAGAAATCCTATTCCTTTCTTGACTACTACTCTAGAATAGTTCATTCAAATCTTCTTAAGGTCATCCCAGGAGGACTAAGATATATCACCTCCAGCCATGAGGTCCAAAGCTTCAAGACAATTTTCATTCACTCCTCTTAGAAAAATCAGCTTCTGCAAATCCTCCTACAATGCATGTTGCGAGTTCTTTTGTAGACTAAATAAGAAGTGTGATATGTAGTCTTCTAATGTCTCTTCTTCCCTTTGTGACATATGGAATATGTCATCTCCTTTTGAATCACTTCCCTTGTAGTAGTCTTTATACTTCTTTCAAAACAAATCTCTCATTCCATCCCAATCAGCTATTGCATTCACTCCTAAGACCATGAACCATTTGAGGGCTGACTCCTTTAGTGTTGCTAGGAACAACTTAAGCTTATGACTATTAGTATTGTAGTCAAAACTTTGACATAGTATGTCAAACTTGAACAAAAAGGTGTCAAGATATTCCATAACAAGTCCATAGAACTTTGGAAGTGTTGTGGCAGGTATGTTCTTGAGGTTTAGATTTCTAATAAGACTTGGAATTGGAAATGGAAATGTAGGAGCTGCCATTACTAGAGGTGTTGGATATTGAAACTGTGGTAGGAAAGTATTGTTGACTGGAGGGTTTTGAGCAACAGGTGGTCCTGGAGTAGGATTATTATTATGAAAACTAGCTAGTATTTCTACAAAAGGATGGAGGTCAAATGTTTCTTGGGTTTCTTCTTCTTCTTCTGTTGAAGATGATGCAACAAACTCAGGACTGGCATCTAGAAATGGCAATTCAAGCTCTTCAAATTCTTCTTTTAGTTTAACAAGTTCCTTTGGAAGAAATCTACCATGAGCATCTCGCCTTCTTCAATGCATGCAAGTAATTTGATGACTTGTGAAGCAAGCTCCCAACTTCTTGGCATTAACTAAAAAAAGGAAACTAATCTAAAAAATAAATGACTCTTTTGAGGTTCCTAGTTTGACACCATCCCCGACAATGACACCAAAAATTAACAGTCTCACAATAGGTAGAGATAATCATGCCATTTTCTCTCTCTCAAGGGTAATATATCTATGCTACAGATTACATATCCCCATCATGAAATGCATTTAGATTGTCAACCCAGGGGCATATACTTGAAATGGGACAGCATAGTTTGTGCACTAATTTCCTTTAGGAGTCAAAATAGTTATGCCACAGGAAGATAAAATGCATGAAAGGAAACTATGCTATTGCTACAGGAAAGTAAACACACTTTACTATTGAATGGAATTACTGAAGAAAACATATGAAATGAATCTAGGTCTATCTAACACTCAAAACATTCACTATACTTGTTACTTCAAATGCTGTAGGAATAACCATAGATATAATGCTGCAGGAGTAAATAGTAGCTCTATTTGAAAATAGGAAAAGTACAAAAAGGAAAGCTATTCTACCTTAATCTAATCCACCTCCCAAGTGGGCCCCCTTGGTTGGCTCCTACTAACTACTCAACACAAGAAAATAAGCCAAAATCACTATTCCATTAAAATCTTCTTAACTAGTTACATAACTGAATAACTCATGAAGAGCGAAAATAGCGTAACTTCTATTATACTGAATACATAATTCTATCTTTCTCCATTACCTACTAAATCAGTCCAAAACCCTTTATATCAAGGATCGACACTTATTGAAAACATAACAGAAAAAGTCTCATTAAATCTCGCCACATACGGGGGAGATAAAACAACCATAACATGATACAATTACTGTTGTCAATAGAATAATAGTTCTAAGGAAATGTAGCAAGACTAATTCCCTATATTTTTGGAACAACAACTCCTTCAAAGCTTGGCACCACCATCATAATCGTTTTGAATTCTCTCACCATGGCTAGTCTTCTAACTCCCTTCTTTAATGCAGATGCACCACTCTTCATACCACTTTGCATTTACCTAAAAGGTTAGTACATTCAGTACACATATGCAAGTCAAAATTCAACTCCCAATTAAATGTTAGAACACAACTTGAAATAATTATATGAAATACTGCATTCTATTTATAATAGTTAGCAAAACATATCATTCAGGATACCCTTAGATTTTGTGGCTTTGGCTATACTTGGCATAGGTTCACATAAGTATAAGTATTAAAATGTCTTGGAAATGTTTGTCAGAGTATCAAAAAAACATAAAGATCATAACAAAATTGAGTCAATAATTAGACTCATCATTAACCATAGTTTTCCATAAATTATCAGTAGTTCGAGCCACCAAATGATTTGGATATCATATGAATTGTGGAAACATTTCCAAACTTTTGTCCTTGATTAAATCCTACCATCCATGTGAGGGGTATACACATCATTTTGTGAAAAATGTTCTACATCAATTCATTATTAAATCTATCACCATACACTACACTCCCGGCGTATTGTACTGACACTAGCCTATGACATCATTTATCAACAACTTCAAAGGATTTTTAGTTGGTTCATTTATAAGTTTTTTTCCTTCTCTATATATGTGATTAATTTTGAATTCTATTATGTTTTTAATTAAACTCCTTATTAGTTCTATCCATCTACTCAATTTTTAATTAGGGGCATAGTTTTTTCTTATTGCATTGATGGTGATAAGGGAATCACCTTCCAAGTGAACCCTATTAGCACCAATCTCTTTTCTAACCTCTAGACCCCTCATGTCCACTCTGAATTTTTCTAGATTGTTTGTATTAACACCTATATGCTCAAAAAATTCAATAATGAATATTGCATACTCATTTTGAGAAACACATACTAAACTACTAGAGTTAGGGTTTCCTTTTTCTGCCCCATCAAAATTTATTTTGATCCAACCTTCTTTAGGGGGGTACCATTTCACTTGTGTAATTATGATACTGATTTCTATGCATTTCCTCAGATGACCAAACCATTGAAGGATTTTATGAGATCCTTGTCTTTATTATTATAGACTTTCTTTTTTAAACCCTCTCTTTCGGCTATCATATTTATTAGCTCCACAACTAGTTCCTCAATTTTCCTAATCAATGCTTTTATATCCATTACTTGTTCCTTGAATATCTTTCTATTTTTTTCCTTCTATAAATACCATATAATAGATAATTGAATGACATGCCAAATACTTATTAAAACCCCATACCTCTTCCATTTTAGCCACATGGTGAACCAATCGAGAAAATTTTGGGGCATTGGCCCTTGAAGGTTCAACTTTTCTGTAAGGTATTGCATAAGGGTACCTTAAAAGGACATGATCTACATTCTCTTCATTTTTATTATAAAGAGGACATGTACCTAAGCCTTATTTATCCAATTTGGCTAGTCTATCATGGATGAAAACTTGATTTTGGGTAGCTAACCATGAAAAAATACCTACTTTCAATAGGAAGTACTTCCCCCAAAATAAATCAATTAGCCACTACTTATTATCTAGAACCACTTCCTTAACCTTATATCCTGGTTTAGCTTTGTACTCCCCATTAGATGATGCTCTCCATCTAAGTATATCCTTTTGTTTTGTGATAAAAAGGGTTTGTTTTCTCAAGATTTCATCAATTTTGTCCTTCTGATCATGTGGAGAATTAATTTATGATAGGGAATTTTGATTCCATTTAAGAATACCATTGAATCTTCTAGTTTCCCCATAGTTGGACACTTTAGTGCACCATATTCTAGTTTCTTGTCTATAAGTATCCTCTGACACATGGTCATTCTTAAGTTTTGAGTATCCTTTCCATGAATCCTTGCAAAAGGATGCGATTTGTCCATTCCTAATTTCCTATGTGAGGTTCTTGGTAATAATCTCTCTGCTATCCAATGAGAATTTCAAAATTGTTAAACCTCTTAGAGGTTTTTGAGTATTCAGGATCTTAATGAGATCCATATAGTGCAAGTACTTCTTCCTCAATATTTGTACCCACTTTTGATTACCTTTGAACATGATCCAACTTATCTTGGCTCCCATTGCATGATTCATAACATTGAAGTTTTGAATTCCATTACCTACAATCCCTTTAGGTTGGCACACCTTATCCCAAGCTAATAAAGAGAATTTCTATGAATTTTTGGATCCATTCTAGAAAAAGAATCTCATGATTTGGGAGAGAATGTTCTCCATTAACCCAAGTAATTTAATATATGACATAGATTACACTAGTATTGCACTCACTACTTGATTAATCATGAGTAATTTATTTTCTAAAGCTTACCATTTCCCATTCTAAAGCTCCATTTTCCTTCTACAATTGTTAATGAGAGTCTCTCAATATATATTTTTTCTTGGGCTTGCAAATAAGGGAATCTCCATAAATCATCCTTGAATATTGGAAACTCTTAATCCTATAATACATGTCAGTTCTCTTTGAAGGTTGAGTTGTACATTCAAAAAGAAGACTTCAATTTTTCTCCAATTGATACTCTAACTCAAGGCTTTTCTATAATCATCCAAAATATGTTTAATACATCTAGCTTCACTTCTACATGCATTCCTGAATAAAATTTTATAATCAAAAAATTGTTGGTGAGTGACAACAATGGTTCCAAGGGTAACTTGTATACCTTTCCACTGAGTATCCAATCATGGACCATTTCTATACTTCTCCCCAAATATTTTTCCACAGTAATGAAAAGAAATGGGGACAATGGGTCCCCTTGTCTAATTCCCCTAAACCAATTAAAGAATCTTTGAGCCACCCCATCAACCAACATTGAGAATCTCAGAACCTTGATTTAGTTGTCTACCCAATCAACCCACTTCATTTCAAATCCAAACTGGTTGACAACATCCAATAAAAAATGCCTATCCACAAGAGCATATAACTTCATGATATCTAACTTGATGATTGTTCTTGGTTCTCTCTTTTTTCTTGCAGAATGGACAACCTCATGTGTCATTATGCTTCCTTCTACAATAGATCTACTTTGGGAAAAACCACTTTGTTCTTCTGATACAATTTTACTGATTACTTTCTCTAACATGTTGGTAATTACTTCAGTTATGATCTCATAGGCTATGTTGTATAATTTTATGGTCGAATAGTCATTCATGCCTTAAAAATATTTTTTCTTGGGGATGAGTGCCAAAAAAGTATGGTTGAGGGACCCAAATATTATGGTTCTTCTTCTACTCTCTTATACAACTAATAGGAAGTATCCTTTCAATATATCCCAAAATGATTGAAAAAAAATTGCAATTCCTTTCAATATCTCCTTTGTCTCAACATCCTCTTCTATATTCTCATTCAATATGTTTTGAAAACATTTGACAACCTCTTCATTAGTTTACTTCATGTTCTGTGTGGTTGAACCATCATTCTTGAGTATCTCACTTAACCTATTCAAGTTTCTATTGGCTATTTTTGTTTTATGAAAATATCTAGTGTTATTTTCACCTTCTTTAATCCAAGTCTCCCTATACTTTTGTCTCCAAAAGAATTCTTCCCTACCAACCAATTCTGCCAATTTAGAATTCATTGTTTCCTCACTTTCAAGATCGATCCCACTTATCCCATTTAATATGAATGATTCATTTAGATCCTTGAGTCCAACCTTTATCCTATCTCTTTTAGAAAAAAATATGTTTTTTAATGGGTCCCTATTCCATTCCCCGAGTTTTGCTTTGATATAAGTTATCTTTTTATGAAAGTGATAAAGTTTTGACTAATTACCAAATCTTTGTTTATTCCACCATTCATTGACAAGTTCATAAATTTTAGGATCTGTATGCCACATACTTTCAAATTTGAAAGAGGCTCCTCCTTTGCATTTCTCCTACAAAATGTTGAGTTTCATAGGAAAGTGGTCTGAACTTGTGAACGAAAGGATGGTTTCCTCACATATGTCTACACCATGCACCCAATCTCCAAATAGGAAGAAATGACCTAATTTCTCTATAAGATTGGTGAAACCCTACCTTTGATTTGTTAGAGTGTATTTACCATTCTAGGTGAGAACTTCCCTCAAATTGCTCTCATCCATAAAGGTTTGAAAATACCATTGCACTCTTGTTAGGTTAGTCAATCCACCTTGTTTTTCTATATTATTCAATGTAGCATTGAAGTCCCCTCCAATGATAATCCACTAGGTTAGCTCAGGCCATAATTTCCTTTTTGAAATTGTAGAAATAAGACCATAAAAATTCACCACCCCAAATTCCTAAATGTGATTGAAGTTTTTTCATCTCATACCCATCCACTATTGTTTTGTTGTTAATATCTCACACTTGACTATCAAATGATTCCAACATATCCCCAAATCACCTGAAGCTCTATCCACCTCCACAAATAGTCCTTCTTATTGCCTCCAAGGTTTCATTTTCATTTGGCTCTCCTCCTTACTCCACTTCATTTCTTGTAGTAAAATTATGCCACTTTTATTTTCATCTATTTAGTGCTTAATTAAGTACCATTATCTAGGGGCATTAATGACCCTAGTATTCAAAGTAATAAGCCTCGTTGCTCCTTGAGAAGAAGAATCTCCTTCGCATTTCTTAGTTTGTGTTGGCCTTTGGCATTTCCAACAATTTCCAACTTCGCTTTGTTGGAATTTTCACTTCTCTTCTTCTTACTTTCCACTTGAGGCTTTTTAATCTTGGACTTGGTTTGTTTAATACATAATTCTACAAATATACCCCCTGACCATCTTCAAATTTGTCCTTAGAGTGTGAAGCCCATTCATATTTTTTACCTTCACTTATATTCCCTCCTACCTCAAACTCCATATGCATGGCAATAACTGGAGCAATCACTATTCCCTCCTGACATTCTTGGATTCTATGAACTAGTCCAATTCCAGTATCTTCCTTTGTAATCAAAACAAAATCAAATCCACATAGCATCTTGCATTTATTCCTTCTACTTGTCAGATAACTAGAAAAGGGACTCACTTTCAGCCCTCATCAGGCACTCCACACCCTTAACCTCTTCCTTGCCTATTATGTAATTATTCTCAACTAGCACAGTCTCTTTCTTAACACCCATTTCATTTAGATTTTCATCTTCCTTTCCAATTTTTGTGTCAACCATTTTTGTATTGATCATTATTCCACTCAAATCTTCTACAGTTAGAATTGGTTCACCAGTATTTTCCTTGGCAAATCCCTTATCACCTTTGTCATGAGTTAGGGAGATAAATTTAGCTATTGTGATATTCCACTTCATTTTTGTCTTATACTCACACTAGTACATTTGAGACCTTTTTTCGATGGCTGAACATTTGAATTTAGACAGTATACTGTCGATTAAGCAACACCACCCGATGTCATAGTTTTGTAGTAAAAAAATTGACAGTTTTGTTAGGCATCATAATTATGACAACTATATCCATCACAAAAAGAGGGTGCCAACAAAGAGAACCTATTGTCAGACCTATTTGTGGCTATCAAAATTGGGACGCCTATCCATCGCAACAAATACAAATGATGACAAACTGTTAGAATATTTTGATGGGCAGCCATCATTTGTAACTTGTTCACTGATGAAAATGCTATTAATGCAATGGATATCTATCATTTATGGTTTGTAACGATGACTATGTTGTACACGCGATGGACATGCATTGGACTTTTACGATGGATATCTGTCGTTTAGGTTTTTTTCTGACAGTGATACTGTTAATGCGACATCTAGATGTCAGATGTTTGTGATGGATAACTGTCGCTATTGTGAGGCCATTGTAGTTATGATGACAATCAGTTTTTAAATAAATAAATAAATAAATAAATATATATATTTGTCGATTCAAAATGGTGTTCTTCCAGATCTGGTTCCTGCTCGTGATTTAGTTATGGATCATTTGGAGATAACTTTGTAGTAGACTCAGTAGCAGCTTGTAGATTATTGAGTTGAGTCTAGAGACTTGGATTTCAAATGGATCCTACCAAATCAAGACTTGTGACAGTGATGGCTCCAGCACAAGAAGCTAGTGTGGTGATCAGAGATGCATTCTTCCTTATGTGTTCATGGGATATACGTGGACTTGATTGCATTTAGATCTAATTCAAGTGACTTCTTGACTTCTTTGGTCCAAATTTGATGTGCTTTGTTCCTATGGAGTGTAGCAGTGACTTGACTTGGAGTTTGAGTAGACTGTGTATTGATCAGCTTGAAGACAAAATCAAGCTACTCTTTACATTGTTATTGAGATCAGGTTGTGAAGGATCACTGGGATCGTCTACCATTTTTTCCATAGTTTTGAATGAGTTAGGTGTGATGTTGAGAGAGAGACATGCAAAACTTACACATTGGAGATTCATAGATCACTATGGTGTCCATGATGACTTGGGAGAAGTCTTCTTCTTGGTGAACTGAGCTGAGAGACTTAGATTACAAAAAGTGGATCATTTGATGCAACTTATGAGACATTGAATGCCTCTTCACAGTGGGTTTACAGTGCAGTCTATGGTGTTTCTTTGTGATTGGGTTCTTGATAGAGATCTACTGATTTGGTAGCCATTGAGATGGATCGATATATATTTGTCGTATGTGGATTGAGATCTTAAATTATTGAGCTTCTCTTTGTTTCAAGAATAGTTTAACATTCTCTACTTAACAGGGCCAACCATGTGAAGGTGGAAGCTCATCTGACCCCTCCTAGGAGCCTCTTATGACCCTT
This sequence comes from Chamaecyparis obtusa, assembly GCA_027943335.1. Lineage (NCBI taxonomy): Eukaryota > Viridiplantae > Streptophyta > Pinopsida > Cupressales > Cupressaceae > Chamaecyparis > Chamaecyparis obtusa. The sequence continues at coordinate 330,296 of BSBK01003492.1, forward strand.
TACGACATTTTAAGATCTCTAAGATGTATTCTTAGGGATTGTAAAGGGTTGTAAAGGGTCATAAGGGGTCTTGGGACACAACAACTAAGGAACATAAATGTAGGCATCATGGTCACAATTTTTTGGAAACACAACATAATTGAGTGGTATACCTAGATGATGCAACACAACTACTCCTCCAGTTCCATGTCTACACTGCATAAACAAAACCCAAAGATAAAGAATACATTTAGAGAGTGCAGGAGGAGAGTGATAATGACCAAAATAATATAGGGACCTATATTACTTTGGTCATTCTTTCTCTCCTCCGCTCTCTAAATTTATTTTTTATCTATGGATTTTGTTTACCGCAGTGTAAACTTGGAATCGGAGGAGTGATATATAGTTGTGTTACATCATCTGGGAATACCATTCAATTATGTTGTGTCTCCAAATTTTTTTGATTACGATGCCTACATTTATGTTTGTCAACTATTGTGATATCTACATTTATTTTTCTCATTTGTCATGTTTATGTACATGTTCTTTATGTGTATCTACTAGAAATTCTAAAAAAAAATTCAGTATCTACAATAGACATTTGTTAACCACATTTATGCATATGGTCCCAATAAAGTAGTGCACAAACTACACAAAGAAGGAATCGTAGAAATATGATTTCTTCTTTCACCATTGAAGCAATATTGGCGGCACTAGCTGCCTCTCAAGCCTTGCACAAGTTGCACTCACTTCCTACATTAGGTATAGATGTAGATGGGGTAGATGTAAATGTGGTTTGATCGACCCACTGAAAGTATTGACATCCGATATTTCCCTGACAATACCAAATGTACATCAGTTCTTCATAAAATGATTAGTTGTCACATTATTTTTAAACATAAAATATAATTACGTATCTAGACCTTTTTCCTATTTGGGCAAACCCAAAATTGAGGCCCATGATTACTTGTTGTGCATGACATCTTCAACATGCATGGGCCAACACCACATGTACAAATAGGCACATTGACTAAAGTCATCGATTCTATTTTGAAAAATATTGCATTATCAAAAATATTGCATTGTCATTATGTTGTTCATTCATACTAATTATAATTACAATAAAAAGAAACATACTAATGTAGACTTGCACATATTTTGGCTAAGTCAAAGTCTTTGGTTTAAATCGCTAGACACTCAAAACAAAATGACAAACCAAAGAAAACCATGCAATTGTAAGAAAGGTAATTTTCTTAATCATGTCACTAATTTGTGCATGTCTAAATACTTGTTTCTTTCAAGTGATTTGATTCTTGTCATGCCCACTACAAATGAGAATAGTCTCAACTAGTGAGGTTGTTTAAGCATATAGAGATTAAATACACTCTTTTAGAATGAAATTTATCTTAACAAAAGATCAAAGATATATAAGTAGGATATATAAAACAAGGTGAATAAGAGTAGTACATATAAAAAAATCATTAGAACATGCCAAACATCTAGCATAATTGTACATTTCATTCATGTCATTGATATTCTTCTTCATCCATCTCATCATCAAGATCATCATCATTGACGACATCATCACCACCACTATTTTCATCATCATCATCATCACCATCATCATCATCATCATCCTCATCATTATCCTCATCAGTAGAAGCATCAGTAGTAGCATCATCATCATCAGTAGCATCATCATCGTCATCTTCTTCTTCATATTCTTCTTTGACTAGCTCTCGATCGTGATCTGGTTCTACATCATCTTCCACTTCTTCATCTTCCTCAGTATCTTCTTCCATCACATTATACTTTATCGATCTTCCTCTTGGATCATGTCTAACAACAAATGACCAACCTAGTTTATGTGGAACCTCTGAGTAAAATACCTACTCACATTGGCTTGGAAGAACATAGGGTTCTTGTCTAACTGGCTCAAACAATCTTGTATTAATCATTGGAAATCTATTGTCATGTTCAATAACAGTTCTATCAGGATCATTTTTATTGAGTTGTAGTCTGTACCATTTCACAACAAAAAGAACTAATTTGAAGGAATTGAAGTCACAGTCAAGTATATCAACCAAAATACCACAGTATCAATTTTGTGACTCTCGAGGATGTAAGTCATTTCTAGATGAAATATTAGTCACCTGGAACACTGCACTTATCCTAGAATCACAAGTTCTCTTCATGTCATCCAAATTTTTGATGCCAAATTTATAACCATTACAAAACATAGCCTTGTGGTGTTTCACCTGCAATAATGTCAAACATGTATAAATTATTGCATCAGGAGTTGAAAAATATACGATTGATTAATTAACAAATTTATAAGTACCTGGTGATCTCTTAAACCATATGCTAAATCTATTTCCTTTTGTGTAACATTGGGATCTCCATTGCGATGACCTTGTATAACCAATGAAGACACAGATTCTCATGTTAATATATGACCATTATGTTGACATCATTTAATCCATGCTGTCATCCAATCTTGATTGTTTGCAATAAACAAATGTATTGCATCCCACTCTTTAGCAGCTGTACAAAAGTAAATAGATGATTTACAATAGATTTATTTTGAAGATTAAGAATTAATTTACTACAATAACATCTCATAATTTATTTCCTTTCATTTTCCTAAATCTACCGTTGCCCACCAAGTACTCCCCTTCAAATTTTTTAATTGAGTCGAGATCCCAAATGCAATCTATGTGGGTCTTTGCTACAAGATTAGGAAGATATTGAGTAACATAAACCATCATCTGGTATACCATATATCCCTCAAGCATAGAACCCTCGGGATGTTCTTTTTGTCATACCAAACCCTTCAAAAACTTCAAGTATCTCTCAACCATCCACATTGACCTAGCATGTATAGGTCCACACAATTCAATCTCCTCAACTTGGTGTATGAGGTAGTGTTCTTGTGCATTGAAAAAAGCTAGAGGTAAACACTTTTGCATTTCACACATTAATCAACAAATTCTTTTCTTCCAATATTTTATATCTTCTTTATGGATTTCTTTAGATGACAACCACCTACAAGGGATTCAAGACATAAATATATAAATATGAGACTTTACAATATATTATTTGTTTGATATTATTGTTTGATAAATTGAACAAATATCACTGCTTACCTTGTGTATTTTCCAAGATCATATATCACTTGTTTGATATTATTGTCAAAGTTCTCTGGGAGAGATAGGGGTAGCAAATACTACAACAATTGTCAATTGATCATTTCATACAATGAAAATTGAATGCAATTAAACAAATATATTGTAAATACAAAATACTATGGCTTACCTTGATGAAGGTATGCCAATCATGCATTTTCATCTCTGACCCAAAATCATTTTTCTTTGATATGAGATTGCTTATATCTATAGAAAATGCTATAGGAAATCAAATTTTTCGGATCACTTCTTTTATGGCATTACTTTTTTTCTCTGTTAATAACCAAGGAAGAGCACTTACATTAATCTGGTCTCCATTGCTATTTGATTCAATGATATTTTTCATTGCATGATTGGAATCATGAATGTCACTATAAATTTTGCCAAGTTTTTCTTTGGCATGCCTTTTGTCTAATATTTTTCACAGTGTCTCTATTACATTCTTTCCAATATGCATAGTATCAAACAAATGCACAATTTGTAGATGCTCATAGTAGGGCAGCCTACTAAATTCTTTGGGATAACATTTTAGTCCCTTTGGAAGCTAGTCGATGATGCCTTCATGACCTTCAGGATCATCAACTACATAATTAGCCAACAAAACACAATCAAAATATATAATTTTCAAACATCGACCATTACGTGGAACGATATTACCTTGAATTCTATTATATTCCAATTGCCATAGGTGAGGTGTCATTCTTCGGGGCTTTGATGTAGTCTCTTCTTTCCCATTAAAAAGATGGCTTTCTGCACTTCGATACTTATGATTTCTAGGGAGGAACTGCCTATACTCATCAAACACCTATTTTCTTAAACTTTTGGAATTACAAGATTTCATCTTTAGACCACACATTGGACATGCAAATTTTCCCTTTGTTTGAAGACCTACAAGATAATGATAAAATTAGATTAAATATGTATATTTTTAGAATTTGAATTATCGGGTACAACTAGAATTCACCATAACATACCACAAAAATGTGTCAACCCTGGAGAATCATGAATTGTCCACAATCATTGCATAGAATTGAAATTCTCTTTGTCCAATTGGTCAAGAGATGTCATACATAGTGAAACCATTCCATAACACCAACAACTCATCGATAAGAGGTGCAATATATACATTCATATCTTTCACTTAGTACTTACCTAGTTGAATTAACAACAACATCAGATAATTATTGTGGCCATTTCACTCTAAAAATTATAATTACATGTATATAACTATAAAATAATAAGATACCTGGAACAACCATTGCCAACATAATGTGTTCCCTCTTTATTGACATCCATGGAGGAAGGTTATTGTTTATAACAAAACTAGGCCACACCGAGAAAATGGATCTCATCTCTCCATGTAGATTGACATCGTCTATTGTCAGAGAAAGCCTAAGATTTTGAGGTTCCTCTTTAAAGTGTGGCCACTTTTCCTCTATGTCCATAAATGATGAACCATCTGCAGGGATTCGAATAATGTCATCTTGACTCCTACCACATGCATGGTAATCCATAAATTGTGCCACGCTATTGCACCTGAATAATCATTTCAGATGTGGAATAATGGGGATGTGATGAAGAACCTTGTGAGACACCTTTTTTGTCACTTGATCATCTTGATATCTACTCCTATGTCATTCTGTTGCATTTTTATGTTCTTTATAATAAATAATATGATGCTACAAAGTAAAGTCCACCAAGATAACTAAGAGGGGGGGGTGAATCAATTATCAAATAATTATAACTTTTATCAACTTCAGCAGCATTTAACCATCTAAGCAGTATAGTTACCAACCATAGAAAGATATTCATACACAATGACACAATAACACAAGATATGTTGACTAGGGAACCTCTTGATCAAAGAGTAAACCCCGGTGGGAATGATGCCCATAAAAGATGCACTATTATGAATATTCCTTGTGAAAGGATGGAATCTGTTAGGAGTCTTATAAAATATATTCAGTACATATAAATCCCTATTAGGAGATTTTGAATCCCTGTTAAAAGATTCTAACCCTATTAGGAGTTATGGAAGATAGAAGGACCCACTGCCCAAACAGCTTCAGGGTAAGATCATTGAACTCACTGTCCAAATAATCTTTGCATTATTCAATAGAATAATATGTTACCTCTTCTTTGACTATCCCAAACCACACTCATTGTTACATCATATCTCAATCTCAGATCTTTGTACCTCGCATGTCTTCCTTTACAATTTCACTCTCATACTTAGCTCTTTTCTTCACTTCATGCATACTGCATCACATCTCAACACTACAATAAGGAAAAACATTCCTTCCTTTATTCCACACTCAAATATTTACAAATGAGTCGGCACACAATTAAAAAATAAAAGTTACCACACACTACATCAAAATTACACAAAACTGTCAGCTTCCAGATATAATAACTCTTCACTCATGCGACCTCAAAGTTTGCATTGTGAACCATGTCACTAGCAATGTGTCTCAAACTTTCCATTAACTGTGCAAAACTAGATTCCATCCTGATTAGGAGATATCATCCAATTTCCAAAAACCGCTACTCAGGCAGATTGCCTGAATACTACTTCCAACAAAATGCTCATAACTTTCATGAATAAAATAATTACTATCTACGCTCTTAACCATAGACATATAACATATCAAAGAGTATAACCTCAAAATTACATATCTCTAATTGCAATAACCCACGTGCGCTAATCAAAACTCTATCTGCTTCTCTGCAAGTCTCCAGAAGATCACTGTGTTGACATCAATGACAATCATAGTCATGAATGCAACAACAACTACTATAGAATGATTGCCAAACATTCAAAATTCATTCCTAACAATCTCCCCCATTAGCATTGATGGCAACTTAGATGAAAAACATCCAATGTTCCAAAAATCCAATACTTCAACACTTCTTTTGCAAATCCTCTTCATCAATCAAATCTTGCTTCGTTATCCTGTTTAGTTCTCTCATAAAGTTTTACTCATATTTTTTTTCATGCATACTTCTCCCCCATTGACATCAATGATAGAAATTTCATCACTATGTCAACAACAACTCAATGTCAAAAGACACTATTCAGAAAATACATTCACAAGAGTCCTCATGACTCATATCAGATACACATACTCCCCCATAGAGGAAGTACCAACATCCAATCCAGAAGAAAGATAGAGCTCATATACCACTAGACAGATGCAACCAACTTCATCATCACTCAAAAGTAGGCTGGGGCATAACCCTAAGCATACCTCTCAGATACTCAAATGTATCCATAGGCAAAGGCTTAGTAAATATGTCTACTATCTGTTCCTTTGTGCTTATGTACTCTAGTATAACTTCTTTCTCAAAAAATTTCTCTCTTACAACATGATATTTGATCTCTCTATGATTTGTCTTAGAATGTACTACAAGATTCTTAGACATACTAACTGTGCTGGTGATGTCATAATGTATGACAACAGACTCAATAAACTTAATTCCAATATCCTTTAGCATTTGCTTCATCCAAATTATCTGGTTACAATTGTTTATTGCTGCTACATACTCTACTTCTGCTGTACTCTGTGAATACAATTTTGCTTCTTGCTTAGCCAAGAAACTAATCTTCCTCCAGGAAAAAAGGCTCCAACACTGGTGCTTTTCTTGTCATCAACACTACCTCCCCAATCAGCATTTGTATATGCACGTAGGGTAAAATCATCAAATTTTTCATACCACAATCCATAGTCCATTGTGCCTCTTAAATATCTCAGTATCCTCTTTACTGCTACATAATGTGACTCTCTAGGTTTAGCTTGAAATCTTGCTACCATTCCAACTAAATGTTGTATATCCAGTCTAGTGTGTGTTAAGTACTGCAATCCTCCAATCATGGATTTGTATTTCTTTTGGTCAACTGTTGGTGTTTCATCTTTGCTAGATAGTTTGTATCTTGTAACCATAGGTGTTCCAACTGGTTTATAGTTCTCCATTCCAAATCTTTTCAGTAAATCATTTAAGTACTTTGTCTGACATACAAAGATACCATCATTATTCTATGTTATCTATAATCCCAAAAAGTATTTCATCTCACCAATCATACTCATTTCAAAATCAATCTTCATTTCATCAACAAATTTTTCACTAGCTTCATCTTCTCCTCCAAAGATAATGTCATTAAAAAAAATAACTATAACCAACAAACCATTTTCAATTTCTTTTGTGTATAGATTGCTATCAGCTATTCCTTTAGTAAATCCCAATTTCAATAAATACTTATCCAGTCTAGCATACCAAATTCTAGGTGCTTGCTTTAGTCCATATAATGCTTTCTTCAGTTTACATACCATATCTCCTTCTTAAGTCAAAGGAAAACCTTCAGGCTTCTCAATGTAGACTTATTCTTCCAATTCACCATTCATAAATGTGGACTTCACATCCATCTGATACACTTTAAATTTCTTAAAAGATGCATAAGCCAAAAACATTCTTATTGCTTCAAGTCTTGCTACTGGTGCAAAAGTTTCTTCATAGTCAATTCCTTCTTGCTGTGAGTATCCCTTACATACCAATCTTGCTTTGTTTCTTACCATTTCTCCTTGTTCATTCATCTTGTTTCTGAATACCCATTTATTTCCAATCACATTCTTATCTTTAGGTCTAGGGACCAATTCCCATATCTTGTTCTTTTCAATCTGATCTAGTTCTTCTTTCATAGCATTAATCCAATGTTCATCTTCACAAGCTTCACTAGTAGATTTAGGTTCAATTTGAGAAATCAAACATAAATGTACCTTATTACGAGTCAAAACTCCTCTATCCAAACTTCTAATAACTTGTTCAATAGGATGATGTCTTGATAGATACCTATTTAGTGTCATAGTCATAGATCTTGTTTCAACTATAGATTCTTCTCTAGATTCCTCTCTAGTTTCTTCTACAAGACTCTCATTTAATATTTCACTATTAATCTCATAGAATAATTCAGTAGATTCAGTGTTATGCTAAGGATGAGCTTCTTCATCAAATTCATAATCAAGCATTCTTTCTTGAATTTTGAAATTCTCATCAACTTTAACATTTTCACTCTCAACAATAGTTTTAGTTCTCTTATTGTACAATCTATATGCTTTGCTTTTCAAAGAATATCCAAGAAAATTCCTTCATCACTTCTAGGATCAAACTTTCCAATATCATCATCTCTCTTTATATAACATTTGCTTCCAAAAATTCTAAAATACTTAACTGAGGGTGCATGTCCAAACCATAATTCATAAGGTGTCTTGTCTGTGTCTGCTCTGATTTGTAATCTATTTATGTATATACTGTTGTATTCATTGCTTCTCTCTATAATGTCTTCGCTAAATCATTCTCAAATAACATAGCTCTTGATGCTTTAGTCACTGACCTGTTTCTTCTTTTTCAATACCATTTTGTTCAGGTGTTCTAGGGGCTGAAAACTGTCTCTTAATACCATTCACTTCACAAATAGTGTTAAATTCTCTAGAAGTAAATTCACCACTTCTATCAGATCTCAAACATTTAATCTTCATTCTAGATTCATTCTCAACTTTATTCTTTATGATCTTAAAAATATCAAATGCTTCAAATTTTTCTTTTAGAAATGCAATCCACATCATTCTTGTAAAATCATCAACAAGAATCATAAAATACCTTTCTCCATAGAATCCTCTAGTCCTAGTAGGACTACTCAACTCTGTATGAACAATCTCCAACTTCTCTGCCGATGTGAACTTCTTACTAGGAAATGAACTTCTCTTCTGCTTAGCCATCACACATTCTTTGCAAATCATGTTAGTAGGCTTCATAATTTTAGACAAATCTCTTATTGAAAGTGTAGTACTTACTTTCACGATGTTATCAAAGTTTATATGACAAAAACTTCTATTCCATAACCAACTATCATCAATCTTAGTAATCAAACATGTCATCTCAGTAGGATTCAACTAAAATACATTACCTCTCGTTCTAGATCCAGTTCCAATCAAATTTCCATCTTTATCCTTTATCACACAAGTTTTCTCAGTAAACCAAACTTGATATCCCTTATCAACTAACTATCCAACACTTGAAATATTATGTCTCAATCCATCAACAAAGTAAACATCATCAATATTAGTCTTTCCATCAAGAGTAATAGATCCTATACCTTTAATCAAACAAGGTGCATTGTTACCAACTCTAACAACTCCTCCATCATAATTGTTAAACTTTATGAACTTTTTCATATCTCCAGTCATATGATATGAACAACCACTATTTATAATCCAATTAGCTTTCTTTTCAACTTGGGAAACTAAGGATTTTTCTTCCTTAACATCAGATTCAGGATTCTCTTCTTTAATTGATACAAATCCTATTTCATCATTATTCTTAGTATCACTTTCACTAAAAGTTCTTTCAATACTAGCTTCAAGATCTTCATCATTAGCATAATAACATTCCTTAGATCTTCTAGGCTTGAAATTATTTCTGTACTTCTTAACTCTCTTAGGACATTTAGATGCAAAATGACCATATTCTTGACAAGTCCAACATTTAAAAATTTTCTTACCATCTGGTTCTCTTTTCACAAGCAAGGTAATACCTTCTTCAATCTTCTTGTCTTCTTCATTTCTAGATCTACTACTAGCATAATCTCCACTCACACTGGTACTTCTTGAAAAAGTAGGATGAACACTAAGAGCACTAAATGCTGTCTCCATTCTAGGTAAGTCTCTTGATACCCTCAGGTTCATTTCTATTGCTTCCAATCTTCCAAGAAGAGTCTCTCTTGTAAAGTTCATAGTACAAGGTATAACTTGTTCAATCATCTATGTTGTCTGCTTAAATACAGGAGTCAATGTCCTCAGAATTTTCCATATCACTTCATTCTTTGTCTTTGATCCTCCATAAGATTTTATCCCCACAACAATTTTTGACATTCTACCAATATAGCTTCTAACAGATTCATCTTCCATCATTCTAATATCCTCAAATGCACATATCCAATTATGTAATCTAGCTCTCTTTTCATGTTCATCACCTTCAAAAGTATATTGTAAAGCTTTCCAAATTTCATGAGATTTTTTAAAATATTTTACCTGACTGTATTCATTCTCTGGAAGTGCTGTCAAAAGTGCTTCTCTTACAAGTATGTTACACATGAATAGATCTACCTCATCTTTTGAACTTGATTCAAGATTATCTTCTTCAATGATAGTCCTATCATTCTTTGTAATCAACCAATAACCTAGTCCTAAACATAGTAGATGTGTCTTCATCTTTTCTTTTCAGCTGTCAAAATTTACTCCATCAAACTTAGGGCTTTCTTTCCTAAAATTTGCCATGGATCTCCTTAAGCTATTAAACTTTCCTTTCAAGGACCTGCCATTCTGATACTAATTGTTAGAAAGTAAAGTCCACCAAGATAACTAAGAGGGGGGAGTGACTCAGTTATCAGATAATTATAACTTTTATCAACTTCAACAACATTTAACCATGTAAGCAATATAATTACCAACCATAGAAAGATATTCATACACAATGACACAATAACACAAGATATGTTGACTAGGGAACCTCTTGATCAAAGAGTAAACCCCGGTGGGAATGATGCCCACAAAAGATGCACTAATATGAATATTCTTTGTGAAAGGATGGACTCTGTTAGGAGTCTTATGAAATACATTTAGTACATATAAATCTTTGTTAGGAGATTTTGAATCCCTGTTAAAAGATTCTAACCCTGTTAGGAGTTATGGAAGACAGAAGGACCCACTACCCAAACAACTTCAGGGTAAGATCACTAAACTCACTATCCAAATAATCTTTGCATTATTCAATAGTATAATATGTTACCTCTTCTCTAACTGTGCCAAACTACACTCACTGTTACATCAGATCTCAATCTCAGATCTCTGTACCTCGCATGTCTTCCTTCATAATTTCACTCTCATACTTAGCTCTTTTCTTCACTTCATGCATACTACATCACATCTCAACACTAAAATAAGAAAAAACATTCCTTCTTTTATACCACACTCAAATATTTACAAATGAGTCGGCACACAATTACAAAATAAAAGTTACCACACGCTACATCAAAATTACACAAAACTGTCAGCTTCCAAATACAATAACTCTTCACTCGCGTGACCTCAAAGTTTACGCTATGAACCATGTCACTAAAAATGTGTCTCAAAGTTTCCTCTAACTGTGCAAAACTAGATTCCATCCCGATTAGGAGATATCATCCAATTTCCAAAAACCGCTACTCAAGAACACTTCCTGAATACTGCTTCCACCAAAATGCTCATAACTTTCATGAATAAAATAATTACTATTTGTGCTCTTAACCATAGACATATAACATATCAAAGAGTATAACCTCAACATTGCATATCTCCAATTGCAATAACCCACGTGCGCTAATCAAAACTCTGTCTACTTCTCTGCAAGTCTCCAGAAGATCACTATGTTGACATCAATGACAATCATAGTCATGAATGCAACAACAACTGCTACAGAATGAATGCCAAACATTCAACATTCATTCCTAACATATGATCTTTAGGAAAAGCATCTATTGTTTGATACTCCATTCCAATATGTTTCATAGTGGCCCATAATTCTCGGTACGAGCGAGGGAGAACATTTGATGGTGGTAACAGAAAGTCACCTATCAATCTGCAACAAATAATATAAGTCATTACTATAAACAATCTTAATGGTACATGTTTCACCTTTTATAGACTATAATGACATATATGACAAACCTTAGCATACACGACATTGCTATGTTGGATAAACCATTCATAACCTTCAAATTCACCAACAATAATACAACAGAGAGAAGAGTATATTGGGAGCCTTCATAAAGGGCTGTGTCCACCTTCTCAAGTAGAGGTATATCATGGATGTCATCAATGTCATCCTTATCATAATCATAATCATCATCATCATCATCAGCACTAGCACTAGTACCAAATGTGTCAACAATCAATGCATTCATACCATCATCTTCAAATATGTTTTCTGGCGCATGATCATCATCTTCCATGGGATCATCCTCTATATTCACACTAGGGAGATCGACCTATATAAATATGATGATAATCAAACCTCCTTCCATGGTTCATATGTATATTAATTATGAAAACAATATAAAAAACAACTTAACATTGGATTATAATCAAACCCCCCTTCCATGTGACCATTCTCCCTACAATGTCTCTTTGTTGTTTTGATTTTGATTCTTCTTGTCTTTAAGCTATTACAACTCTTGTATGGACAATAAAATTTGTCATCGCCTTCTCTTTGAAAGTTAGACAACAATCTAGTGATTCTCTCCCTATCTTGATCGAATTTCCTTGTATTATCTAACATGATCCTTAATGTGTATATCTTTTAAAAAAAATGGAGATGCCTCCTTTCATTAGCTTCATGTCACCTTCTCAAAGCTTCTCATTTTCTGATAGATTTCACCAAAATCTTTGTAGGTAGGGATAACTTTAAGAAATGCCCTTTTTGGAAAATGTGTAAAATCTTGGTGAATCGTACATTATTTTAGGGGGCAATTTTTTTTAATGCAGGCGAATTTTTTTTTCAAATCCATGATTTTTCATAGTTTGTATTGGTGATTTTTCACCGCTGAATGAAAATTTCATAAATTGCTGGCGAATAATTTTCTTTTGAAGTAAAAAATATAATATATGAGGCGAATAATTTTCTTTTGAAGTAAAAAATTATAATAAATAAGGCAAATAATTTTCTTTTGAAGTAAAAATTTATAATATTTGAGGCAAATAATTTTCTTATGAAGTAAAAAATTATAATATATGAGGTGAATGATATTGTTGTGAAGGGTAAAAAAATTATTTTATTGGCTAATCGTTCATTAATTATGGAAAAAAAAATTATTTTGTTGGTGATTTTCAAAAGATGGGAAATATTTTGTTATAATACCTTAGACTAACATACCTAACATACATACATTAAATATATTATTTGATACCGTCCGATGATCCAAGATCAATGGCTGAAGTTTAATTTCGGCCCCAATTTCTTGAAGGAAACAAAGTTTTGGAGGAAGTCACCGGAATGTTGACACATATCAAATAAGGGTTACTTGTCTGCAGACTACAGTGTACACATGTTGGTATCGATATTCATAGTTCTATTACTATAGTGCAACTTGTAACCTCTTAACTCGGTAAGTAATAAATGCCTTGTCAGTGACAAGTGACATTCTTTAACTTGTCATGCAGAGTAGACACACAGTGACGCACCACTTCCAAATTCGTACAGATGCTATAACCAATATTTGACATCTTTTTTCTTTATGGGAAAGATTTACTATCAGATATAAAAGATTAAGTCCAAAATTTTAATTTCTCACACACATGCATTTAGGGGAAATATTTACATGAAAGATTTAGAGGCATGTTAAGGACAATGGATTTAATACCATTAAAGACAGAATAATTTATTGCTAAGTAATGATCAAGAATTCAAGGGCTATTTATCAATGATCTATCTTCTTATTCATCGATTTGTCTTTGGCATTTGCTAGATAATTTGTTTGTTTAGGGTTTGCACTCTACACTCTGCAAATAATTTATTTTTAAGTTTTCTGTAGTTTTACTGTTTTAGATGGACACTCCAATTAGGCTTATATGCACATCTGAGGAGGCCCAGAAGGTCTTTTTGGGTTCCTTTACTGATGAAACCTTAGAATCTATTTGTAAGGAAGGTGGGCCTTTCGTTATAGAGGCTGTGAAAATGGTGTTGGGCTGAGAGTTTCAGAACAATGAAGATAGACATTGGGTCAACACAGACTTTATGTCTCATTTTTTGGCATCTCTTCTCGACCTCAGAGGAGAGAAGGTGGAGATGTTAACACTACTGAGGAGAGTTCTTAAAGAAGAATACCTAGGGGACAATGTTAATGTTTTCATGTTCACAAAAATAGGGGTGGGGATCCCTTGGGCAAGTGAAATACCCAAGCTTCTCCTCCCAGGCCAGAATGTGGCCATGCAACCTTTTCTTTTGGGCCTCAATGCTGGGCAGTATAAGCGCCATAGGAAATGGGCCCTGATTGCCAGGGACTTCCTCTGAAAGTGGTTTTCCCTTGATGAAGAGGAGACTGAGGTGGGGGAATTCGGGTGGCTCGATGAATTCACACAGATAATCATCTCTCGTGAATTCTACTTAGATGGAGTCGAAGGCCAAAATCAATAGTGGACTACTACTGGTTTTTTTTGATAAAAAGTTTATGGGTTTTTTTTGTTTATAGTATGTTTCTTTTTGTAGTATTTACTATTGTACTAGAAGTAGACACTGGACTACTAGTCTACTAGTGGTTTTTTTTTTTATAAAAAAATACCTCATTTTTTTGTTTTTTTTGTTTATAGTAGGTTCCTCTTTGTTTTAGAAGTGGAACTGGACAATGTTTATGTAATTATAATTTTATGAAAAGAAAACAATGAAATTTTTGTAAGCTTTAGCTCATTTCAATTTGTACAAAAACTGGTTCTTAGACTTCTCTGTCACTATGATTGCAATATTTTAATTAGTTGCTTTATGATTTATCTACGTATTAGATATGTATGATGTATCACAGTTGTACAATGTAGACAACTGTAGTTAATAAAAGAAATGTCTTATCAGTTATCACTGAGTACTGACATTAAGTTTGGGTAATGTTACCTGTCAAAATTCACACACTCGTACATTTAATATGAAAGATTTATAGAATTTTGAAGGACAAATGAATTAATAAGGTTAGAGAAAGAATTTATGGTATTCTAATTATAATGTTGACAATTGTAGTTAATAAAAGAAATGTCTTATCAGTTATCATTGAGTACTGACATTAAGTTTGGGTAATGTTACCTGTCAAAATTAACACACTCGTACATTTAATATGAAAGATTTATAGAATTTTGAAGGACAAATGAATTAATAAGGTTAGAGAAAGAGTTTATGGTATTTTAATTATAATGTATGAGAATTATATGTGAATCTGTGATTATAATTATCAATGTTAAAGTTATAATCAATAAAAAAAATATAATTTTAACTTTAAGAATACTATATAATCAATTTGACAAACAAATGAATTAATAAGGTTAGAGAAAGAATTTATTGTTTTCTAATTATAAGGTATGATAATTATATGTGATTATAATTATCAATGTTAAAGTTATAATCAATAAAAAATATCATTTTAACATAAAGTATACTATATAATCAATAAAAAATATTACTTTAACTCATGTTTGGTAGACCTAGCGAGTCAGTGACCACAAAAATCTCATTATCTCTAAACACTAACCTTAACTCCAGCCTCTGAAATTTATTAGAATTTAATATTATTAAAAAAATAGTGCATTTTGAATTTGATTGGCTAAAATTGTTACTATTTAATTAAATAACTTTAAATGTTATTAACTAATTATCCATTATTAATTAATATTTATAAAGGAAAAAATAACATTATAACATTTAATAGTGTCCATTGCAAATAACTACCATTGGATGAGCATAGATCGACGATGTACGATGGACTTCAGGATGAAAGGGAAAAGAAACCCCATCTTTTCAAACCCATTCCAAAATCATGACACATGTCACTAAACACGTAACAGGTTCTCTTGCATGGTCCTACCAACAATACCATTTGATGATGACGTGACACGTCTGACTCAGTTGTAGTCATGAGGTGAGTCAGTCATCAGGTGAGTGGTGACTAGGTGAGTTAATGGGACCCATAGGGGCTAGGGTCACCATAGGCACACAACACCATTATGACCATTGGATTGTTGTAGATCAACAACCGAAGATGTATTTTAGGATGAAAGGGAAAAGCAACCCCATCTTTTAAAACCCATTCTGGAATCATGACACATGTGACTAAATATGTAACACGTTCCACTCGTAGTCTCACATGGTCCTACCAAAATTCCATTTGATGATGACGTGATATGTCTGACTTGTAGTTGTGAGGTGAGTCAGCCATCGGATGAGTGGTGACTAGGTGAGTTAATGGGACCCATGGGGCCTGGGGCCACCACAGGCACACAATGCCATTATGATCGTTAGATTATTGTAGATCAACAATCAAAGTTATATTTTAGGATGAAAGGGAAAAGCAACCCCATCTTTTCAAACCTATTCTAGAATCATGACACATGTCACTAAACATGTAAGACGTTCCACTCCCAGTCTAGCATGGTCCTACCAAAATGCCATTTGATGATGACATGACATGTTTGACTTGTAGTCGTTAGGTGAGTTAGCCATCAGATGAGTGGTGAATAGGTGAGTTAATGGGACCCATGGGGCCCGGGGCCACCATAAGAACACAACACCGTTATGATTGTTGGATTATTGTAGATTAATGATCGAAGTTGTATTTTAGGATGAAAGGGAAAAGCAACCCCATCTTTTCAAACCTGTTCTGGAATCATGACACGTGTCACTAAACACGTAAGATGTTCCACTCACAGTCTCACATGGTCCTACCAATAATGCCATTTGATGATGACATGACATGTCTGACTCATAGTCATGAGGTGAGTCAGCCATCAGATGAGTTATGATGACATCATGAATCTAGATTGTACAATTTTGGTGCTTCAAGTTTCACTTTCTAGTAGTATGTAGATTTAGAAAGGGTTTACATATTCTAAATTTCTATGTTGAGGAAAGCAAGTGCAACAAAGTCTCTCAGCTGAAGCTCTGTTCCCAGTCAAAGTCTGCAAAAATTAAAACTAAGGGTAATGGGTAACTACTAAAATCCTGAAGACCTAGGTCTCACATTTTAAATTTTTCAAATCTCTTGATTTACAACTTTACTATTTATATTATAGAAAAAAATTATGCTGTTACTTATTAGGGCTTAATTTTGATTCTTGAATCACCCCTGTAAATTGTAGGCTTGTAGCTGTGTATAAATATTTGAATTTTCCTATGAGTAAATAGTGATATTGATTTAGGTTACCACTTAGCAGCTTACCACAATGGGCAAAAAAGTTATCAAGAATAAGACTGAGTAAAAAGACAAGTTAGATAATAGAATTCCACAATCTTCTTAAAACATTAGGTTTCATGGATTTATTCCATGATATTTATGATCTTGTTATTCATGGAAATAAGGGAATAATGGAAATTAGATTTGCAATTGAAAACAAGTGGAACGATCCAAATAAGGGTTAAAATTTTTCTTCATTTAACCCCAAGGTAAATGCAACAGCAAATAAAATTGCATCGTGGAATGTTGGGTCGGAAAGCATGGCATTACCTCAAGTATTCCCTTGGCCAAAAATTGTCATGGTCTACACCAAAAATTATGATGAAAATAAAAAAGCAATTGTGAATAAAAATACGTAGGAGGAAATTTTGTCCATAACTGAGAGTGAATTTTCTAGTCTGTTGAACCTAGGGTTTGAACAACAAAACTCAAACGTGCAAATTGACTTGAGAAAGTTGGCAGAGGATTATGAAAAAATAGATGCAACACAGAGATATTCTAATATCAGATGAATAACAAATAGTTCAAGCCCGAGTCCAGATCATAGGCCTCCTTATGATTATGAAATTTTTGTGCCATGGGTTCAAGATAGTATTTCCTTGCTAGCATTTTGTTTGGAATTGGATAGTAACAAAGAAGTGGGGGCTAGCATTCTTGAAATGCTTTTTTATATTCATTTTGAAAAAGAACCAGTAAAATATTATTTTATTGAGCACATTGTTCGTTGCATGCAAGAACAATTACTAATGATTAAAATAGGTTCATAGAAGATATTTAGATTCACAACCTACTTGTGCTATCTTCTCTTAGAAAAGCATCATGCAATATTTCAGACAAACAAGCTTTGCAGTCAGGGCCAAAATCCAATATATGAGTTGACACCTCAGATAAGGATGATTGATAACAGAAGGAACTACAACAATTTTGTAGACTTCTTTTTGGCACCAATGTACAATAAAATTATAGGCACTCCAATACTAGATTACCTGCTACTTGTAGAGATTTAATTCAACTTGGAAGTAAAATACAATTGGCTGACTAGTACTTCATGGAAGAGTACACAACGTTAAGGTTTTACAGTTCAGTAGTAGAACCCTACAAACTTCCAATACATGTCACAAAGAGGGTATTTGCATTGGAATATGTATGATAGATGGAGAGCATAGATGTACTCTTTAATGGTTAGCAAAAGAAAATGATATTTCCTTCCTTACCTTTCTCATTTGGAGGGTTCACATTTGAGAGAAGAGGATTCAAAGTGGCAGAAGCCTTTTTTACAATTTTTCACTTTGATGTTGACAGTCACTGGCAGTATGATCCACTCAACATAATTGGAACAAAGCTTAGAGACAATGGGAACTCTACAAGCAAATGCCAACATGAAAGTATGCCATTGATTGAAAAATTTAAAAACATGGATTCCTAGGAGGAGGTTAAAAAGAGATGGAGAAATATGTTGCTGAAAATAATATGTCAATACAGGAATTGTCATCACAAATTATGGCATTGCACAAATAGAAAGGAAAAGTGAAGGCCATGACATCATCCAATTTCTACCAAAAATCTACTCAACCATCTACAAAATCTATTCCAAATGAGCTAATGGATGAATGTATCAATGATAATTGGACTCAAACCAAAATTAAAGATTTTTGGGAAATGAGGAAGAATCTCGGTGAGCCAAAGACCTCTAAAGATCTTTATGAGGTGGAAGAGGATAACATGTTTAATGACTTGTGGAATAAGGAGCATCTAGCTGAAGAAAATGTCACTGATGATGATGACTATGACCAGGACTCTGTGGATCCCACATCCAGTGTGAATCCCATAATTAGTAGAGGACTTGATAAGTCCACAAAAGATAAATATACCAAAGGGGCAGATATTATACAAAAAATGAGCTACCAAGGTAGTGGTGGTCTAGGTCCCAATGGACAAGGGGTGTGGTCTGCACCTGACCTAGTAGCTCCACCAAAACATGGTGTGAACCCAAGCCTTGGGCTTGGAGATCAATCATCACATTCATCAACTCAGTCAATTCCATTAATTCCAACTTCAAATACAGTTCCACATGTTGCAAGCAATCAAATTCAATCTCAATCAATTACCACTCCCAAAGCTATGGATATCATGGGTACAACTACAACTAGTGGTCCAAAAAGGACATTCCAGATGGACATGAAAACAATTGTTCCCAGACATCAAGACAGGGTAAAGAAGCAAAAGGTTATGAAAACTACAAGTATTAGTACAACAATGCCAATGGTGACTGTAATTGCCCAACCTTTAGGACAAAACCCTCAGAACAGTCCAAAAACTCCACTTGTAATGGGTCAGGGTGTTGCTAATCCTCATGGTGGAATTAGCAAAACCACAGGCAACATAGGTGGAAGCTCGTACATTAGTGCAAGTACTATTTCACCATTCAAACATTCAGTTGTGTCACAAAACCTTGATTTTTGTTACAATGATTTTGTAACTAACTATGAACAATCCAAAAATAGGAATAGAGAAAATAGTAAGAAAATGAAGATGGAAGCAGTTGCTGCAGCTTGTGATGCAGAACTAGCATCCAATAGGTTATTTCCCACATATGACCCAAATAAAGATATGATGGAATTCATGGTTTTTATGCCCCCAGCTAGAGATAACAATCCACCAGAGAGTTAGTTAGATCCATCTCAATTTTAAGTTAGCACCCTCCAAATGGATTTATCCAAAATTTAAAATGTGGACAAGATAAATGTGTCAAAAATGACCAACCAAGTGGTCTATAGTTCACTGATGAAGTTGGAGAGAGAGAAAGGAAAGCTTCAGGGAACAATAGATAAGTTAAAGGCATACTTGGAAAATGTAAAGGCAACTGAAGTAGCAGACAACGGGTGCAAAGAATTAGAGAGAAGGATAAAAAATTCATCCTCTAAAGAAGCAATTGGACAACAAGAACATATGGATGTAGAACTGAAAACTTTGATGGGAAAATTGGAATATAGCGAAAAGAAACTTGAGGATGAAAAAATCGCTTCATTAAGTTTCTACAAAAAATTGGAGAATGCGGGACATGCAACCAATAACTTAAAGAAAGAATTGGAGAATGAGAGGGTAAAAACAAAATAGTGGGAAGAGAAAGTAAAAGAGTGGGAAGAGAAAGCAGAGAAAATAAGACAACATGGTGAACACTAGTTCTCAGAAATGAAAGAAGACCTAAAGAAGGCAAATAATACAATTAAAAATTATGAAAACATCTTGAATGACAATGTAAATAATACAATCAAAAAAATAAAAAAATTCTTCTGGGGGAAAATAAAGATGTTTGATGATAGGTTTGAACTAAATGAAACTATTACAAATGCTCATGGGAAGCTGAAAGAGCACATTGCGAAGAAATAAAGTTTTTGTCAGAGATAGAAAACTGCAACACAGATTATACAAGAAATCAACAGAGCTAGTGATAGGCATTTGGAAAGCAAGGGAATTCAGGACTGCGTTGGTGCAACAATAAAGGCAACCTCTATCATTCAAATATGTCAGAAACTAATAGAAGTAGATGAAACTCTTTCCTTATTCAGGCCAAAGCTTGCTAAGATGAATAATAAAACAACCAAATTGATATCTCTTGGTTTGCCGAGTCCTGGACCTAATAAATCATTAATGAATTTCATTGGAAGAGAAGCTAACAAAAAAAAGTTGGAGGACACAGTGACATTTGATTTAGGAAACCTTCCTTAGGGCAGAACTCATGAAGGCATTGCAAAGTTCATCAAAACATTCATAATTTTGAATGTAGTAATGGAAGGAACATTGCTTTCAACTCACTCTTCCAAGTATGGATGGTTGACGAAGTTGCAGGTCATTTACTATAACATCATAAATTTTTCCCTTCCAACTGACAAAGAATGGAGAATACTAAAGAAACTGACAGAATCATCTTGATCTCATCAATCATAGTATGTGGAAGTACTTTCAGTTTCAATCATCTCTTATCTTTAGTATATATCTTTGATATTATCCTAAATACTAGAGTCTAGAATTGAGTTTCAAGTAACAAGTTTGAACTTTGTTTTTTGAATAGGATCAATGTTGCAATCTTGCAGTTGCAGATGCTATTGCCAATGCTAATTTACTAAACTAGCCTGTCAAATGCAAAAATGTACAACTAAAGTTGTAGAGATGTTGTATACTTTTAGTGGTCTTACTGATTTACATTTTTTATTTCTCACTTCACATTAGGCAAATTGACCTGAAGTTGTTGTTTCTCCCTTGTCTCTATAAAAGGAAATTCAGGGTCATTGGCCTAGAGTTAGGGTAATGAAATTGAAATTGGGCAATGTGCAAAATTGCCAATGGGTATTGAGTCATTAACTTTTGTAAATAGAATCACAGAGCTATATTGAGGCATTGTATCATATTTGTAATTAAATTAATGAGAATCAGTATTTCTAACTCTAAGAATTGTAACATATGAATTTCTATGTTGTCAAAAAGAATAATGAAAAATCTACAAGAATTGTACCATATGAGATGAATAATGCAAATGAAAACCATTATTAATTTTAGAATTGAATCTTGATGACATTATCAACCACATTCATGTTTTTGACATTGGAATATGCTATTATGCATGATTGATGATGAGATATAGAAACTGATAGTAGACTTCAGGAAAAAGCTTAATAAATACCTATGACCTGCTACTTCTACAATGGTTCAACTTTAAGCTACCACATCATATCATCATTGAGATCATCAGATTCAAAACCATCAAATTCATAGCTTCCTTGGTTCTTCGATATGTTTTATTCACTCTGCATACCACCGCTTAGCTGATGTTCACCGCTAGTAGTACTAGTACCAGTAAATGAGTCAATGACATCATTTTCTCTTCCTCTGGCATTCCCACTCCCAGTCCCACTTTGGTTTGAAATGTTTCCCATCCCTCTTCTCTGACATTTCTTCCTCCACAATTTCAGTGCCCTTTTGTAAGGAAAAGTATTGACTTCATACTTGGATGTATAGAGCCTCAAGCAATTTTCCAGATTCTTGTCTAGTTTGTTTCTTAGCTTTGAATTTAGGAATCCCAAAGTCCTGAAAACTCTCTCATCCTCCACCGACCCCAATATCATGGTCAAACATAAATCAAAAAGCTTAAAATATTCTGATATTGAATCAATCAACAATTCGTTCTTAGCTAGATTTTTCCAAAGCCTTGATACTGATCCATCTTCACGAGGGTTCTGCATAATATTATATTGTTCCCTCATTGTTTGTGAAAAATGACCTGATTTCTCTCTCAAATGATTTGCATCTAAAATTCCATTTAGAGTTACTCCATTTAAATCTTTGGTTTTGCATAAATGATCTATCAGAGTTAGTAGCTTAGATTTAAAATTTTCAGATTGTTCATATTCCAATATTGAGGAAAGACAATAGCCATGGATTCAAGTAGTTTGACTAGAGGGAATCTTTCTCTAATCTATGTGGAAAGATCAAAGGCAATGTGCTTCATAGAAGCTATTACAAACTCAATGATCTTGGTAAAGTCTTCCCTTTTAATGATTGATACTTGCCTCTTGGGGTTCTTTCTTGGTTCCTCGGACTCGATCCTGGCAAAGTAGTGCATTGGTATCTCAACTCCGTGAACTACTGTACATAACTCCCCCTTTGAACTGATTTTTAAAAAGTTATCAGGATTGTCCAAATCTATGATTTTTGGCTAGCTGGCAAATTTTACATCATCGACACATAATTCATAGAGATTATCGAGTGTTAAGCATGTCAATTTATGCAACACAACATATTCTGCAATATACATAGCTCTTTGCTGGGACTTTTTCATTATATTTCTCATTTCCTCAAGCATGGGGAGAAGACCTGCTAATGTTAATAGTGTCTCTACATTACTTAACATTGCCAACAACACATGAAATTTTGTTGCCCTGCTTTGTCATGACTTGAGTTCATTAGACCAAGCAACGATTGATATTCTAAAAAAATTCAATGTCCTGGTCCATCCAAAGAGATCCATCTGGTATCATTATCCTTGAGAAGCTTGTTCCCATCGATTAGTCCTTCAGCAAAGTGTTGAAATTCCCTCAATCATTTTAGACTTCGACAGAAGTATTGGTAGAGCTCTTTGATTAAAGCTTCAATTTTTGGTACTGGAGCATGCTTTCTGACAACTCCAAAAGCTAGATTCATTCTGTGGGCCATGTAGTGAATGTGAGTAACGTAGGGTGCACAAGAATATTGTATCCTTGTGCAAAGACTGCCCCTATGGCCTTGCATTACTGAAGCTCCATCCACTCTAACACACACCAGCTTTTTGGCAATGGTCATGTCATCTATACCTCCATATTCAATTAGAGAACTATTTACTAGTTCAAACAAATTTTTTGCTGTCGCATTATCCCTCATTTTAGCAATAGTTAGTTGATGAGGTTGGTGAACAAAATTCTATACAGTATAAAGATGCATGCATACCTAGGAAGTATTTTCTACTGTTGTAGCCTCATCTAAAGACAATGAAATAAAATTTGACTCTTTAATTTTTGCCTTTATATCCTCTTTTTCAACCTCAGCAAAACAACTTGCCCATTCCCATCCATTGTTTACTGACCAGTGACTGTTAGGATAGTTACAAACTTTTAGAAAGTGTAATAAGGCACTTAATGATGGGTAGTCTGTCATAGGATGCCCTCTACTCAAAATATTAAACACAACACTTAACTAAACAACTTTTCCCATTAGTTCTACTTCCAATACTTTTCCAAAACAAGCTTCAATAGAGCCTTTAACTTCACCAGGCTTTGTATTTATATTATGCTAAAATTCATATAATTCTACATTCCTAACATGTTGAGATTCCTCCTTTGTTTTCCATCTTATCATTGATTTTTGAACTCCATCTATGGTTTTCTTTTTGTAAACTTTACCCATATGCTTCTCTATGGTGTCAATTTTTAGTTGCAACCTCTTTTCCTTCTTATTTATCTTGCTACAAATCTTACATCTGCATTCTATCAGAGGCTCCCCTTTAATTGGATTATCCACTGGTTTAATGAATGGATACTTTGACACCCATTCTATTTGAAAATTCCTTGACAGATCCCACATTCTATCATTCTTTGATTTGTATTTTCTTTTCTTCCCTGCACCATCATCTTCTCTGACATTCTCAATTTCATCCAAGTCGATTATATCATTATGGCTACTCTGGGTATTTAACTAAAAATCTTCTTCAAGTTCATCATGATCTAAGATATCAAGTTCACTGACTTCTTCAATATGTTGCGTAGGATCAACCTCAGGTTGTGAATCTTGAAAATCTTCTTGTGATGAAGTAGCTTCCCAATTTTGGCCAGAAACATTTCCAACACCATGACCAAAGTATGATGATAAGGTTCTACATTTTTTTGGCCTCTCTTGGCTTTCCCCATATGCCGGAGCCTTACCCTTATTCTTGTTTGATATCTCAATTCTTCAACGAAATAAAGGCTACCAACCTACCCGTGAAAAAAAAATGTAAAAAAAATGTTTACTTGTTGAAGAAGTGACAAATGACAATAGAACTATAATATACATTGTTTACATAGTCGTAGAATAATAATCACTTACCTTTGCCTCAAATTCAATTGCAGTCATGACTCGCCAAAGCAGTCAAGACTCAATAGTCTACACTTCACTATCGATCAAATTGAACCGATCCAAATTGTGTACAATAACATTGATGTATGAATGTATATATACTAATCTTTATTGGTGAATTGGGTGGGAGGTATTAGGTTGGTGTCCAAATATTTGGTGAAGCCCACATAATTATAACACATTTGGTGTTATATCCTAGGCGATTATGGGTCATCCAATACCATGGTAATATTAATAAAGTTGGTGAAAATCAATCAGTTTGAGACACGCATCCGTAAAATGGTTGGAAAAGTTGGGTCCGCCTAAAAATATATATATATAACTATTGGCGAATATAGGCTGTCCATTTGGGGCCACTTTGAAATTATAGGCGAATGTTAAAAAAATATTGTCCCCAAAAATTATATGCCATTGGTGACGATCCTGGCCATTGGACCCAATTTTCATAAACCAATTGACAATGATCCCGAGCATTGGACCCAATTTTCATAAATGCAGGGCAATATGATCATTTCCATATGGCCAATATATTCACCAAATCAGGCATCGACAATAAGCGACATTCGCCAATTGGTGAATAATTGCCACTAAAGTTTTCACTATTTGTAGGAAACCAAGTAAGGGGCATTCTTGAGTTCAAACACATTGAGCTGCTACAACTGAATTATAAATCATGAATTCACTATAAAATTAAAACTGAATAGGGACATAAGTAAGAGATTTAATACATTATTACTTCATCATGATGATAAAAATTTCATTGGCTCAAAGCACATAGAAATTCAAAACAGTAGGATATCTTAATCTGTATGAGCTCAAATTCAAAATAGTAAGTGCATTATTTTATTACTGATGTCCCTATTTGATCTAATAGCATCAATATAAAAAATAGAGTACTGACCAATCAAATAGGGACATGAGGTGCTCAAACAGTGAGCTCATAAAACAATATATTTAGTCTTAATAAAATCTTATAAAGCAACATATATTGTGTGAAGTGTTTGATCTCTCTTTATTTGTTTTTTTGTTGATATTCACTATATGGTACTCCCCATTTATGATCATTTCATGAGGAAATGTCTTGATGGCTTGCAAGCTACAAGCTAGGACATCATGCATTATTTATGAGCTCACTGTTTGAGCACCAACCAATCAAATAGGGACATGAGGTGCTCAAATAGTGAGCTCATAAACAATGCATGATGCCCTAGTTGCAGGTAGTTATCTCTTCTATAATGATGGAGGAGTGAAAGGTAATGATCAATGAGGTTGTTGTTATTAGATCATACATTAATACACTTACTATTTTGAATTTGAGCTCGAGCATCATGCAATGTTATTGTTGTCATTGCATGATTGTTGCATTGTGCACCATATATTGTTTTATACACTGTTTATTTCATTGAGACTGTGAGCTATTGTAGTTGATTGTATTCTTTTGGGGTTTGATCTATTGTAGTTGTTTCTTTTTTCTTTGAATCATTATTTACAATTAATTTTGATACAATATTTGTGTGAAGAACAAGAACAAAATGGTGAATGAGTGTATTTGAAAAAGATAGTCAGCTCATGAACAATGCCAGTATTAAACAGTGAGCTCATGAACAATGTATGATTCCCTAGCTTGCAACCCGTGAGCCATCAAGACATTTCCTCATGAAATAATCATAAACGAGGAGTACCACATAGTGAATATCAACACCAAAACAAATAAATAGAGATCAAACACTTCACAAAATGCCTTGAAGGTAATAGAAATGATTCCCTAGCTCTCAAAGCTCGTAGGTCATCAAGCATTCCAAATGAAAAGATGTAAACAATGCTAGTATTAAATAGTGATCTCATGAACAATGTATGATGCCCTAGCTTGTAGCAGCCCACAAGCCACCAAGACATTTCCTCATGAAATGATCATAAACAAGGAGTACCACATAGTGTATTATTTTATTACTGATGTCCCTATTTGATCTAATAGCATCAATATAACAAATAGAACACTGACCAATCAAATAGGGACATGAGGTGCTCAAACAGTGAGCTAATAAAACAATATATTTAGTCTTAATAAAATCTTATAAAGCAACATATATTGTGTGAAGTGTTTGATCTCTCTTTATTTTATTTTTTGTTGATATTCACTATGTGGTACTTCCCATTTATGATCAAATAGACAAAGCTTGAATGCCTACCTCAAGTGCTAGTGCCCTCTTCCCACATGGTGTCAACCTCTTCGTGCACACCAAACTTGAATGCCCTCTTTGTGCCACGCAAAAGTGCAGTGTCATCTTTGCAACAACTCTTCAAACTCACAAATTACAAATGACACTTTCTTTTTGTTTATAACCAAATGGGTGTCGCAATTTATGAGCTCACTATTTGAGCACTGACCAATCAAATAGGGACATGAGGTGCTCAAATAGTGAGCTCATAAACAATGCATGATGCCCTAGTTGTAGGTAGTTATCTCTTCTATAATGATGGAGGAGTGAAAGGTAATGATCAATGAGGTTGTTGCTATTAGATCATACATTAATACAATTATTGTTTTGAATTTGAGCTCGAAAATCATGCAATGTTATTGCTGTCATTGCATGCTTGTTGTTGTTGTGCACCATATATTGTTTTATACACATAGAACAATAGATTTAGGGACTTAGACTTATGTTCAATCCTTAGTAATGGTTTGGGGAACTAATTACTAGATGTGTGACTACAGTACCTTAGTTTGCATTATTAGATGATCTTGTTTAATTTGTGTTTATTTCATGCAAAGATACATGTAAAGGAAAATAAATTTTTACATCTAAAGATTACATGTATATATATGAAAAATAACTTGTATATACTATACAAGGAAAATAAATTTCAGAAAAAAATGCAAGAGTAAAGGCATACATAAGAGGATGAACATAAATAATAAGGGTGCCAGACATTGCCTAAAGTGATGAATTTTTTACCCGGGTATGAATCTAGTGTGCCCCTGTGTGATCTAGAACCTGCAAAGAAAAAAGAGATGGGGGTTAGATAAAAAATATCTAAGTGATGAATGACATCCTATTACTCATCCTCATCTACAATTATACATGTGCATAGTCAAGCTATACACTTTTGAAAGAAAAACCAAGCTCATAGTCTCAATGAAATAAATAGTGTATAGAACAATATATGGTGCACAACAACAACAAGCATACAATGACAACAATAACATTGCATGATTCTTAAGCTCAAATTCAAAATAATAAGTGTGTTATTGTATGATCTAATAGCAACAACCTCATTGATCATTACCTTTCACTCCTCCATCATTATAGAAGAGATAACTACCTACAACTATATTTCATAATTCCTCCTTTGAAGTATATATATATCAAGTATAATTATGAGTTTACATCATATATTTAGTCTTAATAAAATCTTATAAAACAACATAAAACTAACCAAAAATACTTTGTCTTAATAAAATAATATATTTAGTCTTAATAAAATAATACACTTACTATTTTGAATTTGAGCTCAAGCATCATGCATTTTTTATGAGCTCATTGTTTGATTACCAACCAATCAAATAGGGACATGAGATGCTCAAATAGTGATCTCATAAACAATGCATGATGCCCTAGCTTGTAGCCCGGAAGCCATCAAGACATTTCCTCATGAAATGATCATAAACGGGGAGTACCACATAGTGAATATCAACAACAAAACAAATAAAGAGAGATCAAACACTTCACACAATGCCTTGAAGGTAATAGAAATGATGCCCTAGCTCTCAAAGCTCATGGGTCATCAAGCATTCCAAATGAAAAGATGTAAACAATGTCGGTATTAAATAGTGAGCTCATGAACAATGTATGATGCCCTAGCTTGTAGCCTGCGAGCCATCAAGATATTTCCTCATGAAATGATCATAAATAGGGTGTACCACATAGTGAATATCAACATCAAAACAAATAAAGAGAGATCAAACACTTCACACAATATATGTTATTTTATAAGATTTTATTAAGACCAAATATATTATTTTATGAGCTCATTGTTTGAGCACCTCATTTCCCTATTTTATTGGTCGGTGCTTTGTTTGTTATATTGATGCTATTAGATCAAATAGGGACATCAGTAATAAAATAATACACTTACTATTTTGAATTTGAGCTCATAAAGATTAACTTTCTGAAGAATATGAATGAATGCAAAAATACATAAGTGGATGAACATAAATAATGAAGGTACCAAACATTGCCTGAAGTAATGAAGTGTTGACCCAGGCTTCAATCCAGTATGCTCTTGTATGATTCAAAACCTGCAAGGAAGGAATAGATGGGGTTAGATCCAAAGGATCTAAGCAATTCCTGGCACCCTATTACTGATCCTCATCTAGAATTATGCAAGTGCATAGTCAATCCATACACTTCTAAAATGAACTATGCTATAGAACATGGGTGTGTGTTAATGTGATTCAAAAGCTATTGTGCAAGATTGTTTTATTATTGAGATAAGGATATCTTAATTCTACAAGAATAAATGTTTTGAGAAATATTTGAATTTAATTTTGACAATAACATGAGGAGTGATATATTTCAAGCTTTAGTGATATTTCATACCAGAAAGTGTTCGTAGATTACGTTCAATGCGTTATTTACACTTGTATTGGTGGGAAAACTCTTGAAAATGTGCAAAAGAGATTGAATTCAACCATGTTGTTTACATGACACATGTAGTTTACCTCTAGCCTAAATTAGTGTTGCATACAAATCTGAGGACACTGCGTGGTACGAAGCCTCGCTGAAGCTTGAAAATGATAAGCATTATGATGTTGAGATATGGTGTGGTAAGCACAAGTATAGTTTCTCATAAGTTGCTATTGGTATATATATATTTTTTTCAATAGTTGCAGAATCCAGCTTCTCCTATACTTACACGTATGTATACATTTTGGGCTTGGCTTTAATATCATGTAAATTTGAGTGAAATGGTAATAATATTTAAGAGAAACAAGTATGGAATTTTAAACAAGTATGCATATACATTATATAATAGGAGGAGTGATATATTTTAATGGAAACACTTAATGAGAAGGATGCCTATACAACAAGAGGAGTGATATTTTAATGGCAGTGGACATATAAATTGCAGTGAAACGTTGTAATTTATTATTGTAAGTGGACATAGAAATTGCAGTGTAAGTAGTAGGATGATTGTTCATGAGCTCATTGTTTAATATCTGGCCAGGCCATGTAAATGGTACCAAGCCAACCCAATCAACCCAACAAAATGTGTCATGTTTATCTTTGTCAAATACACTCATTTACCATTTTTTTCTTGTTTTTCTCATAAATATTGCATCAAAAGTAATTGTAAACAATGATTCAAAGAAAAAATAAACAACTACAATAGATCAAACCCCAAAAGTATACAGTCAACTACAATAGCACACAGTCTCAATAAAATAAACAGTGTATAAAATGATATATGGTGTACAAAAACAACAAGCATGCAATGACAACAATAACATTGCATGATAAAATTCAATACTCTTAGTTTTTATTCAAATCTATTCGAAACTCTTATCAGCTCATTGTCCAATAGTTAAACTAACCTATGACTTCAAAGGAGGAATTATGAAATATAGTTGTAGGTAGTTATCTCTTCTATATTGATGGAGGAGTCAAAGGTAATGATCAATGAGGTTGCTGCTATTAGATCATACATTAATACACTTACTATTTTGACAGCAATACTATTGCATGATGCCAGCGCTCAAATTCAAAATAGTAATTGTATTATTTTATTACTAATGTCCCTATTTGATCTAATAGCATCAATATAACAAACTGAGCACTGACCAATCAAATAGGGACATGAGGTGCTCAAATAATGAGCTCATAAACAATTCATGATGCCCTAGCTTGTAGCCTGCGAGCCATCAAGACATTTCCTCATGAAATGATCATAAATGGGGAGTACCACATAGTGAATATCAACAATAAAAAAATAAATAGAGATCAAACACTTCACACAATGCCTTGAAGGTGATAGCAATGATGCCCTAGCTCTTAAAGCTTGCAGGTCATCGAGCATTCCAAATGCAAAGATGTAAACAATGCTAGTATTAACATTCATATTTTGCCATTAAATCAACAAATGCCATCAAAATGAAATTGAGTTAATGAGAAGACAAAGCTCGAATGCCTACCTCAAGTCATGGCTGCCATATAAAGATCAAATGCTAAGGAACTATGTTATAAAATTTTATGCCAAATTTCAAGGCATGAAATTTTATAACTGTACATATATTTTCTTTGAGTCCCCCACATTGTAAACTCAATGCTAAGGAGAAAAAAGTATGATGTCAAAAAGTATAAAATTTCATGCCTTGAAATTTTATACATAGTTCCTTCCCAGCTGCCATATGAAGAGCAGTGCAAGGTGGCAACTTTCCCATTTTACCATAGTTAGCGCCCTCTTTGACCATGCTTTTATGAGCTTTACATTTTTTTTTAAAGTGAAGACAAATATTATCTTAATTTGTTATCTTTAAATTTTATTCATTTTATGATTTTAAAAATTGAAATAAAAAATATTAAATTTTACATATTTTCATCAAATGACCCAAAAACATCAAGAATCATCATATATGGTCGCTATTAGCCAACTTTCAGAAGAATATGAATGAATGAAAACATACATAAGTGGATGAACATAAATAATGAAGGTACCAGACATTGCCTGAAGTAATGAAGTGTTGACCCGGGGTTCAATCCAGTATGCTCTTGTATGATCCAAAGCCTGCAAGGAAGGAAAAGATGGGGTTAGATCCAAAGGATCTAAGCAATTCCTGACACCCTATTACTGATCCTCATATATAATTTTGCATGTGCAATGTGAATAAAAACTAAGAGTATTGAATTTTATCATGCAATGTTATTGTTGTCATTGCATGCTTGCTGTTGTTGTGCACCATATACTATTTTATACACTATTTATTTCATTGAGACTGTGAGCTATTGTAGTTGATTGTATTCTTTTGGGGTCTGATCCATTGTAGTTGTTTCTTTTTTCTTTGAATCATTGTTTACAATTACTTTTGATGCAATATTTATGTGAAGAACAAGAACAAAATGGTGAACAAGTGCATTTGACAAAGATAAACATGACACATTTTGTTGGGCTGATTGGGTTGTCCTGGTACCATTTACATGGCCTACCCAGATATTAAACAGTGAGCTCATGAACAATGCTAGTATTAAACAGTGAGCTCATGAACAATGTATGATGCCCTAGCTTGCAGCTCGTGAGCCATCAAGACATTTCCTCATGAAATGATCATAAACAGGGAGTACCACATAGTGAATATCAACACCAAAACAAATAAAGATAGATCAAACACTTCACACAATGCCTTGAAGGTAATATAAATGATGCCCTAGATCTCAAAGCTCATAGGTAATCAAGCATTCCAAATGAAAAGATGTAAACAATGCCAGTATTAAATAGTGATCTCATGAACAATGTATCATGCCCTAGCTTGCAGCCCGTGAGCCATCAAGACATTTCTTCATGAAATGATCATAAACGGGGAGTACCACATAGTGAATATCAATAGCAAAAAAAAAAAAGAGAGATCAAACACTTCACACAATGCCTTGAAGGTAATAGCAATGATGCCCTAGCTCTCAAACCTTGCAGGTCATCAAGCATTCCAAATGAAAAGATGTAAACAATGCTAGTATTCAATAGTGAGATCATAAACAATGTATGATGCCCTAGCTTGCAGCCCATGAGCCATCAAGACATTTCTTCATGAAATGATCATAAAAAAGGAGTACCACATAGTGAATATCAATAGGAAAAACAAATAAATAGAGATCAAACACTTCACACAATGCCTTGAAGGTAATAGAAATGATGCCCTAGATCTCAAAGCTTGCGGGTCATCGAGCATTCCAAATGCTAAGATGTAAACAATGCCACTAAAATTGATTTAATGAGAAGAAAAAGCTTGAATGCCTACCTCAAGTGCCAGTGCCCTCTTCCCACATGGTGTCAGCCTCTTTACGCATGCCAAAATCAAATGCCCTCTTCGCGCTATGCAAAAGTGCAGTGTCATCTTCATGGGAGCTCTTCGAATTCACAAATTACAAATGACACTTTTTTTTTTTGTTGTTTATAAACACATGGGTGTCACAATTATGACAACATCATTGCTATTATGACACCATCGGGAGCACTTGCAAAAAAAAACACAAATTGTAGTGGCGTCGAAATTCGACCCCAAATGTTGTAGTGTCAATTGTATTTTGATAGAAAACATTATCATGTAGTATCTTTTGAGTATAGAAATTGGGTTTGTTCACATCTATATGTCCAATGTAGCCAATACCTTCATATTTTTAAGATTTATACTTGAGCTCTTATCAATTAATTTCTTCTGCACCCCACCTTGGAGTGCAATTCTATTTCCTTAGACAATATCTAGATAGGGGTCATCCTTATACAACTCCTAACATATGCCCCATAGATATTGTCCTCTTGAATGTTATCTACTAAACTAAAGTCACCAATACCCTTCCCAATATCATGCAATATAGTATCTTCCTAATACTCCACTAGAGTATTGTATAAGGTGAATCCACATTGGTCCATCTTTGAGTTAATATTTCCTTGGGTTGAAATTTGGTTTCCAATGAATTAGGACAACCTCTTTGCTATCCAAATAATACAGGCCACTATTATGGGCATCTCATTTGTTGTTATTATCAGGGAATTCAATTAGATGAAATCCATTGGGGAGAGAAGATTTTTGGCACCATTCATTGATTTTCTCTATACTTTTAGGGATTCCCCTAGGATTAATTAATAACCCTATTTCAACCAATTTATCCCTTACATTCATTAATTTATTTTCATCTAATGAAATTATCAAATTGATTGGTGTTTGGGAAGTGTTCTTACCCGGGGATGCCCATGCATTTTTAGAGTGCTTGACCTTATTCTTATGTAATGTCCCCATTTTTTAGATTATCAGGATTAGCTTAGTTTGGTGACCCTCATAAGCTAATTAGGTTGTCAGAGGGGATCAGTTGGTAGAGCTAGTGGTGGGATTCCACTCTAGAGGTTCTAGTTGCCAGGTCTGCTCTTCGTTGGGGTTAGATTGGATGACTTAATATTTATAGTAACTAGTATTTTGGATATGGCTATGTTTAGCAGGGCACCTGCACAGTGGTCTCAGATATTTCAAGATTGATTATGCAGAATCTCTAGTTTGAGAGACTTACTATTTATAGTAAGTCTATTTTGGTTAGGTGGCTATTTTTGGCAAGGCAGTATGAGCTCGGGTACTATTGTAAGAAGTTAGAAGTATTTTTCCAGTGAGATTCCATGGCATCATGTTTTAATTATGGTTAATAAATTAAGTTTAATTTAATAACTTTATGAATTTAATGTTATAAAATAATGGCCATGTGTTGAGGAAGCTACATTAGTGAAAAGTGTGAAGGTGGAGCTTTTTCATAAAGCTTATAAATATAACATGAAAAAAGCCTTTTCACTCACCTTATGATAATTTGATGATTATTATGAATTTGTTCTTGGAGAAGGAAATCAAAATTCCTTGAGTATGCAAGGGTTTGGATATTTGGTCTTCATTTTGGAGAGAATATCAATCTTCTTTGCTAGATGTTTGCAGAGCTTGAATCTGAATTATCAATTGATATTATTTTATATCTAGAGAATTCTACAAGGAGAAAATTGAATTTTTGCAGGAGAGCAAG
Source organism: Chamaecyparis obtusa (assembly GCA_027943335.1). NCBI lineage: Eukaryota > Viridiplantae > Streptophyta > Pinopsida > Cupressales > Cupressaceae > Chamaecyparis > Chamaecyparis obtusa. The sequence continues at coordinate 364,888 of BSBK01003492.1, forward strand.
GCTTTAATGTGTTTCATCTTCATGTGTTGGAGAAAACACTAAATTTTTATTGGAATTTGTAGAGGATTCATTGAGTTTTGTATTGCCATTATAGAAGCCTATTTAATTTTAGAATTTGAGTGTTCAAGGTTTTCGTATGCATTTAATTGTGATTGTAAAAAATTCATGCTGGGTCATTACCATATTTGAATTGAGCTATACTTTGTTGGGAGTTTAATTTCAATATTTTAAGGCTATGTCATTGGTCTTTGTGGCTGCATCATTCTTCTAAGTTGCTGCATGACAACCATTAGTGGTTGTGTGTTCATTTCAAGGCTATTTTCAATGATCATGAAGGTTGTGTTACCTTGCTAGAGGTTGTGAGTGATTTCCTTTGGGTAGCATTTCATCTATAATAGACATTCCAGACTAAGGTGCATTATTTCAGAATAATATAATCTTTGTAATGAACACATTTTATGAGAAATAGAATTAATTTTTGTTTTTGATGAGCATTCAAAATGAAATAAATTTGTTGTTATTCAGGTTTGAATGTTGGAAACATTTTCAATAAAATTCTTATATGTTTGAAACACAAGAAATTGCAATTTAATTTGAGGAAAAACTAGTTTGCAATAGAGAGCCAGTTGGGATCATCACAGTGGTATCAGAGAACTGATCTTGTCATCCTTAAGGGTATAAGGATTTAGCAATGGTAGATAGATTTGTACCAAGAGGGCACTATACCCGCAGGGGTAGAAATTCACTACCTCCCAAAGGTAATGAACAAGGCCCACAGAATGAATAGATAGGAGACATGACCATGAATAATATTGGGAATGATATTGATAGGGAGGCCAAAGATGCCTTCAGGAATATTGTAGATGGTCAGAATCATATTGCAAATGTATTGCAACAACTTTCAGACACTCTTTAGTGTATCACATTACCAGGTGATTGTGCTAGAGATAAAGGTGTGCAGAGTCTTTCAGCTAGCTCACACATGTCATGAGAAGATGATAGGTTTGATTATAGAGTTGATCATACTGGTACTTATGACAGGCCTCTTCATCCTACTTTCTTGAGGCCAGAGTTGGATGCAGTTAGTGTAGAGATAGAGCCAACACCATTTTTTGATGATATGGTGGCACATTTTGTAGAATGGGATGCTCTTCCAGAGGCACTAAAAAGAAATTTGAATTTTGATAGAGATTTGACACAAAAACTAGAGCATTCTAGAGGTAGGCCAACTCTTGACATTAGGTAGAGGCCTAGGTAGGATGATCTTAAGCAAGCAACCAACAAGTTGACTCTAGCTCATTTTGATGGAAGTGGGAAGACTACCACTAGAGCATGGGTCCACAAGCTAGATACATACTTGTCACTTCGATCATCCTATGTCTGAGGAGGATACTATATAATTTTCCATGCTTTATTTAGATGGGGTAGCTCATGATTGGTGGTATCATGGGTTAGTGTCTCTGCATCATGATCATATTGTTGAGTACCAAGAGTTTGTGGATAGACTCATAGAGTGATTTTATAGGAAGGATACCGAGACTTAATTTAGAGAGTTAGCTTAGTTGAGACAGAAAGGTGGCCTTGAGGCCTTTATCAATGAATTTCAACACCTATCAGTTAAGGTTTATGACATCTCCGAGAGGAGGAGAGTCATGCTTTTCATAGAGGGTTTGTCTGAGTTGTATAGAGGGTGGGTTAAGTCCTGAGATCCACCTAATTTGCAAGATGCTATGAAGAAGGAAAGGAATCTTGAGCCTTCTATTTCACGGGGAAAGTCTACTCCTAGTCCTATTATCCATCCTACAGAAGAGGGACCTCCACCAGTTGTTGACAGGAAGAAATCTGTAGGTAGACTTGATGCCACTCGAGAGGATTTGAGGAGGAGGCAACTTTTCTATTGGTGCAAAGAGCCTTATGATAGAGAGAATTCTTGTTCTATGAGGCCTAAGGGTAGGGAAAATCACTCTATGTGGGTTTATTCTGGTGAGAGTGAGGTTGAGTCTTCTCATTTGGCAGCTGGTTTAGATATAGAGGAGGAGCAAAGAGTTACTCCAGAGTTTGGTCCTGATGCCAAACTATCTATGATTATGTTGTCCACCTTTGTGCCACTTCCCTCTACTTTTAGATTGAGGGGATTAGTGGAAGGACTATGTGTGTGAAAATTCTACCTAGCTGCAAACACAACACTTCAGTAAAACATTAGAGGTTAGAAAAATCAAAATCTGCTAATAAATGAAACTAAGCTAACCAGGCGATTTACTACCTTCTAGTAGGTGCAAGTATGGTATTCTCATATTAGACCAAGATCAGTGACAATGCAACACCTAAACGAAGGATTTAAAATGATGAAAGAAATGAAATATGAATGCAAATTAATCTATTTTTTATTTATTTTTTATGCAATTAGATGAAAAACTTGATATGAAACTAATCTAGAATGAACTAAAATGATATGCAATTAATCTAACAATGCTATGAAGATGAATTGAAAAGTATGCAAAAGCTATGAAAAATTATGAAATGATCTCACAAAATTGCCTATTGCAAAAGCTTTGTTCTTCAGTTGTAAATTTGCTAGAGTAATTGTGCAAATTTGAGAGATATCTTTGTGAAGAGCTGAGCCTTGTTTTTATAGAAATCCAGGGTTTGAGGATGCATTGAGAAAAGCCATAAATCACTCTTGATAAACTCAGGTTGATTTTTGAGTTAACAAGAAATTAAGAATAAATAAACTCATAAAATCATGCAAAATTAGTTTTTATCTCAAAATAGAGTTTAGTTCTCTTTTTCAACTCATCATCAAATGTTGAGTTTAGAAAGTTAACAAATTGAAATTGAAAATTGATTTAAAGTTAACTACTTTTTTGATTGTGCATGATTTATTTTGAGTTAATTTAAAAATAAAGTGATTTATTCTCAACTTAACTAATTTTAAATTTAAAATAACTATTTTATGGGTTAATCAATTATTTTAATCAAACTTTTACTCAAAACTATATTATTAAATATTGACAACTTGGATTTAATCAATTAAATAAATATTTAATCAATTATTCGTAGGAGATTTGATTTATTGTCAAAATTATATAATATAATTAGGAATAAATAGAATTAAATCTAATTAAATAATTAAGTGGTAGAATCAAATTTAATTAATTAAATATTCATCATATTCAATTAATCAACTTTAGGATAAATAATGACATTTATCACCAAATAATATTCAATTAAAGATAATTATGATAAATTAGGAATATTCAAGGAATATTCCCCAATGCAGAATTAAGATAAAATCAATTAAGATTTCGATGTGCAGATGTGCCTTAGGTTAGGAATTTGATGTTGATTTCGATCGAATTGTTGATGTAAGAGGTTAATGAACCTATAGCCCATTTTTGGGGTATTACATTTTTCCCCTCTTTGAATCACTGTGCGAAGCGTAGTGGTTCAAAGATTAGTCTATTTTTTATGTTTGAAACTAATTTGAAAGATGAACCGATTCCGAGACAAAAATTGATTGAAAGATTGGAAAAATCTGATTCAAGTCCTGGTTGACCAAGAATTGTGATGATGTCAACTATAGCAATGATGAACTAGTGATTATGAAAAAGTATCAAAATGCCTATTTTGAACCTTAAGATTACGAAGAAGTGAGTGACCTAATTCCAAACCTGATTGTCCAAAGGAATCAAAATGGTATCACATTTGAACCCTTCAGTTACGAAGAACCAAGGAAATAACACTAATGAACCGATGGTTATGAAAAGTTGATATAGTTTACAAGATAGATTAGGATACCAGATTGATATGGATCTCAATGAATCTGATATACCCTAAGTGATGTGGCCCAAGTGACGAGGTCTTTTGATTAATCAATAACTAGACATGGTTGTTGTCTTGATTACTAAAGGAAAGATCTGATTTACAGATCTGATTGATATGCGATACCATGCCCCCTTCGAGATTAAAATCAAAATCTGATAAGAAAAGTCAACATTGAATGGTTCAGAAGCCTGTTAATTGATTGAAGAAGTGATTATACACATTCGAAAATGTGTTCTGCATTGTTTGGAGGTCCTGAAGATCAAGTTTGATTAGGTTTGACCATGAGTTGACCATGGTTGACCAAGTTGAAATTTTGATAGTTTGATGTTAGGTAATCAGTTAAGTTCAATTCTAGATTTCTATGATGATTGAAGGTTGATTATGCAAGCAGTCGGCCGTCCTGGGTCCAAAAATTTTAAATCATGATTTTGACAATATAAATGATCTCAAATTTTGATTTTGATCCTGAAAATGAGTTCAGAACATCGAAATTAGCTAGTGGTTCCTTCTTGGTGATATGTTAAAAAGACCTTCATGTGATACTCAGTCCTTATGATGTGTTTAGCATAGTTTTGAAGAATTGTTTGAGTGTCAAGCTGATATGGGCAATCATGAGATAAATGTAATCATGCAAAGTGCAAAATGAGATGCAAACCTAAGACCTAGGACCTAGTAACTGATCATGTGTTGGTCATTTTCATCATTGAATTTTTATTAGGTAACCAGATAAATCAATACAACATCCACTAGTTAGGAAACTATGAATATTGATTTGTATGCACAAGAATCAGTACAACTCCCACTGGCTAGACAACCATGGACATATGATTATTGATTTTGTTTTCGGAATGTCAGATTAGATATAAGCACCAAGGCACAAATGCCAGGATGACCTAAATATCATGTCTATTTTGATATAGCAATTTGTATAAGCATCAAAACATAGACGTCGTGATGACCAGAATATGTCTTGCGGAACAAACACATCAAGAAGTCAAGAGATCATTCTAAATCTAGTGTGAATTACTCGTAGTGACCCTTTATCATTCACATCCTTAGGTAAGATCATGTTTCACAATAGGAGTAAGAACTTTCTCAAAAATACAATTGTTAGATCAAACTTCCTTGAATTTTCTGGGTATCAGTGGTTGAGGTATGCATGGCCATCCAATAAGAGATAGAGGCTCTTATAGAAAGACACCATTTCAATCCAAAATTTCCAAATTTGTAAGATTTTCACATACAAGCAAAAAACAAAGAAAAGATTATGCCCCCAGTCATCACTCTCTAAATCTTGTAAAGGACATCATTGAAGAGCTCAAAGGGACACAATATGCAAAAATCTCAATGTGAATTAGTAAGCATACAAGGAGATAAAAGCATGTAAAAGCATAGATTGTTTTCAATTTGTGTTGATGTTTGATTTCATTTTTGTAGATGCAAAATCCTTTCTAGAGAGGAGACAGACATAAAGACTCAGATGTAGCTTCAAAGTACTTTGACTGGATATGACTCATCTAAAATACTTAGGACTGTAGGATATGACTTTGGTTGCCCCCAAGTTTGAACATTGATAGGATACAGACGTTTGATTCAATTGGTGCACATATAGACTTTATTGAAAATAGGAATGCAGAAACAAACTAGGAGGTATGTACAAACTAAAGCAAGATTGAAAGTTGGAAGAGACCAAGATTGTGCTGATAGATGGAGCATTTTGAAACAAGTGGTGCCTATTTTTCGGGTTTTCACCATCTTGGCAGAGATTCTATTTTTCCTACCAAGGTGCCTGTTTCCAGGTTTTCACCAAGGCACTTTTTATTTTTCTCATTTTTTTGTATTTTTTATTTTTTTCAATTTTTTTGTACTTTTGATATTTTTTCATTTTCTTATGATACATCAAGGCACCTATTGCTATGTTTTTACTAGGATGATCATTTTTTCAGGACTTTTTTTTATTTTTATAGATTTTTTAGGATATTTTTTAATATTGAATGCCTTAGGCATAGAATTTCTTTAGATAGAGAATGTTGATTGGTTCTCAGAGCTGTTCTCCTTCAGTCATTAAGAGTTGATAGGCACCAAAGCCAAAAGTAGCAGTGATAACAAAGGGACCCAGCCAGTTGGGTTCAAACTTCCCCTTGCGTTCTCTATGTGATTGATTTTTAGGATTCTCTCTCAAGACTAGATCGCCAACCTGAAATTCTCTATATCTAACTTTCTTGTTGTAACCTCTAGATATTCTCTTCTGATATACTCTGAGATGATCATACGATATTTATTTGCACTCATCTAGTAGTTCAAGTTCTTGCAACCTAGACACTTTGTAGTCATCATCAGTTACTAGACCATGCATTCTAATTCTTAGTGATGGGATTTCAACCTCAATAGGTAGTACCACTTCAAACCCATAAACTAAAGTGAATGGTGTAGCCCTAGTGGGTGTTATGATACTTGTTTTGTAGGCCCAAAGAGATGGATTGATCATGAGATTCCATTCTCTTCCTATTTTATTAACTATTCGGTGCAAGATTTTCAATAGATTCTTGTTTGAAGCCTCTACTTGTCCATTCCCTTGAGGATAGTAGATTGATGACCAATGTTGTGTAATCTTGAATTTGGCACATAGATCATCTAATTCTCTATTCTTGAATTTTCCACCATTATTTGTGACTATAGAATGTGGAATACCATACCAACATATGATGTAGTTCAAAATGAACATAGAAATTTGCTTGTCAATTGCTTGAGTCAAAGGGACTATTTCTACCCATTTTGTGAAATAGTTTGTAGCTATTATGATATGGGTATGTCCATTAGAAGAATGAGGATGTATGGATCCTATAAGATCAAATTTCCATTGGTGAAAAGGCCATTGTGTAGTAAAGGGAATTAGATCTTTCCCTGGAGCATGAATTAAGTTACCATGTACTTGGCACTTTTGATAGTTCTTAGCAAACTTGATAGCCTATTTTTCCACTTCAAGCCAATAGTACCCAACCCTAATAAGTTTTTGAGTTAGTGTTAAACCATTCAAATGTGAGCCACATATACCTTCATGGACTTCCTCTAATGCACATTGAGACTCTTCCCATTCTAAACATCTAAGGAGTGTAACATCTAGACCTCATTTGTACAGATTGTGACCAATGATGAGATACCAGGATGCATTTTGGATAAGGTATCAGGAATGATTTGATCTTGGAGATAGGAGAAAAGGTTTTTATATTGAGATGAATCATGACCAACAATAGTGTAGATCATGCAGGTTTTAGGGGGATCATATGCAGGATAAGATAGTGCTTCCACCAGGAACTTGTAGTGTAGCTCATGTTCAAGATGCTGTAATAAAGTAGAGAGTGTTGTCATAGCATCAGTAGCCTTATTCTTTATTCTAGGAATTTTTTCAAAGGTGATAGATATGAAATATTTCTTTAGATCATCTACCATTCTCTTTTATGGGATTAGCTTTCCATCTTTCATTTGATACACATCATTGACTTGGTGTATTACAGGTTGTGAGTCTCCATGAATGTGTAGTTCTATTACTCTCCACTCAATTGCTATCTTCATGCCGTTAAGAAGGGCTTCATATTTAGAAATATTATTTGTGCAAGGAAACTTGAATCTGAATGCTTTAATGATTGAATATCCTTGAGGAGTGATGAACAATATGCCTACTCTAGATCCATTATGTGTATAGGAGCCATCAAAGAATAACTTCCATGCTCTAGAAGAAAGATTCATGATAGAGGAATTTGGGAATTCTATTTGAATTGGTGTATCATCAAACAAAGGTGTGTCAGCTAGTTGATCTGCAACTACTTGGCCCTTGATAGCTTTTCTTTCAACATATTCGATGTCAAATTCACTTAATAGCATCACCCATTTAGATAACCTACCTGTGAGGGCAACTTTCCTTAGGAGGTACTTTAGTAGATCAATCTTAGCTACCAAATGTGTAGTATGAGCTAACATGTAGTGCCTTAGTTTATATGATGCAAAGATCACAACTAGAGAAGCTTTCTCAATCATTGAATAGTTCTTCTCATATGCTACCAATGTTCTATTGATATAGTATATAGCTCTTTTCTTCTTGTTCTCATCATGTTGTGCTAGTAATGCCACTAGTGATGTATCTGTGGTAGAGACATAAGATCAATGGCTTCCCTTGTATAGGAGGCATCAAAATAGGAGGATTTGATAGATATTTCTTGATATGGTTAAAGTTCTTTTCACATTCCTCATTCCATGCAAAGGTTGCACCTTTATGTAATGTCTTTGTGAAAGGTTGTGATATGTCTGCTAGCTGAGATATGAAGTGTCTAATAGATTGTAATCTCCCTTGTAATGTTCTCATTTGACTAATATTCTTGGGAGGTTGCATCTCCATGATAGCTTTGACCTTAGCTGGATCAATTTCAATAACTTTCTTTGAAATAATATAGCCTAAGAGCTTTCCAGAAGTGACACCAAAAGCACACTTCTTAGGTTTTAGCCTAAGACTAAACTTCTCCATTCAATCTAGCATTTTTCTCAAATCATTTAGATGTTCAGATCTTATCATAGATTTTTCCAAAGTATCATCAACATAATCCTCCATAGTTCGATGCATCATGTCATGAAAGATAGATGTCATAGCTCATTGATATGTAGCACCAACATTCTTAAGCCCAAATGGCATGACATTCCAATAGAAGGTACCCCACGCACATGTGAAAGAAGTTTTCTCTTGATCTTTTGGAGAAATTTTTATTTGGTTGTATCCAAAAAAACCATCCATCAAAGAATACATATCAAATCCCACAGTCATGTCCACTATCATGTCAATATTAGGTAGCAGAAAATCATCCTTAGGGCATGCCTTGTTTACATTCCTAAAGTCCATGCACACTCTGATAGATTTGTCTGGTTTTGAAATAGGTACAATATTAGAGATCCATTATACATAATCAATAACATGGATGAATTCAGCTTTTATTAGTTTCTCTAATTCAACTTTGACCAAGAGTGCAACATGTGGATGCATCTTTCTCAATTTTTGCTTAACAGGTTTGACACCTGGAGCTATAGATAAATGGTGCATTATAAGGTTAAGATCCAACCTTGGCACATCTTAATATTTCCATGCAAATTTGATCTTATTTTCTATCAGGAATGTGGTAAATTTCTTTTTTTCTTCTTCTGATAAGGATTGTGCTACATGGATCAATTGTGGTTCTTCTATTGTTCCCAAGTTGATAGATTGAGTGGGCTCAATTAGAACTAGAGATCTGTCTTGTAAATGACTCAGAAAGACATCAAATATCTCATCCTTAGGCACCTCAGAGAGGTTTTCACCTTTGGATACATCTTTTATTTTTACTTTTGTAGGTTCTGAGACTGCCACAAAGTGGTTTTCACCCTCAAAACTCCTTTTCTTTTTATTTTTACTCTTATTCTTTTTACTAAGATACTTGATGTCTAACTCCATCATGCTAACACTTGGTTCACTGATGGAATTCATCATAGGCTTGACTGCATTGAGGTAGCAAGCAAGGGCATAGTCATTTGGAAAATTATAGATACCTTGGCTCGGATTCGTGGAGGTTTAGTCGAGAAGTTCAGGATGTTGGATAGTCAAAGTGGTGAAAGATTGGGAAATAGTGTTTATAGATATGGATCTATCATCATTGGTCCTAACCTAACTCTTGAGTTTGAAGGTGATATTACAACTCAAAATGTTCAATTCATGAATAGGCTCAATGTCATTGTGGGAGTCCAATTCAACCATATGTGGATCAGACTCGTTAAGTTCATTATTTCACTCTAGACTTACGTTGGGTTTAGGTGCATATTTGTGAATAACATCAATATGTTTATCTGTGATAAGCTCATCTTCCTCTGGAATGACTCCCCATTCATAGTCATTTGATTCCTCATCTATGCCTCTAGGAAAGCTGAGAATATGTGTGAAATCAAGACAGATTCCCCAAGAATGGTTACCCTCAAATTCTAATTTGAATTCATACTCATGGGAATCTATTTCAGAATAAATACCACCTTCCTCCTTGTCTATTTGGTTCTCTTCAAGATCAGCTAGTTCTTGTGGTGCAACTATCTCTTGTTCCCTCGTAGGTTCATGTGTGTCTACCACATTGATGTTCTCTTTAGGCTTTTCTTCATCTTTGAGTATATCTATTATTTCTTTGGGCAAATGCCCATAAGGAATAATCTCATTAGTGGTGTTTGAGTCGTCACTATTAGATTGTTGTGTTTCCTCTGATGATTGGATTGTTGCTGATGGTTCAATCTGTTCTAAAAAATGTGAAGAGTTCTTGCTAAGATAGAAAGGCTTCTTCTTATATCCTAGACCTGTTGCATTATTTTTTGTGTGGCCATGATGGTCAAGAGGTGATAGAAGACATTTTCCTTGTAGTCCTAGAGGTCCTTTTCTAGTATATCCCATTTTTGTGATCAATTTGTCCCCTAGTCCATATGACTTCTGAGGAATTTTTCTTGAAGTGGATTCACATTTCTGGATTGATTGGGATTGAGGCTCATCCTTGTATAACCATGTAAGCATGCCTTCTTCTTCCTCAAACTCTTTTTTAGATACTTATTTTGTGACAAAGCTTCCATTGAATATGACCTGGGGTTCTTTAGCTGTAGGTTTCACTTTGTCAGAAAGTTGTCCATAAGATTTAGGGGACAACGGGAGAGATGTGAAAGATAAAATAGGTTCTATTGTGTATTCTCCCATACCATTGTCTTTGATTTTGACTTCTTTAGCAATGTCTTCCATTTTGGATGTTGAAGCAATGTCTATCTGCTTAGTGGAAGATTCTCTATTATTAGGAACAAGTTTATCAACACTTTCTTTCAATGCATTGCAAGTCGTAGTGAGGTCAGATGGAATCGTCACCTCTACTCCTTCATAAGGAAATTTTACACATTGATGGTATGTGGAAAGAATAGCTCTCATTTCATGTATCTAGGGTCTTCCTAGAAGGATTTTGTAAGCCAAAGGTAGATCAAGAACTTGACATATGGTGTCTTTGATAACAGGTTATATTCTGATAGGTAAGACAATAGTTCCCTTGGAAGATCTTTCTTTCTCATCATATGCTTTGATAGTTATCTTCTTCTTAGGATCAATGGTAGCTTCAGAGAATCCCAATTGTGTGATCAAGCTGTAAGAATAAATATTGAGACCAACGCCTCCATCTATCAACACGCATTTGACACGATGGTTTTGGATCAAGACTTCAATGTGCATGGGCTGGTTATGCGTATGACTCAAGGAATTATCATCTTCCTTTGAAAAGGAGATATATTGTGGAGACGTTAGATGACCAACCATATTCTATAATCTCTCTAAATCAAGGTTGTCAGGAACATTGGATTTGAGAAGAGCTTTGTCTAGAATGGCTCTATGAGCTGGAGATATTCGAAGAAACTCAAACATGGAGATTTTTGCATTTGTATGCTGAAGTTGTTGGACAATATTGTATGATGTTGGCCTCATGTCTTTAGGATTTGATGATTTAGAGGTAGCCTTCTATTTAGAAATAGATGAAAGATTCAAAGGTATCTTAGGGACATTTGATGAATCTAGGATTTGTCCTTGCAGATGTGTCTAAGCTTGTGATTGAGTAACTGCATTTGCTGATTGATTTTCTCTATATTTTCTTACAATTATGATGACATTGCAACACTCAGATAGGAATGGTTCAACCATATTGATGACAACATTGTTTCCAAAGTAAGCATAATTGACTTTAGCACCCACATTAGGCTAAGAAGATGAATCTCTTTGACCATGTTTCAGAAATGGCTCTGTGAATGATGTATGATCATTATTGCTTTTATGGTTGTCAATTACAATTTCTCCATTATCAATTTTTTCTTGTATGATGTGTTTTAAGCATATGCAATTATTAGTCTTATGACCCTTATTGTGATGGAAGTCACAGAAATCATTTTCTCTCCACCATTTTGGTTTAGGTTTAGGATCAAATACCTTTATCTCAGGAAAGGACATGATGTTGTTGGCCAACAAAGTCTTCATGGCGGATTCCAAGGATTTTCCAAGAGGAGTAAACTTATGTTTAGGATCTGTAGCCCAAGGTTTATAGTCAGATGGCTTCTTGTTAGATTCTATTGCTTTAGCTTCGGAAGCTTTGATGGCTTGGGTGCCAATAGTGAGATTGAAAGCGGGTGTCTTAGATGGGGCATAGATAGTATCAACAATGCCATCTATGACGACACCCTTATTCTTGTTCTAGTTTTTTCCTTTGTCTTTAGAATTAGATCCAAATTCATACTTGTCCTTTTGAAGTGATATGTCTCCTTTTTGCACACGTACTTTCTCAATTTTGATTGCATTTTCTACCATTTTATTAAAGGATGTATGATTTTGCATTTGCAAATGGTAGTTGAGTTTTGGAACAAGATTGTTGATGAAAATTTCCAGCTTCTCAATTTTTGGAATGGGTCTAACATATAGAGAAAAATTCTTCCCATCATTTGAGAAAAATCAGAAATGGTTCTCCTGAGTTCTGTTTCAGATTGCAAATGCCGATCATAGTGACCGGATGTTGGATGTTGTAGGAGTATTTTTTAGAACCAATGAATAGCTGACCCTCCCAAAGATCGAGGGAAAAGATGCATTAGGTAGGTTGGTTCATGCTTAAACTCCATAGATTGAGTACATAATTCTTTGACATGATCTTGAGGATCAGAGTTTCCATCATACTTATCATATTTAGGTATTTCTGCTCGCTTAGGGAATGGCGGCATGTACAAGTCTTTATTAAATGGAAAAGGGCATAGAGATTCCATGGAGAACTCCTTAGGTTCCTTTTCTTTTTCAAGTTTGTTAAGTTTGACTTGCATGACATGCATATGTTTCATCATAGTTGTGATTGGAGTTTCTTCCTCATGTGTAATGATATCTTCAACATTAAAGTTGGGAGGAAGTTTAGCCCCTTGACAAGCTAACTCTAGGAAGTATGTTTCTTTGTCTTCCTTCAAGAAATGCCTCATCATTTTCTTGAAGTCATCATCATTTTGATATTGAGAAATTTTAGAAGGTGTGGGTTCTTGATCTACACCATGTTGTGATTGATGTCCTTGGGAACCATGGTTTGTCCCTCCTTGAGACATGTTAGGAGTTTTAGGACTCCTTGGGATAGATTGATGTGGAGTTTGTTGATCACCTCTATGGGTTGATGGAGGGGGGGGTGTATGTAACCAGTTTTTAATCAAAGATTGTTGAGACCATCATCTTCATAAAGACCTAAATTGTAGATTTTCTCAAAGGTTGGACCCACATGAGTAGAAAAAGGTAAGGTATTGGGTGCTTCTCTGGATTTCTTGTGTGAGGAAGCTCTAGTTTCCACCATTAACCTTGGATGAAGCAAAAGAGAAAGATGAAGACACTAAAGAATGACTTGATTCAAGAAGATCGAATGATGCAACCTTCTCAATATTGGATTGATTGAAGATTATATTGGATGTAAATGAAGGATATTGTGCCCTAGTAGTATGGGTAGACACCCAAAAGATGGTGGACATGAGCTCACAACACTTAGCCATTTTGTATGAAGACTTAATTTGAAGATAATTTTGACAAGGTTTTGACACAAGATGAAAAAGACTCAAATTGATAAATCAAAAGGCTAAATCAAACTCAAGAGACCACTTTAGGTAAATGATCAAATTCTTTCTAGTTTATGCTTTGTTCCTGACACAGTGAATATTTTGAAAGAATCTAGAAATAGGCTACAAAAACTAGATTCCTAGCAAATTTTGAAGGCTTCTAACAACTTTGACTTTAGCTTTGATATGAGTTTTGAAATTTTAGGATGACTTTTGACACCAGAAAGGATTTTTGCTTCAGATTTACAATTTTTTAGTTTTCAGTTTCAGATTGTTTGTAAGATATCGTCTGTTCAAGTTTGCAGATCTGTGTTATATTTTAGGATTGTTCATTTCCAAAGGACCAAATAGACAGCAAACACACAGAACAACAAGCAAAGGGAAGTAAGCAATCATCTCAAAACAATGAACAAGGGCAAAAGAAACCTTGCGCATGAACATGCAATAGTGACTTATTGTGCTAATCCCTAGGAATGCTAATTGTGTATGTTCTCAAAAGTTTTTCAATAACACACATAGTCCTAGAAAATAAAAAATTTGGCCTCGCTAGGGTTTTTAGTAATGGTTTGACTCTGCAAATTTTGTGATCTCAAGAGGGAGAAATCCAATCCAAGTGCACCGAGATTTTGACATAGTCCAAGAATTTAATCAATCAGGACCAACTAGGGAGATCTGACAGCCCAACAAGAGACTACACTTGTGTAGATTTCCTCCACAAGGACATTTATATAGCGGTTATTGCTACCATGGCAAAAATGGCTATTATCACTTGAGGTTCTATCCATGTGGTTGACCCAATAAAGGGAATGTCCACTACAGTTAACCCTCTCTAAAGGTGACTCACAAAAGATACCACATGGGGACTTTGTCCAGATCCAAGGATTTGAGTTTCTGATACTACCCAAAAAAGGAGTAGAGCATAATCTTCTAGCCTTATAACTTTTACCCAAACACAAAAGATAGATTAATCCAACATGCTAAGACTAAAATTATCTCACCAAGATTTGTGATGTCAACAACTATGTCTATCAATCTCTCCAGAGAGAGAATGTATTGATCAAAAGCTAAGGACCAAACCCAGTAGAATGTGAGACAATGACAATATCCTCCCTACCTACAAGGGGATCTATCATCAAGAAGAGCTTCACATGCATCAACAAGTGAATGAAGCCTAATCTCTCAAGATCATGCAAAAATAGTGTTCATAGGGCCTATTTACTATGTGTAACAGATATGCAAAAAGCAAATCTATGTTCGTTTTATAGCCCAAAACTAAAGTGTGAATTATGAAAGCTATAAAGGCACTCAAGCTTGACACAAGAGAGTTCATTTTATATCTAAATCGAAGTTTTATCAGATTGAATAGAATACCTGAGTTCCTCGCAATGCGCTTAGTATTTTTTTACCTATTTTAGCAATTTTTGAGCATTTGTCTTCTATCTTTTGTACCCACGGGATGTACCTGCACCTGCACCTGCAAACCACTATTATGAAAAACTTACCTATTCTTGTGCATGCAACCCATTGTTATAAAAATCCATCAAAAAAGAAACACAACTTGTCAACCCCATGTGGTAGAAAATCAGGTTAGTCAAAGATAATATGTCATTTGATAATTGAAAAACTTCTTGTCATAAAAAATCATATTCTGACTAGTCTGCACTAAATCAATCATAACTTTTGCAAATCAAAATGAAATTAATTCAAACCAATAGAAAATGAAAGCTAACTCAAATAACTTTAAAAAAATATAAATTTAGGATCTGTATCATGTCATATGTGCATGTACCAATAAAAAATCAATCGGATTTTATAAAATCATTTTATGACCAGTCTGCACTAAAATAATCATAACTTTTTCAAATCAAGACAAAATTAATCCAAACCAACAGAAAATGAAAGATAACTCAAATAAATTTCCAGAAATATAAATTTTAGATCTGTATCATGTCATATGTGCATGTACCAATAAAAACATCTGTCAGATTTCATAAAATCAGGTTCTAACAAGTCTCATGGTCGTGGGTTCGAGAGAAATGATAGAAATTTGATAGAATAAAATTGAAACCCATTTTAGGGCCCGACAGTGGGTGCCAAAAATGTGTGTGTGAAAATTGTACCTAGCTTCAGATACAACACTTCAGTAAAACATTAGAGGTTAAAAAAATTGAAATTTGCAAATAAATGAAACTAAGCTAACCAGGCGATTTACTACCTTCTAGTAGGTGTGAGTATGGTATTCTTAGATTAGACCAAGATCAGTGACAATGCAACACCTAAATGAAGTATTTAAAATGATGAAAGAAATGAAATATGAATGCAAATTAATCTTTTTTTTTTGGATTTTTGATGCAATTAGATGAAAAACTTGATATGAAACTAATCTAGAATGAATTGAAATGATATACAATTAATCTAACAATGCTATGAAGATGAATGCAAAAGTATGCAAAACCTATGAAAAACTATGAAATGATCTCACAAAATTGCTTGTCACAAAAGCTTTGTTCTTTAGTTGTAAATTTGCCAAAGTAATTATGAAAATTTGAGAGATATCTTTGTGAAGAGTTGAGCCTTGTTTTTATAGAAATCCAGGGTTTGAGGATGCATTGAGAAAAGCCATAAATCACTCTTGATAAACTCAGGTTGATTTTTGAGTTAACAAGAAATTAAGAATAAATAAACTCATAAAATCATGCAAAGACAGTTTTTATCTCAAAATAGAGTTTAGTTCCCTTTTTCAACTCATCATCAGATGTTGAGTTTAGAAAGTTAACAAATTGAAATTGAAAATTGATTTAAAGTTAACTACTTTTCTGATTGTGCATGATTTATTTTGAATTAATTTAAAAATAAAGTGATTTATTCTCAACTTAACTGATTTATGGGTTAATCAATTATTTTAATCAAACTTTTATTCAAAACTATATTATTAAATATTGACAACTTGGATTTAATCAATCAAATAAATATTTAATCAATTATTCGTAGGAGATTTGATTTATTGTCAAAATTAAATAATATAATTAAGAATAAATAGAATTAAATCTAATTAAATAATTAAGTGGCAGAATCAAATTTAATTAATTAAGTATTCATCATATTCAATTAATCAACTTTAGGATAAATAATGACATTTATCACCAAATAATATTCAATTAAAGATAATTATGATAAATTAGGAATATTCAAGGAATATTCCCCAATGCAGAATTAAGATAAAATCAATTAAGATTTCGATGTGTAGATGTGCCTTAGGTTAGGACTTTGATGTCGATTTTGATTGAATTTTTGAAGTAAGAG
This sequence comes from Chamaecyparis obtusa, assembly GCA_027943335.1. Lineage (NCBI taxonomy): Eukaryota > Viridiplantae > Streptophyta > Pinopsida > Cupressales > Cupressaceae > Chamaecyparis > Chamaecyparis obtusa. Next base: position 381,658 of record BSBK01003492.1, read on the forward strand.
GTTAATGAACCTATAGCCCATTTTTGGGGTATTACAAGGACAACCCTATGTTGCTATGTTGGACACTAGAGCCACACACAACTTTATTCATGAGCGAGTTGTTAGTCAGTGTGAGCTTCAGGTAGAGGATTTTGTAGGGTTTAGAGTCAAGGTAGCTGATGGCTACAAGTTTACCTATACCAGGCGCATCAGTCACCTCTCCTTATTTCTTGGTGATTATGGGCTGATATCTGATTTCTATGTGCTTGATTTGGGAGAGATGGATGTAGTTTTGGGGATGTAGTGGATATAAGAGATTAAGGATTTTTTCCTTAGCTTGAGCCTAATGTAAATTAAATTTGATTACCAAGGAAGAGAGTATGTGTTGCCAAGTCTTGCTAAGGAGATTCTACGCACTATGTCCTTTTGTGTAGTAGATAGTGAGGATTTTTAGAGGCATGAGTCCATTTAGGTAGAGAAGATTACACATCATGTCTTTCACAGTTTGCATATTTTCAGCTCAGATCAACAGATGGGAGAAGTTCACTTTGTGAACAACCCCTTATTTGATGTGGATGTTGTTATGACTTATGACAATCTGTTGTTTGAGCTCAATGATGATCCCTTATAGGTTTTGTATGATGATGATGTTTGGGATCCTATTAGTACACTTGGGTATCAGGAGGATTTTACAAGAGGCCAGCTAGGCCTAGCTGAGCAGTTTATAGGGGTGTACATGGTGAGGAGTGCTTACATTTTTACATTTGATCCTCACGTGCAGGGTATCTACAAGTTGTGGATTTATTCAGTGCATCCATTTGATGAATGGTATAATGGTTTAGTTAGCACAAAAATTAGGGGCAAGTCCAATCTATTGGTTGAGTTACTCTCGATTGAGTTTCTCCCGTGTGGCGATCATGTTGTAGCATCTTCAATTTGGGTGCTGAGTGCAGTTTCTCAGATGATGTTGTTTGTACTATTGATGCTAATGATTTCTTTATAGGAGTATGGTGATGATAGGCAAATTAACCTTGACCATCCTTGGGATTCGAGTGGATTGTGATGTTGCTTGTTTTTCCTAATTGATTGAGGACAAGAAATCTTGGGAAGGGAGGACTGTAATGTCACCATTTTTCATATTATTGGGATTAGCTTAGTTTGGTGACCCTCGTAAGCTAATCAGGTTGTCAGAAGGGGTTGGATGAAAAAGCTAGTGGTGGGATTCCACTCTAGAGGTTCTAGTTTCTAGGTCTACTCTTTGTTGGGGTCAGATTGGATGACTTACTATTTATAGTAAGTGGTATTTTGGATATGGCTATGTTTAGTAGGGCACCTGCACAGTGGTCTCATATGTTTCAAGATTGATTATGCAGAATCTCCAATTTGAGAGACTTACTATTTATAGTAAGTCTATTTTGGTCACATGGATATTCCTACCAGGGTAGTATGAGCTCAAGTACCATTGTGAGAAGTTAGAAGTATTTTTCCAGTGAGATTCAGTGGCTTCATGTTTTAATTGTGGTTATTAAATTAAGTTATTTTAATTTAATAACTTTATGGCTTTAATGTTATAAAATAATGGTGTGTTGAGGAAGCCACATTAGTGAAAAGTGTGAAGGTGAAGCCTTTTCATAAAGCTTATAAATATAACATGAAAAAATTCTTTTACTCACCTTATGATAATTTGATGATTATTGTCAATTTTTTCTTGGAGAAAGAAATCAAAATTCCTTGAGTGTGCAAGGGTTTGGATATTTGGTCTTCATTTTGGAGAGAATATCAATCTTCTTTGCTGGATGTTTGTAGAGCTTGAATTTGAATTATCAATTGATATTATTTTATGTCTGGAGAATTCTACAAGGAGAAAATAAAATTGTTGTAGGAGAGCAAGGGTTTAATGTGTTTGGTCTTCATGTGTTGGAGAAAACACTAAATTCTTATTGGAATTTGTAGATGATTCATTGAATTTTGTATTTCCATTATAGAAGTCTGTTTAATTTTAGAATCTAAGTGTTCAAGGCTGTCGTACACATGTAATCATGACTGTACAGAATTCATGATGGGCCGTAACATGTCTGAATTGAGTCATACTTTGCTGGGAGTTGAATTTCAATATTTTAAGTCTGCGTCATTGGTCTTTGTGGCTGCGGCATTCTTCTAAGTTGTTGTGTGACAACCATTAGTGGTTGTGTGTTCACTTGGAGGCTGTTTTCAATGATCATGAAGGTTGCATTACCTTGCTGGAGGTTGTGAGTGATTTCCTTTGGGAAACATTTCATCTACAACAGACATTCCAGACTAAGGTGCTTTATTTCAGAATAATATAATCTTTGCAATGAACACATTTTATTAGAAATAGAATTAATTGTTGTTTTTTATGAGCATTCAAAATGAAATAAATTAGTTGTTATTTGGGTTTGAATGTTGGAAACATTTTCAACAAAATTCTTACATGTTTGAAACACAAGAAATTGCAATTTAATTTGAGGAAAAACTAGTTTGCAATAGAGAGCCTATTGGGCTCATCACATCTTCTCTTGCCAATGTATTTGTAGAGGATTCCAAATTTTGGTGCTTGACACAGTATTACAATTACACAAGTTACTACTTTTATCCTCTTTCGGGATACTTGTTTGCTTGTACCACTCACTCCTTCCTTTTTTGAATCCATTTCTTTGAAACCACTCCACCTCCTCAGAGAATTTCTCATTCCTTTGCTCCAACTATTCTAAATTTGTCATGCCCAAAAAAATACTACACAAAAATGTACATTTTTTTTAAAAGTCCCCTAAAGTTACATGAAAAAGGAGAACATGCTGGGTTAGGACAATAGTGTTGACAAGCGAGGGACATCATGGCCAACAAGTTTATGTGGTGATCCCACTCACATACCCAGATTGGCCAACCTCCCTCAGCAATATGTTTAGGGTTGGTTAACCCCAACTGACTCAACTAAATAAGATTCCAATGAAACTAAAGGGATGAGTTTAGGATAAGGTTTACAAGTTGGTTCTAAACAACAAGTATGCCGATCTAGAAGGAATATCGATAATATCAAATTTTCAAGGGAGTTGGTTTACGAACTCCTAATCGATAACTATCGCATTCATAATATTATTACTTTATGCAATCGTAATAGTAGGTACATAAATAATAGGTTCATTGTCCAAATGTTTTATTAGGAATTAATTCAACCTAAAGTATATGTAATGCTGATAGAAATATTTAGATGAGCCCCCTAGGGACTACATTAATTAATAAATGAAATTGTCAACGAAGGAAGAAGGTCCTAGCAATAATTTAGAAAAGATAATTATACCAATAAATGTCTAAATCTCTAAAGTTTGGGGAGGGTTACTATACTAAATTAGTTAAATTCACAAAATATAACACCTATAAGAGTAACTAGATATTAAGTTTATTTAATATATAAAATTTAAATATGTATTGGAACAACTATTCTAGAATTAATTTAATCCAATAAATTAAATCTATATTCAACACTTAAATGAGATTAAATCATTAAATTAATATACATTTAAACAATTTATAATTAATAATATTAAACATGCTAATTAAAATTTAACTTAAATCAATTAAATATAATATAAATTCAATAATTTATATTAAATTAATTTATTAAATTAAATATACATTTAAATAGTTTATAATTAAGGTAAATAACATTAAATAATAAATTTACATATAAAACATACCTGATTAAATTTTAAATTAGATATATTAAAATAAATATATAAAAAAAGAACTTTTTAATAAATTACAAAACCCCGAAGGGGCTTCGGTGGGGCCCATTGGCCTTTGGCAACTGGTACCCTTCCAAGGCAGGGCCCACTGGCCTTTGGTAACGGGTACCCTTCCAAGCTAGGGCCCGCTATCCTTTGGCAGCGGGTACCCTGCCATAGTAGGGCCTGTTAGCCAATGGCAGCGGGTGCCCTACCAAGGTAGGGCCCGCTAGCCATTAGCAGTGGGTACCCTGTCGTAGCAGGGCCTGGTAGCCATTGGCAGTGGGTACCCTGCCATAGAAGGGCCTGGTAGCCATTGGCAGCGGGTACCCTATCGTAGCAGGGCCCACTGGCTAATGGCAGCGGTCACCCTGCCCAAGGTAGGGTCCACTCCCTTTGGCACGAGGTACGATGAAGTTAACCGCCCCCCAAAATACAACAAAACATTTATTTTTATAAATTAATTTTTAAAAAAAAACTTTTTTTCAAATTGGATTTTTTTTTTAAATTATTTTGTTGACTTGTTTTTTATTTATTTACTATTATTATATTTTTTTAAACAACTCTTTTTTGGGCTTCTTGGGTGGTGACCAAGATGGGTCCCACCCTCTTTTGTTTGCTTGCAACTAGATTAAAAAAAATAGTCTTTTTGACAAGTAGATAGGGATAATGTTTTTTTATTGACTATGGTATTTTGGAAAGTGTATGGGGAATTTAATTTCTTCCCCATACATTTTCCACAGACCTGTAGGTCTCTGTTTGGGTTTTTTTTTTGTCGTTTCTTTACACTTTATTTTTTTTGTTGATTGTTGTTTGCTAAAAGTCAATAGGAATTAACTTATGGAATTAGTTGCACCACTAACATATTGTAAAACCCTCTAAGGTTTATGGTTATCCATAATGAATCTTTTGAAATAATTTGTCATCATAAATAAATCAACAAGTTATCTAACCCTTTTATCTTCCTATTATTCTCAACATGAATTATATTCACACATAGTATCAATTTGAATTTTCTATTGAAAAGAATACTATGATAATCTTTCCTTAGAAAAACAATACAATGCAATAACAAGAGGAGAATGTAAACATAGTTTCATTTTCTTTTATTGATTTCAATAAGGATCTTTACATTTGTTTAGAGTAAAATACATTTTTTTTATTTCAACAATAATGTCATTCTATAATGAACATAATCATTTCTTTCCACAACTTGATATACATCCAAACATTTCAACGTTACAATAACAAGATTTGGAGTGTTTCTCCATTACATGATATCAACAAACACAACAAAATTTCTTTCTCATAAATGATACCAACAAGAAGGTTTTTTTTTTCAAAAGATTTTCCACATGAGCATGGCCACCAAAACCTAGCATAACAAGAGCATAACCATGGAGTGCTCACCTCCCATCCAAGGTCTCAAAGAGACCACCCTCGAGCTTGAAGAACCAAGGCTAAATGAGTACACTCAAACAACAACTCACAAATGCATTCACATAAACAAAACAAAAATGAACTCCATCAAAGGACTTGGCTTCACAAATGGGTCATCTATAAACCCATTGAAATAGGGTGAAGCTGAGATTTTCAAAAAGGATATTTCCATTCCAATATAAATTTACAACCAAGAGATTTCCATGCCTTCCAAAAGCTACATTATCACTTGTTCCATACACAAGACTTCACTCTTATCACTCCCCAATACAAAGATCACAAGCATGGCTTCATGGAGCCCCTACTCCATGAAAATTTTCCCTCTTCTCCATGAGAAGAGACTCTCAACTATAATGGAAAGCCCAACTAACCCCTTCACCCAAGGCCACCACTTCCCTCCCAAGTGTGAGTGATGCATTGTACACCCATGAACAACATACCAATCAAAACAACAAGAAAATGATGCAAAAATCAATATCCACACATAACCCACAACAAAAACAATTTAAATAACAAGCAATGCATACATTTCTACTTATTCATTCTACACAACAACATCTAAACTAAAATTACAAGGAATATTTCCTTCATGGAAAGAACACCAACCTTGGTCCAATGCAAATGGAAAATGAGGTTTGAGAAGAGCCTTTTTTCCTTTTCTTTGACTTCCTTCTTCCAATTCAAAAATTATAAGTGTCTCTAAATTTAGAGAGTGGGTGAACAACCACTAAGTCCCACAAAGCCCTCTAAAAAGGCCTCCAAATCCTACTCATCCTCTAGCAATAAATGTGAGTTGACTACTAGTCCTTGGCCTTACTTCTTGTCCCCCCCCCCCCATAATGGTGAGTTAAGTTGGGAGTGTGGAACAAGTCAAAGCATGTGGGCTTCTCTATTTTCGCCACTTTTCAAGAGTAGCCTCTTTGGAGTGGTGTAAATGTGATCTAGGCCTTCCTATAGGCAAAATCTAGCCCCTAACTCAAGGTACCCCCACATGGTTAGCTTATTTTCACTAAAAAGGAACTCTAGGGCCACTTTTAAGCCCTCTAAAGTTCAACTAGGGTTTGAATTCGAATTTTAACTTTATGGGATGTCATGCCCATAAAAATTATGCACAAAACACACCAAATTTTTTTTTTAAAGGGTATATAAGTCTAAGTTTAGAGATTAATAGAGAACTAAAGTTGAAAGGATAAGCGCCATCAGGAAGGCTAACTATTGATTGAAGTAATGCATGGCGAAGGGTTAACGAACTTGCACAACTAAAACAAGTTGAAAGTCCCAACGACTATGAGGCTATTCTATCCATTTGATTTAAACATTGATTATCTATAGCAATGATGTGTGCCATGCAAATTTTTAATTGAGTCTTAGTTATTCTGATAACTTTTATTAATTCCTAATGATCACTCTACAAATAATTTATGTTACTAAAACCAAATATTTTAACGAATTTAGTAGAATAGCTAAAGGTTAAATGAATCCATTCTCAGATGTCAATTTACATCAAAAAATTCAATCAAAAGGTTTATCTAACATTCTCTAATTGATTAACAAATTACTAACTATTTAATTAAAATAACCTTTTACTAAAATTGATTATTTTTAATGAAACTAAACAAGATAAGATCAAATATCTCGATAACATTTACGTTTACTAGGTAGATTTCAATAAAATCAATTTTTGTAAATTAAATTAATGATCAACTCATGAAGCATTAACTTAATAAACACACACACACACACACACACACACACACACAGATATATATATATATATATATATATATATATATATATATATATATATATATATATATATATATATATATATATATATATATATATATATATATATATATATATATATATATATATATATATATATATATATATATATATATATATATATATAATTTAAAATATTTATTAAATAATATTTTATATATAGTTTAATAATATATTAAGAAATATTAAATTTAAATTAATAACATATTAATTTATTATTAATTCAAAGATAAAAATATTAATTAATTAATAATTTTAATATATTAATTAAATAATACATATACTAATTAATAATATATATATTATTTATAAAGTATTAATTATCAATTATTAATAAATAAATAAAAATATAAAATAAAAATTAAATGTCATAGCCATACCATACTTAGCACAAGTATTAGGGGTGTTAGTGCAAGTATTAGGGTGAAGTCCCATAGGGACTTGCATGGTCCCCCACAATGTCATGCACAGGAGTACTTCTTGCGCATGGTAGCATGTGGGAAGGGGGGCGGGGCCCGCAGGTCCCGCCTTAAAAAACTTTTTTTTTTATATTAATTTTTTTTTTGAAGTTTGTTTATTAGATAACAAAGATTCAACGTGGGTGGGTAATGTATAAGGCATCTTTTATTATTTTTAATTTTTTTTTTTGAAATAAATTGAATTACATCCTATTTTATAAAAAGTCTTCATGTAGTTCTGATGGGTTTCTTGGGTGGTGACCTAGATGGGTCCCAGCCAAGCTGGCTTATTTGAGGAAGACTTGACTAGCATATTCATAAATATATATTTTTGAAGGTTAGAATAGGCTTTTTTTTATAGCTTTTTAAAGTTATATTTTATAGCCAAGTAGATCTAGGAAATATTATTTTAATGACTGTGTGTTGGAAAATGTATGGAAAAATTTTCCCATACATTTGCCAAAGACCTGTAGGTCTCTTTTTTTTCACATTTCTCATGTTTTTATTTGACTTGTTTTGTTTTCTTCTCTCTTCTTTTTGATTGCATTTATCCTCTAGATCATCTAAAATTCTATGAGATTTATTTTGATCTAGATTAGTATACATGAACTTCAACATAAAATTTGTCATCTAAACTATTGAAATGTCAACTTATATTCCTCACAACATAAAATGAAAACTTTTTTTTTTCTACAGCAACATCATACTAATGAAATAGAACTTGAAAGTTTCATAGCATCTTATTATGACAATAAACATTTACAATACCTATTAAATTCCAACATGAAATCTAATCATGAAACTTTACAATACTAGATTCAAGCTACCATTTCTCTATTTTATTTATTGAGTCCAATTTATGATCACAACATCATTTTTACAAGACTATCCCAAGGAGATACTCATGAGAGCTCTAATATATCATTACAATTTTTTTTACTCCTTGAAGTGCAATCAAAATATACAACATAATGCATTAGCCTATTCTTTGTGGATTATATATATTTACACAAAACATAAATCTTTCAAAGGAAAAATACAACCACACAATACCTTCAAAACTTTGATGCCACAACACTAAGATACAAACACAAGTTTTGAAGTGATAACTCCATTACAAAGGATATACATAGAGCTCATGGAATTCACAAGAGATACTCTTCCCTCTCAAGGGTGAGTATGGCCTTGAGAACTCCCTCAACAAAACACTACAACACATACAAGAAAACTTCAAGAACTAACAAAAGAAACTACACATTTACAATGCAAAGAAATCTTGCACTACAACAAGCTCAAGATTCACATAACATCCACTATCACAAAATAATAAGATCACAAAACATAAACACTACAAGCACACAATAACTAGATTTTTGCATACAAAAAATAAACATACATGAAAACTCTTTCTCTCAACATGAAAATAAAAACAAACAAAATGAAGAATACCACCAACCTTGATCCAAGCTTATGGAAGAAAGTTGTTGAAGATTTTTTCCACTTTCCAAAGTCCTCTCCAAAATAGCTAAGTCTCCAAATCTAGAGAGTGGGTGTCCAACTCTTCCAAAAGAAGAGTCCCCTCTAAAAAGGCCTCCACACACTCTCCTAGGGATAGGATCTCACTCTAATTGGATGAACTTCATGAGCTTCTTACATGGTTTCCAAAAATGGATTCCTAAAAATTTAGTCCAAAAAGGTGGACCAAAGACTTAGCACTTTATTGGATGAAACTCTACCCAAGACTTTGCTTTAAAAGTGGATTTTCGACCATTTTGAAAATCCAACTTTTGGAGAGGTCTTTTGGTCAACATGGGGTTGTCCTAGGAAGAAAAATGCCCCTTACCCATAGGTATATCAAGTGAGATTTTTAAAAATGGCCCTAACTCTTCCCTAGACACCTTTTAAGCCCCCAAAAAACCCATACAAAGTTCAAATTCTAAATTCATTGATATGACAAAACCTCAAGCCCCATAACCAAGTGATTTTCATGGGGATCCTAAAAGGTACCTTCCTAGGTTGGTGTTCAACCAATCCCCAAGTGGACATGTCATGGCCACAAGTACACACACATGTGTCAAGTGACACAAACAAAAAGAGACACATCACAAGCCATGTGGCATATCCACTTGGGCATTCTCACATAAATCACATTTACAATTAACAAAAAAATCAAATACATTCATGCATCATACTTTTATGAATTAAATACGTTACAACGAGGTTTTTGGCTTCTCACTAGAAGCAACCTTGGCTCAAACTAATTTTCACATTGGTCTCTATGATGGTTCCCCAAATTTAGCATGGCCTATTTCCCTGCACACTCAAGTCCAATATCAGTGGTCCAATGAAATATACACGTAAATTCCATGACTTAAATAATCAAATAATTCTCAAGAAATTAATCATAATTAAGTCAAAATTTCACATGGCATAATCATTCATTTATAACTTACATAAATCACATCATGAAATATACAATTCTTCACTAAATTGAACTTGAAACATAATCATTGCATACATACATAATTTAATTTGCAAATTAAATATCCTCATGACATCATAATTCATTCATTATACAAAATTAAAAACACACATGTAGGTTCCTAACTGATGTCTTAGTAATCATCATCCAAACATAACATAATGCGCATCAATTACTAAAGTGATAAAATCATAACATAAAATGTTAGTACTCCAATAAGCATCAAAATATAATCATCAAATTTGTCTATCATAATGCAGAAATTGAATAGCTATGATAGGCTTAGGGTGAGGCCTCACATCCTCCCCCCCTAGGCATGAACTTCCTCTTGGAGCTCATAAAAAAGATGGGGTTACTGTTCTCTCATCTGCGTTGCATCCTCCCATGATGTTGTATCCTCATCATAGCAATCCCACAGGACATTAACCTAGTCCAACTCTTGGCCTTGAAGTGCTAGTGTCTAACAATCAAAAATGTGGATTGGCTCCAAAGCCAACTGACCATCCAACTCCACTTGCAAGGCATCCAATCTATGATATGAGTCTCATAAAAAATATACTTTCTCAACACTGACACATGAAAAATATCATGGATGCTTGACAGGCTCAGTGGCAAAGCAAGATGATAGGTGACAGGACCTATCCACTCAAGTATCTAAAAAGGGCCAACAAATCTAGGTGCAAGCTTAGAGCCCTTTCCAAATTAGATTGGACTCTTATGAGGTTGCACTCTCAAAAAGACCCTATCTCTAACCTGATAACTATGATCTTCCCTCTTTGCATCTTCATACTTCTTCTGCCTCTCTTGTACCTCCTTCAGACACTGTCTGATCAATGTCACTTGCTACTTTAACTCTCACACTAACTCATGACCTAAGGAAACTCTATCCTCAATATGGTCCCAACTCAATGGTGTCCTACATGGTCTACCATATAATGCTTGATAGGGAGGCATACCCATAGAAGTGTGATGCCCATTATTGTAGGCAAAATCCACCAAATGAAGGTACTCCTCCCAACTAGTCTAATGATCCATGATATACATGTAAAACATATCCTCCACTACTTGATTTACCCTCTCTGTCTGACCATCGATCTCTAGGTGATAAGCGGTGCTAAAATTGAGCTTAGTGCCCAAAGCTATCTGTAATCCTCTCCAGAAAGATGATGTGAAGAGAGAATCCTGATCTAAAATAATCTTACAGGGTATGCCATGAAGTCTAACAATATCCCGCAAGAAAAATTGTGCTACTCCTGGGGCTATAAAAGTGGTCTGAACAAGTGAAAAGTGGGCTACTTTGGTCACCTTGTCAACTATCACCATGATGGAATCATGGCATCAAGATGACATAGGGAGACCAATGATGAAGTCCATGGAAATAACATCCCACTTCCACTTTGGTATCTCATGAGGCTAAAGAAAACCACCAAGGTGACGATGCTCTACCTAAACCCTCTGACACTCAAGACATTGTGCCACTATCTCAGCTATATTTTGTCTCATTCCTAGCACATGATATAACTGTCTCAAATCTACGTGCATCTTCTTGACTCTGAGATGTGCTGCATAATGTGCCCTATGAGCCACTAGCATGATGAATACTTGCAAGTCACCGGAGGATGAGATATAGATGTGTCCTCTATGGCATAAAAGCCCATCGAAATATAGGGAATAACCTGAATATTTACCCTCAAGAGCACTTTGAGACCGAATGACCTGACTAACCTCTGCATACCAAACATCCTCATGCAAGTGATGTAATATCTGATCCCTTAATTTTGTACCTACTGTCATAGAGTAGACCCCATGGGATCTCCTACTTAGGGCATCAGCAACCACATTCTCCTTCCCCTTGATGTAGTGGACATCAAAATCATACTCACAAAGGAATTCCATCCACCTATGTTGTCATGCATTCAAGCTCAGCTGAGAGAAGATATACTGTAAGCTCTGATGATTTGGATGGAGCTCAAAATGATGACCCAAAAGAAAATGCTGCCATCTCACTAAAGCATGGACCACTGCAGCTAACTCGAGGTCATGAGTGGGATAATTGGGCTTGTGAGTCTTAAGTTTCCTAGACTCATATGAAATGGCTCATTCGTTATGCATAAGAACTACTCCCAAACCATCTAAGGAAGCATCTGTGCATACAAAAAAAATCCCCTGAAGGATTAGGCACTACTAGAATAGGAGCACTAGTAAGTGCCTTCTTGAGTTCCTGAAAGGCCCTCTCACACTTCTCCATCCACTCAAATTTTTTTCCCTTATGTTGAAGAGAAGTGATGGGGTGTGCCACTCTAGAAAAACCCTCTACAAAATGCCTGTAGTATCTTGCCAATCCCATAAAACTTCTAACCTCATTCATGGAAGTAGGTGCAGGCCAATCCATGGTGGCTCTAATCTTAGATGGATCTATTGAGATTCCATCTCCTGAAATAACATGGCCAAGGTAATGAATATTTTTCCTATAGAAATCATATTTGGACAAATTGCCATATAATTAATTATCTCTAAGACACTGCAAAACCTGCCTCAAGTGCTCTTCATGCTCCTCTTCATCTAGTGAATAAATTAGGATATCATCAAGAAACACAATTACAAACTTATCTAGGAAAGTGTGGAATACCCCATTCATAAGGCTCATGAAAACTATCACAGCATTGTTGACTCTGAAAGGTACAATTGTGAACTCATAATGCCCATATCTAGTATGGAATGCAGTCTTAGGAATGTCACTGTCAACAATCTATAACTGGTGGTAACCCAACTTAAGATAAATCTTTGAAAACACTTTATCACCCTTAAGCTGATCAAATAAATCATCAATCCTGGGGATTGGATACTGATTCTTGATGGTAAGCTTATTAAGCTATTGGTAATCCATACAAAACCGCAAGGATCCATCCTTCTTCTTAATGAAGATGACAGGTGTGCCCCAAGGTGAAACACTAGGATGAATGTGACCCTTCTCCAAAAGTTCCTCTAACTGAATCTTGAGCTCATTAAGCTCATTAGTGGTCATCCTGTAAGGTACTCTCAAAACTGGAGCAGCCCCTGGAACAAGATCTATATGGAAATCAATTGCTCTACAAGGAGGCATGCTTGGTAGCTCAGTAGAAAACACATCTACAAATTCCTAAAGTATAGGATAATCATCAAGGGATGGTTCCCTTACCTCCTCATCCTCTCTATCACTGATAGTAATAGAAAAAAGCTAACATCCCTTCTGCATGTTCTGCTTAAGCTACATGGTAGAGATCATACAAAGAGAGATGCCTCTCTGAATCCCGCAAATCACAATAGGTGTACCATTATCATCAAGGCACTTGATCCTCTTTAATAGAAAATCTAACTTAGCTCTATGGGCATAAAGCCAATCCATACCAAGTACTATGTCATAGGAACTAAGAGGTGTGATATGAAGATCCATAGTAGTGATGAAATCACCAATCTACACCTAGCTATCCTTCACTAAAGAGTTGACTGACACTCTAGACCCTAATGCTAACTCTACTTCCCAACTAACTTCCTATCTTGCTACCACAAGCCCACAATGCTCCACAACAAATGGAGATATAAAAGAATCATTAGCACCTAAATCAAACAGTATAGTAACACTAATACCATTGATCATACCTACAGCCTCTATTACTCTGGCCTAGTGCTCAGCCTGGTGGTTATCAACCGCTGCAAATACTATGTGAGACTTTCCAAAGTCTCCAATGGTATGCTCTGAAGCTGCCACACATTGACTGCCTGACATCTGACCCTATGGAAAATCATGAGCTAAGTGCCCCATGGCACCACATGCATAGCAAGGACCTCATGTGAAAGTATGTACTCCTTGTGGCCTAGAGAATGACTGACCACTAGTCCTACTAGAAACACTAAAACCCCCTCGAGAGGACTGTTGAGTCCATGCTGGGGTTGCATCCATATACTTCTATTGCTAATCCTTTTTTTGTCCCTCTTCCTGCCACTATTTGGGCTTAGAGCCTTGATGTCCCTGTTGTGGCTTCTGTTTCTAGTTTTGTTGAGTCTACTATTGTGGGTTCTTGTTAAAAGATCCTAAGGAATGTTTGTTATTACCCTTCTAGTGACTCTTTTGGTGCCCCTGTGACTATGATGCGGAGTTAGAGTTCTGAGAGCTATCACAAGCATCTCTAGACTTACCCTGAATCTCTTCTGCAACCAAGGCCATTTCTATAGCCTCATGAAGGGTCTTTGGTGAGGTCATGTGAACCTATCCCTCTATCCAATCATTGAGTCCCTTAATGAAACATTTGATTCATAGCTTTTCACCCTTCATGTAGTCTACATATGGTAGCAACTCAAGGAATTGGGTCTCATACTCTAGCACTGTGAGTCCCCTCTGCTGGAGCTTGTGGAACTCATCAATCTACCTCTGTCTATAGTGCTCTGATAGGTACCTATTTTGGAACCTCTCTAGGAATGTTTCCCAAGTCATAGTGTCTATAGTGGTGTTGTTCTTATATTCTTCCTATTTCCACCATGTGGAAGCACCTCCTCTCAAAAGGAGTACTGCAAAATGGGCCTTAACATTGCTATCATACTGACTCAACCCAAAGCACCTATCTAATCTCAAAAGCCATAACTTGGCATTTGTACCCTCTGTAGAACCATAATACAAAGGTGGCTGTAACTTTAAGAGATCTCTAATATGGTCCCCAACATCCTGAGGTGCCCTCTGAACAATTTCAGGTGGTGGTTCCGGCATGTGAACTGACTCCACCTCATTTTCCCCCTGCCCTTCCTCACGATCTCATGGAAGACTCCTAGTCCTCTCCCTAACCTATGATCTCTATCCCCCGGATAGCTAGTGCTCTAGCTAAGGATTAACTGGAGGTAATCTCTCCTTAATAACCCTGATGAGGTTCTGTAAGGCTAATAGGATCTCCTAATTAGGGTCTGGTGGTGGTGGTCATTGATTAACTATTGATATCTCATCCCTTTGTTCTACTTTCTCGTGAGCTAAGGGAGCTCACCTAGCCCCTCGTCCTCTAATATGTCTTTGACCTTGATGCGAAAGGGGACACATCCTAGCAATTCAAAAGGTTTAAAGGTTAGCTAAGAAATGTAATGGGTTTAGGTTCCAACGTTGAAACCTAGGCTCTGATACCAAGTGTCATGCTCATAAAAATTATGAACAAAACACACCAACTTTTTTTAAAAAAAAAGGGTATATAAGTCTAAGTTTAGAGATTAACAAAGAACTAAAGTTGAAAGGATAAGCCACCATCAGGAAGGCTAACTGTTGACTGAAGTAATGCATGGCAAAGGGTTAGTGAACTTGCACAACTAAAATAGGTTGAAAGTCCCAACGACTATGAGGCTATTCTATCCATTTGATTTAAACATTGATTATCTATAGCAATGATGTGTGCCATGCAAATTTTTAATTGAGTTTTAGTTATTTTGATAACTTTTATTAATTCCTAATTACCACTCTACAAATAATTTATGTTACTAAAACCAAATATTGTAATGAATTTAGTTGAATAGCTAAAGGTTAAACGAATCCATTCTCAGATGTCAATTTACATCAAAAAATTTAGTCAAAAGGTTTATCTAACATTCTCTAATTGATTAACGAATTACTAACCATTTAATTAAAATAACCTTTAAATAAAATTGATTATTTTTAATGAAACTAAACAAGATTAGATCAAATATCTTGATAACATTTACGCTTACTAGGTAGATTTCAATAAAATCGATTTCCAAAAATTAAATTAATGATCAACTCGTGAAGCATTAATTTAATAAACATATAAAATATATATATATATATATCATTTAAAATATTTATTAAATAATATTTTATATATAGTTTAATAATATATTAAGAAATATTAAATTTAAATTTATAACATATTAATTTATTATTAATTCCAAGATAAAAATATTAATTAATTAATATATTTAATAATTAATTAATTAATTATAATATATTAATTAATATTATATATATTATTTATAATGTATTAATTATCAATTATTAATAAATAAATATAAACATAAAATAAAAATTAAATGTCATAGCCATACCATACTTAGCGCAAGTATTAGGGTGAAGTCCCATAGGGACTTGCGTGGTCCCCCACACTGTCATGCGTAGGAGTACTTCCTGCGCATGAGTACTTACTGTGCATGGCAGCATGTGGGAAGGGGGGCGGGGCCTAAGGGACATGGGGCCCACGGGTCCGCCCTTACAAAACTTCATTTTTTTATTTTAAATTTTTTGTTTGAAGTTTGTTTATTAGATAACAAAGATTCAACGTGGGTGGGTAATGTATAAGGCATCTTTTATTATTTGTGAAATTTTTTTTTGAAATAAATTGAAATACATCTTTTTTTTATAAAAAGTCTTCATGTAGTCCTGATGGGTTTCTTGGGAGGCGACCTAGATGGGTCCCACCAAAGCTCACTTATTTGAGGAAGACTTGAATAGCATATTAATAAATATATATTTTTGAAGGTTAGAATAGGCTTTTTGTCTTAGCTTTTTAAAGTTATATTTTATAGCCAAGTAGATCTAGGAAATATTATTTTAGTGACTATGTGTTGGAAAATGTATGGGAAAATTTTCCCATGCAATTTCTAGAGACCTGTAGGTCTCTTTTTTTTCACATTTCTTGTGTTTTTCTTTGACTTGTTTTGTTTTCTTCTCTCTTCTTTTTTATTACATTTATCCTCTACATCATCTAAAATTCTATGAGATTTATTTTGATCTAGATTAGTATACATGAACTTCAACATAAAATTTGTTGTCTAAACTATTAAAATGTCAACTTATATTCCTCCCAACATAAAATGAAAACTTTTTTTTTTTCTACAACAACATCATACTAATGAAATAGAACTTGAAAGTTTCATAGCATCTTATTAGGACAATAAACATTTACAATACCTATTAAATTCCAACATGAAATCTAATCATGAAACTTTACAATACTAGATTCAAGCTACCATTTCTCTATTTTATTTATTGAATCCAATTTATGATCACAACATCATTTTTACAAGAACTATCCCAAGGAGATACTCATGAGATCTCTAATATATCATTACAAAATTTTTTACTCCTTGAAGTGAAATCAAAATCTACAACATAATGCATTAGCCTATTCTTTGTGCATTACATATATTTACACAAAACATAAATCTTTCAAAGGAAAAATACAACCATACAATCCCTTCAAAACTTTGATGCCACAACACTAAGATACAAACACAAGTTTTGAAGTGATAACTCCATTACAAAGGATATCAAAAGAGCTCATGGGATTCACAAGATTCTCTTACAATAACATTAAACCCAATACAAAAGTGATCCATATTAAAACTGAAAACATCCTCAACTCTTCAAGCTTTCAACTCCCACCATGAAGTCTTCAATGGCTCCAAATCTAGGAATAAAAATAATAGGCCAAGGAGTGCTCACCTCTCAACCTAGGCTTCTATGAAGCCACCCCTGAGCTAGGGGCACCATCACAAGGACAAGGAGACAATCAAGAAAACCCACAATAACAACACATACAACATAAAACATAATGAAATCTCCCTTCCAAGGTTAACACAAAGAGTCTCAAAATGACTCAAAAATAGGGGTGAAGGTGGAACCATACTCAAGAGGAGAAAGAAAATCTCATGATAAGAGCTAAGCCATCACTTGGCTTCCTCAACATGCATCTTTCACCACAAACATAATTTCACAATCTCCTTATGACCCCAAATATTTAAAACAAACAAAAGAGATGGCTACATGGAGCCCATACATCCATGTTTCATCCCTCTCCTATCTAAGGAGAGACTCTACACCCTTGAATGTACCAACAATCCCTTCACCCCCAAGGCTACTCTTCCCTCCCAAGGGTGACTATGACCTTGAGAACTCCCTCAATGAAACACTGCAACACATACAAGAAAATTTCAAGAACTAACAAAAGAAACTACACATTTACAATGCAAAGAAATCTTGTACTACAACAAGCTCAAGATTCACATAACATCCACTATCACAAAATAACAAGATCACAAAACATAAACACTACAAGCACACAATAACTAGATTTTTGCATACAAAAAATAAACATACATGAGAACTCTTTCTCTCAACATGAAAACAAAAAAAAACAAAATGAAGAATACCACCAACCTTGATCCAAGCTTATGGAAGAAAGTTGTTGAAGAGCTTTTCCACTTTCCAAAGTCCTCTCCAAAATAGCTAAGTCTCCAAATTTGGAGAGTGGGTGTCCAACTCTTCCAAAAGAAGAGTCCCCTCTAAAAAGGCCTCCACACACTCTCTTAGGGATATGATCTCACTCTAATTGGATGACCTTCCCAAGCTTCCTACATGGTTTCCAAAAATGGATTCCTAAAAAGGTAGTCCAAAAAGGTGGACCAAAGACTTACCATTTTATTGGATGAAACTCTACCCAAGACTTTTCTTCAAAAGTGGATTTTCAACTATTTTGAAAATCCAACTTTTGGAGGGGTCTTTGGTCAACATGGGGTTGTCCTAGGAAGAAAAATTCCCCTTACCCATAGGTATATCAAGTGGTCTTTTTAAAAATATCCCCAACTCCTCCCTAGACACCTTTTAAGCCCCCCAAAAACCCATACAAAGTTCAAATTCGAAATTCATTGATATGACAAAACCGCAAGCCTCTAACTAAGTGATTTTCATGGGGATCCTAAAGGGTACCTTCCTAAGTTGGTGTTCAACCAATCCCCAAGTGGACATGTCATGGCCACAAGTACACACACATGTGTCAAGTGACACAAAGAAAAAGAGACGTGTCACAAGCCATGTGGCATATCCACTTGGGCATTCTCACATAAATCACATTTACAATTAACAAATAAATCAAATAAATTCATGCATCATACTTTTATGAATTAAATACATTACAACGAAGTTTTTGGCTTCTCACTAGAAGCAACCTTGGCTCAAACTAATTTTCACATTGGTCTCTGTGATGGTTCCCCAAATTTACCATGGCCTATTTCCTTGCACACTCAAGTCCAATATCAGTAGTCCAAGGAAATATACACGCAAATTTCATAACTTCCACAATCAAATAATTCTCAAGAAATTAATCATAATTAAGTCAAAATTTCACATGGCATAATCATTCATTTATAACTTACATAAATCACATTATGAAATATACAATTTTTCACTAAATTGAACTTGAAACATAATCATTGCATACATATATAATTTAATTTGCAAATTAAATATCCTCATGACATCATAATTCATTCATTAAATAGAATTAAAAACACACATGCAGGTTCCAAACTAATGTCTCAGTAATCATCATTCAAACATAACATAATGTGCATCAATTACTAAAGTGATAAAATCATAACATAAAATGTTAGTACTCCAATAAGCATTAAAATATAATCATCAAATATGTCTATCATAATGCAAAAATTGAATGGCTATGATAGGCTCGGGGTGAGGCCTCACATCCTCCCCCCCTAGGCATGAACTTCCTCCTGGAGTTCATAAAAAAGATGGGGTTATTGTGCTCTCATCTATGCTGCATCCTCCCATGATGTCATAACCTCATCATAGCAATCCCACTAGACCTTAACCTAGTCTAGCTCTTGGCCTCAAAGTACTAGTGTCTGATGATCCAAAATGTGGATTGGCTCCAAAGCCAACTAAGCATTTGACTCCACCTACAAGGAATCCCAATCTATGATATGAGTCTCATCAAAATTATACTTTCTCAACACTGACACATGAAAAATATCGTGGATGCATGACAGGCTCAGTACCAAAGCAAGACGATAGGTGACAAGACCTATCCACTCAAGTATCTCAAAAGGGCCAACAAATCTGGGTTCAAGCTTAGAGCCCTTTCCAAATTGGATTGGACTCTTATGAGGTTGCACTCTCAGAAAGACCCTATCTCCAACCTGACAACTATGATCTTCCCTCTTGGCATCTGCATACTTCTTCTGCCTATCCTATACCTCCTTTAGACTCTGTTTGATCAATGTCATTGACTGCTCTAACTCTTGCACTAACTCAGGACCTAAGGCAACTCTATCCTCAATGCGGTCCCAACTCAATGGCGTCCTGCATGGTCTGCCATATAATGCCTGATAGGGAGGCATGCCTAGAGAAGTGTGATGCCCATTATTGTAGGCAAAATCCACCAAATGAAGGTACTCCTCCCACCTAGTCTAATGATCCATGACATACATGCGAAGCATATCCTCCAATACCTAATTTACCCTCTCTATCTGACCATTGGTCTCTGGGTGATAAGCAGTGCTAAAATTGATCTTAGTGCCCAAAGCTATCTATAATCCTCTCCAAAAAGATTATGTGAAGAGAGAATCACAATTTGAAATAGTCTTACAGGGTATGCAATGAAGTCTAACAATATTCCACAAGAAAACCTGTGCTATTGATGGGGCTATAAAAATAGTCTGAATGGGTGAAAAGTGGGCTACTTTGGTTAGCTTTTCAACTATCACCATGATGGCATCATGGCATCGAGATGACATAGGGAGACCAATGATTAAGTCCATGGAAATAACATCCCACTTCCACTCTGGTATCTCATGAGGATGAAGCAAACCACCAGGGTGATGATGCTTTGCCTTAACCCTCTGACACTAAACACATTGTGCCACTATCTCAGCTATATTTTGTCTCATTCTTGGCCAATGATATAACTGTCAAATCTAAGTGCATCTTCTTGACTCTGGGATGTGCTGGATAAAGTTCCCTATGAGCCTCTAGCATGATGAATACTTGCAAGTCATTGGAGGATGGGACATAGATGTGTCCTCTATGGTGTAAAATCCCATTGGAATCTAGGGAATAACTTGAATATTTACCCTCAAGAGTTCTCTAAGATTGAATGACCTGACTAACATCTACATACCAAACATCCTCATGCAAGTGATGTAATATTTGATCCCTCAATTTTGTACTTTCTATCATAGAGTAGACCCCATGGTGTCTCCTACTTAGGGCATCGGCAACCACATTCTCCTTCCCCTTGATGTAGTGGACATCAAAATCATACTCACAAAGGAATTCCATCCACCTACACTATCATGCATTCATGTTCGACTGAGAGAAGATATACTGTAAGCTCTGATGATCTAAATGGAGCTCAAAATGATGACCCAAAAGAAAATGCCACCATCTCAATAAAGCATGGACCACTGCAGCTAACTCAAGGTCATAAGTTGGATAATTGAGCTTGTGAGTCTTAAGTTTCCTAGACTCATATGCAATGACTCATCCGTTATCAATAAGAACTACTCCCAAACCATCCAAGGAAGCATCTGTGCATACAACAAAATCTATTGAAGGATCAGACACTATCAGAATAGGAGCATTGGTAAGTGCCTTCTTGAGTTCCTAAAAATCCCTCTCGCACTTCTTGGTCAACTCAAATTTCTTTCCCTTATGCTGAAGAGAAGTGATGGGGTGTGCCACTCTGGAAAAGCCCTCTACAAAATGCTTGTAGTATCTTTCCAATCCCATAAAAATTCTAACCTCGGTCACAGAAGTAGGTGCAGGCCAATCCATGATGGCTCTAATCTTAGATGGATCTACTAAGATTCCATCTCCTGAAATAACATGTCCAAGGTAATGAATATTTGTGCTATAGAAAGCACATTTGGACAAACTGCCATATAACTGATTGTCTCTAAGACACTGCAAAACCTACCTCAAGTGCTCTTCATGCTGCTCTTCATCCCATGAATAAATTAGGATATCATCAAGGAACACAATTACAAACTTCTCTAGGAAAGTGTGGAATACCCCATTCATAAGGCTCATGAAAACTATCAGAACATTGGTGAGTCCAAAAGGTACAATTGTGAACTCATAATGCACATATTTGGTATGGAATGCAATCTTAGGAAGGTCGTTGTCAACAATCTATAACTAGTGGTAACTTGACTTAAGATCAATCTTTGAAAACACCTTAGCACCCTTAATCTGATCAAATAAATCATCAATCCTAGGGATTGGATACCGATTCTTGATGGTAAGCTTATTAAGCTATTGGTAATCCATACATAACTGCAAGGATCCATCCTTCTTCTTAACGAAGATAACAAGTGTGCCCCAAGGTGAAACACTAGGATGAATGTGACCCTCCTCCAAAAGTTCCTCTAACTAAATCTTGAGCTCATTAAGCTCATTAGTGGTCATCTTGTAAGGTGCTCTCAAAACTAGAGTATCCCCTGGAACAAGATTTGTATGGAAATCAATTGCTCTATGAGGAGGCATGCTTGGAAGCTCAGTAGGAAACACATCTGCAAATTACTAAAGTATAGGATAATCATCAAGGGATGGTTCCCTTACCTCCTCATCCTCTCTATCACTGATAGTAATAGAAAAAAGATGAAATCCCTTCCGCATGCTTCACTTAAGCTGCATGGCAGAGATCATATAAGAGAGATGCCTCTCTGAATCTCACAAATCACAATAGGTGTACCATTATCATCAAGGCACTTGATCCTCTTCTTTCAACAATCTAACTTAGCTCTATGGGCATAAAGCCAATCCATGCCAAGTACTATGTCATAGGAACCAAGAGGTGTAATATCAAGATCCATGGTAGTTATGAAATCATCAATTTGCACCTAGCTATCCTTCACTAAAGAGTTGAATGACACTCTAGACCCTGATGCTAACTCCACTTTCCAACTACCTTCCTATCTTGCTGCCACAAGCCCACAACGTTCCACAACAAATGGAGATATAAAAGAATTAGTAGCACCTGAATCAAACAATATAGTAACTCTAATACCACTGATCATACCTACAGCCTCTATCATTGTGGCCTGGTGCTCGGCCTAGTAGTTATCAATTGCTGCAAGTACTCTATGAGACTTTCCAAAGTCTCCAGTGGTAGGCTTTGAAGCTGCCAGACACTGACTGCCTAACATTTAACCTTGTAGACAATCATGGGCTAAGTGCCCCATGGCACCACATGCATAGCAAGGACCTCGTGTGAAATTTTTTACTCCCTGTGGCCTAGAGAACTTCTAACCACTAGTCCTACTAGAACCACTGAAACCCCCCCAAGAGGACTGTTGAGTCCGTGCTGGGGGTGCATCTATATACTATTGTCGCTAATCCTTTCTCTGTCCCTTTGCCTACCACTATTTGGGCTTAGAGCCCTGATGTCCCTGTGGTGGCTTCTATTTCTAGTTTTGTTGAGTATGTTTTTGTGGGTTCTTGTTAAAAGATCCCAAGGAATGTCTATTATTACCCTTCGAGTGACTCTTTTGGTGCCCCTATGACTGTGATGCGGAGTTATAGTTCTGAGACTTGTCACAAGCATCTCTAGACTTACCCTGAATCTCTTCTTCAACCAAGGCCATTTCTATGGCCTCATGAAGGGTCTTTGGTGACATCATGCAACCCTATCCCTCTATCCAATCATTGAGTCCCTTAATGAAATGGTTGATTTGTAGCTTTTCATCCTTCATGTAGTCTACATAGGGTAGCAACTCAAGGAATCGGGTCTTATACTCTAGCACTGTGAGTCCCCTCTGCTGGAGCTTGTGGAACTCATCAATACACCTCTATCTATAGTGCTCTGATAGGTACCTATTTGGGAACCTCTCTAGGAATGTTTCCTAAGTCATAGTGTACATAGTGGTGTTGTTCTTATATTCTTCCTATTTCTACCATGTGGAAGCACCTCCTCTCAAAAGGAGTACTACAAAATGGGCCTTAACATTGCTATCATACTGAATCAACCCAAAGCACCTATCTAAGCTCAAAAGCCATGCCTTGGCATCTGTACCCTCTGTACAACCATAATACAAAGGTGGCTATAACTTTAGGAGATCTCTAATATGGTCCCCAGCATCCCGGGGTGCCCTCTAAACAATTCTAGGTGGTGGTTCCAGCATGTGAATTGACTCCACCTCATGTGCCCCTTGCCCTTCCTCATGATCTCATGGAGGACTCCTAGTCCTCTCCCTAACCTGTGATCTTTGTTCCCTGGATAGCTGGTGCTCTGGCTGAGGATTAACTAGAGGCAATCTCTCCTGAATAACCCTGATGAGGTTCTATAAGGCTAATAGGACCTCCTGATTAGAGTCTGGTGGTGGTGGTGGTGGTGGTTGATTAACTACTGATATCTCAGCCCTTTGTTCTACTTTCTTGCGAGTTGAGGGAGCTCACCTAGCCACTCATCCTCTAATACATCTTTGAGCTTAACACATAAGGGGAGGCATCCTAGAAATTCAAAAGGGTTAAAGGTTAGCTAAGAAGCGTAATGGGTTTAGGTTCCAATGTTGAAACTTAGGTTTTGATACCAAGTGTCATGCCCATAAAAATTATGCACAAAACACACCAAACTTTTTTTTTTAAAAAAAGGGTATATAAGTCTAAGTTTAGAGATTAACAAAGAACTAAAGTTGAAAGGATAAGCCTCCATTAGGAAGGCTAACTATTGACTGAAGTAATGCATGGCAAAGGGTTAGTGAACTTGCACAACTAAAACAGGTTGAAAGTCCCAACGACTATGAGGCTATTCTATCCATTTGATTTAAACATTGATTATCTATAGCAATGATGTGTGCCATGCAAATTTTTAATTGAGTCTTAGTTATTCTGATAACTTTTATTAATTCCTAATGACAACTCTACAAATAATTTAAGTTACTAAAGCCAAATATTTTAACGAATTTAGTTGAATAGCTAAAGGTTAAACAAATCCATTCTTAGATGTCAATTTACATCAAAAAATTCAATCAAAAGGTTTATCTAACATTCTCTAATTGATTAACAAATTACTAATTGTTTAATTAAAATAACCTTTAACTAAAATTGATTATTTTTAATGAAACTAAACAAGATTAGATCAAATATCTTGATAACATTTACGCTTACTAGGTAGATATATATATATATATATATATATATATATATATATATATATATATATATATATATATATATACTTTATATGTATATATATATATATATATATATATATATATATATATCATTTAAAATATTTATTAAATAATATTTTATATATAGTTTATGATGGGTTTCTTGGGTGGCGACCCAAATGGGTCCCACCCAAGCTGGCTTATTTGAGGAAGACTTGACTAGCATATTAATAAATATATATTTTTGAAGGTTAGAATAGGCTTTTTGTCTTAGCTTTTTAAAGTTATATTTTATGGCCAAGTAGATCTAGGAAATATTATTTTAATGACTGTGTGTTGGAAACTGTATGGAAAAATTTTCCCATACATTTTCCAGAGACCTGTAGGTCTCTTTTTTTTCACATTTCTCTTGTGTTTTTCTTTGACTTGTTTTGTTTTCTTCTCTCTTCTTTTTTATTGCATTTATCCTCTACATCATCTAAAATTCTATGAGATTTATTTTGATCTAGATTAGTATACATGAACTTCAACATAATATTTGTTGTCTAAACTATTGAAATGTCAACTTATATTCCTCCCAATATAAAATGAAAACTCTTTTTTTTTTTTCTACAGCAACATCATACTAATGAAATAGAACTTGAAAGTTTCATAGCATCTTATTATGACAATAAACATTTACAATACCTATTAAATTCCAACATGAAATCTAATCATGAAACTTTACAATACTAGATTCTAGCTACCATTTCTCTATTTTATTTATTGAATCCAATTTATGATCACAACATCATTTTTACAAGACTATCCCAAGGAGATACTCATGAGAGCTCTAATATATCATTATAATTTTTTTTACTCCTTGAAGTGAAATCAAAATCTACAACATAATGCATTAGCCTATTCTTTGTGCATTATATATATTTACACAAAACATAAATCTTTCAAAGGAAAAATACAATCATACAATCCTTCAAAACTTTGATGCCACAACACTAATATACAAACACAAGTTTTGAAGTGATAACTCCATTGCAAAGGATATACATAGAGCTCTTGGGATTCACAAGATTCCCTTACAATAACATTAAACACAATACAAAAGTGATCCATATCAAAACTAAAAACATCCTCAACTCTTCAAGATTTCAACTCCCACCATGAAGTCTTCAATGGCTTCAAATCCTGCAATAAAAATACATAGGCCAAGGAGTGCTCACCTCCAAACCTAGGCTTCTATGTAGCCACCCCCGAGCTAGGGGAACCATCACAAAGATAAGGAGACAATCAAGAAAACCCACAATAACAACACATACAACATAAAACATAACGAAATCTCCCTTCCAAGGTTAACCCAAAGAGTCTCAAAATGACTCAAAAATAATGGTGAAGGTGGAACCATACTCAAGAGGAGAAATCACATCTCATGATTAGAGCTAACTCATCACTTGGCTTCCTCATCATGCATCTTTCACCACAAACACAATCTTACAATTTTCTTATGACCCCCAATATTAAAAAAAAACAAAAGAGATGGCTTCATGGAGCCCATACATCCATGTTTCATCCCTCTCCTATCTAAGGAGAGACTCTAAACCCTTGAATTTCCCAACAATCCCTTCACCCCCAAGGCTACTCTTCCCTCCCAAGGGTGATTATGGCCTTGAGAACTCCCTCAACAAAACACTACAACACATACAAGAAAACTTCAAGAACTAACAAAAGAAACTACACATTTACAATGCAAAGAAATCTTGCACTAAAACAAGCTCAAGATTCACATAACATCCACTATCACAAAATAACAAGATCACAAAACATAAACACTACAAGAAAACAATAACTAGATTTTTGCATACAAAAAATAAACATACATGAGAACTCTTTCTCTCAACATGAAAACAAAAACAAACAGAATGAAGAATACCACAAACCTTGATCCAAGCTTATGGAAGAAAGTTGATTAAGAGATTTTTGACTTTCCAAAGTCCTCTCCAAAATAGCTAAGTCTCCAAATCTAGAGAGTGGGTGTCCAACTCTTCCAAAAGAAGAGTCCCCTCTAAAAAGGCCTCCACACACTCTCCTAGGGATAGGATCTCACTCTAATTGGATGACCTTCCCAAGCTTCTTACATGGTTTCCAAAAATGGATTCCTAAAAAGGTAGTCCAAAAAGGTGGACCAAAGACTTAGCACTTTATTGGATGAAGCTCTACCCAAGACTTTGCTTCAAAAGTGGATTTTCGACCATTTTGAAAATCCAACTTTTGGAGGGGTCTTTTGGTCAACATGGGGTTATCCTAGGAAGAAAAATTCCCCTTACCCATAGGTATATCAAGTGGGCTTTTTAAAAATGGCCCAAACTCTTCTCTAGACACCTTTTAAGCCCCCCAAAAACCATTACAAAGTTCAAATTCAAAAGTCATTAATATGACAAAACCTCAAGCCCCCTAACCAAGTGATTTTCATGGGGATCCTAAAGGGTACCTTTCTAGGTTGGTGTTCAACCAATCCCCAAGTGGACATGTCATGGCCACAAGTACACACACATGTGTCAAGTGATACAAACAAAAAGAGACACATCACAAGCCATGTGTCATATCCACTTGGGCATTCTCACATAAATCACATTTACAATTAACAAATAAATCAAATACATTCGTGCATCATACTTTTACGAATTAAATACATTTGAATGAGGTTTTTGGCTTCTCACTAGAAGCAACCTTGGCTCAAACTAATTTTCACATTGGTCTCTGCAATGGTTCCCCAAATTTAGCATGGCCTATTTCCCTGCACACTCAAGTCCAATATGAATAGTCCAGGAAAATATATACATAAATTCCATAACTTCCATAATCAAATAATTCTCAAGAAATTAATCATAATTAAGTCAAAATTTCACATGTCATAATCATTCATTTATAACTTACATAAATCACATCATGAAATATACAATTCTTCACTAAATTAAACTTGAAACATAATCATTGCATACATATATAATTTAATTTGCAAATTAAATATCCTCATGACATCATAATTCCTTCATTAAATAGAATTCAAAACACACATGTAGGTTCCAAACTGATGTCTCAGTAATCATCATCCAAACATAACATAATGTGCATCAATTACAAAATTGATAAAATCATAACATAAAATGTCAATACTCCAATAAGCATCAAAATATAATCATCAAATATGTCTATCATAATGCAGAAACTTAATGGCTATGATAGGCTTGGGGCGAGGCCTCACATGGGAACCCTACATAACAACTACATGCAAGTGAGATTAATTTAGGTATCCTATTAGGTTGGGTAACTCTTTCCAAACCCTAATTGACATGTCACTATCCACATAGACATCCCAAGTGTCAAGTGACACCATAAAATATACTTCACATTTACAAGTGACATATCTAAAATAACAAAATGAATTTAATGCTAATAACATCCATACAATTTACGTTTACAAATAAAAACACATTACAATGAGGTTTCAATCTCTTCAATAGATTAAACCTTGGCTTTGACAATTGTAAATAGGTTCAGTCCTGATTCTCTGAATAGTTCCATGGTTTTCTTTCCTGCACACTAAACTCGAGCATCAGTAGTCTAAGGAAACAAAATCACACACACACACGCACATATATATATATATATATAACAATTCAATATTACATAATTGCAGATATTATTCAATATTCATAACTCAAATTATAGTTACAATTTACACTAAGGTAATGCTCATACATAGTACTTGTAGAATTCTAACATCATGACATATCATCAATACTTTTTCTTAAACTTTAAAGCATAATTCATGTAATGATTAAATCTAACCATGATTAAATCTTTCTCATCAAAATACATATCTGAGCATGCATAGCATAAATCAACAAGTATGATCTAAATTCTAATAAGCATCATAAATAGAATCCATGTAGTATAATCATCATAAGACATAAATAGCATGAGTCACTACCAAATCGATCAAAAGTGCATCAAAATCTTGAATCAAAAAAGTATCAAAATATGAATGTATCAATAATGCTATGATAGGTAAGGATGAGACCTCACATAATTGTTATGCAAGGAAATGAACTAGTGTTTTTATCGAGGGTGTAGCTAAGGGAGGCCCATGTATCTTCCATGTGGGTTACTTCTATTTGCAACACGATTAGGTAGCAGAGGGTGGGGATGATCCTAAGCCCTTCTGGGGTATCTGATCTCTGCTAAACTAGATTTTTTCTTCTGAGCCTACACCATCTTGTCATCCCAACCTTGGGAATTTGTCTACCCATTTTCCATTTTCAAAATCCCACTATGGAATGTGGATGTTTCCGCCTCCCCATCTCAGGAAATTTATCCGAGTCTCTACATCATCAATTTCCCAACATCTCCTCCTTTGAGATCCCCTTCTTTTTAGATTTCCTCTCCTATGCATTTTTCTCCTCTCTCCTCTTGCACACCATCTCTTTATATATATATATATATATATATATATATATATATTTCAATTATTCTTTCCTACATTTTTTTGTTTTTTTATAAATCAAAAAATTTCCCGGTGGGCAATATTTTTCTATCCTAGCATGTAAAGAAAAGGATACATTTTTTAGCCTATACTCTCCTTTTTTTATTGAATCGACCATTTACCCATTAGGGTTAAGTTGCAAAACCATGAGAAGTAGATAATCCTCACCTCTTTTTCTTGGGAGTTCAGATTTTCGTCTCCTTCACCTCCCACATTAAAGCATGCTTCTTCAGGTATCATATATTCTTCCTCAGATTGTAGGGATTCTTTAAAATTCTTTCTTGGTTTGTCTTCGCCATGTCTTATAAAGCCTTCATCCTCCCTAGGGATTATTCCATCCTTCCCAATACTTAAAGGATTTACATCCATATAGAGAATGTGAGAGGCAAAGAAAATAGATAGGGAAAATAATTCCATGTCTAGGGTTTGCAGACCATGAACATGAAAATCACATGCAAGACTAAACAACAACATTGTAGTCTATTGAAAAATGAGTAATGTGGAAGAAAGAAGAACATGAAAGAAGGGAAAGAGATGAATCCTTGCAGCTAGGTAGGGCCTCAATATCCCTATTGAGTATCCTATCGAGTAGAGCACCTCCAAAATCACTTTGTTTGTCATCTCACTTAGGTTTCATCCAACTATCTCAGATTAAGGTTTGAGTCTCAAAACACAACTTTGACATACTAGTTCTTTCTTTCCAACCTTCACACTTTCTCCAATCACCAAGATTTTTTCTTGGCCCTAAGTGACAAATACAATGTTATTATCGAGTGCCAACTACTAACTCATTTTTTAAATTCTCCAGATTGTAATAATTTTATTTACAAAGAAGAAAAATAATAAAAACCACCTAAAAAAATGTGCTTTCACTCAAAGAAAATAATAAATTAAATGAATCTCATTTAAATAATGTTTAGTTTCTACATATATAATAATATTCTAAATAAATTGAATATAAATTTTTTTATTACGGTAACTGTACAAGTTTTGAAGGGGCCCTGAAACCCTTTAACAAAGCATAGATAAAATAAGCCTAAAAGCACTAAAAGACAACAATCTGTCAAAGAAGAAGACGGAAACCGAAAGGGACATAACCCAGATATTATAATAAAGCACTAGAACAAAAAGTGCAGGGCACTATAAAAAATATTGAATAGAGAGTCATAAGTATGGTGGTAGTAGAGGATGAAATGTAGTAGCATGAACTTATTAACAAAAGCTTTTATATATATATAGTAAAATGAAATAACTCTAGGTAAATAAGACTTAAGACAAACATTGATCATTTCTCCACTACTCAAGTTGTGAGGATCAATATGTTGAGTGAGGGGCTCATTAAACTCCTGAAATGGATGTATTAGTTTTCTTAATGATCAATGGAAGGACTCTACCCCATAATGGTAGAAATTTGCTCCCAAAAAAAGACTTAAAATTTAAAAAATATATAAAAATAAAATAAAATAAAGGTGAAGTATTTTTTAGATTTAGTTGTGGAATTTTTTTTAACAAAATAAGTCTAATTCACTTAAATGGAAGAGTACTTGCAACATTTAAATTACCTATTGTAAGAGTTTAATGTCTTTAAAAAATCATTTATTCCCATCATCCCTTAAAATTCTCTTACGTCTTAAAAATTTGGACCAATAATATTGGTGGTAAATAATTTTGAATTTTTCTAGTTCAAAATTTTGCATCTATACTTTAACAAAGATAATTATTTTTTTAATAGAAAATATTTTAATCTCTAATTTTTTTAAAAAACATTTTAAGCTATTGGGAGGAACTAGTAATACAAAAACTAAACATATATTAATAATAAAATAATATAAGATCATAGTATATCTCATAGTTATTGTTACAAATATTAGATTAGACTTAAAATAAATAATAAATATTAGATTATTTGACCAAAAGTTATCTTTTAATAATGTTCTTTAAATTTTTTTAGAATTATATTGCAATTAAATTAAAAAAAATTAATATAAAAAATTTGATTTAAAATTAATTAGTTATAAACAACCCTCCTCTATAATTTTATAATATGTGCAATTAAAAAAACAAAAACAAATATTATTAAAAATAAAAATTACTATTTCTTTGAGGATTCTTGATGGGTGGTAGGCAAAAGTGAAAGTCAAGCCACTTGGTGGAGAGAGAATAGCCTTCATTAGTATTCTTGGAGAAGAAGATTCAAGTCATAATGATAGTGGAAATCTTGTGTGGTGATGACAATCATGGAGGGTTTCCAAGTAAATATGTGGTTACTACTAAGGACTGTAGTGACATTCATAAGAAGTTTCCAATTAATCTCTCTAATTTATGTCCCTCCCACAATGGTTATTTTTTTAATAATGTTTTGTTTTGAAAAATACATATATACTTTAATAAAAAAAAATTAATTAAGCCGATAGGCTTTTTATCGTGGGAACCACAATAGATTGAAAAGTGTTTGATGCCAAAAAATTGTTTGATACAGAAATAGAAATGGTCATAAATCATTTCCTGATGGTGGAAAAAAATGGTTACTCATTTGTAGGTGAATGACTTGGCCTAATGGAGTCAGCAAAGCTAAAAGAATGATTAAATACCAACAACTCTTCATTATTTAATGTAGGTTCAAAAAAATGCAAAGATTTTATCATGATTTCAATTTATAGTAGCTTAGTTTCTGAATGTGATGAGAGTGGTATCCATGAAGACATCATGGGAGAGAAGAAGGTGAAAATAAATTGGGTTGTGAAGTGGCATGGGTTATAAATGCAACACAATGTTAGTTTGATGAAGAAATCAATGAGAATGTTTGATGAACAAATTCTTCCCTGAGCTATTGGAGATTTTTTTGGAGTTTTGGAGACCCACTCACACTTGTAGTGCATGGGATAAGCATCTTTCCCTAGCAAGTGTAAGTCATATCGTATGGCTAGGTGACGAAGGATGGAGATGCAACACTTAATCTTGTTGCAACTTCAGGCATTGTAGTGGCTACTATTATGACTGAAGTAGAGCCAAATGCAACAAGGAAAAGGATCAAGCTTTCCAAAGATTCTTCCATCTGTTCCAACAACGATTGTGCCAAGGAGTGAAATTAAGCGTTTGATAGGTCTGGATTAGGAAATGATGACTTCAAGGCTGGAAATGGAGAGTAGGAGAGAGGTAGGGTTTGTGTTCCACTTCACAAGTTGACAATGGTGAATTGGAGAAAAGTGTAGTTTTGACACTAGGTGAGAGCTCAGAGAGCGTTGGCAATGGTTGTGAAGAATTTATGTGTTTAGAGCACAGTATGGTGTCCTTTTGTGGATGATGCAAAGAAATGAAGGACACCATTTTGATTCTTCCTACATTCAATTATGGGAATGATGAACGTGCTGACGATGCTTTGCACTTCTTTTTGGCTCACTGAATTTTTTTTTGCCTTTTTATGTGGGTAAAATGATGTTATTGGGGTTTAGGGTTTTATTTTTAATTTGAAATATGTTAATGAGATGGGATTTTGCTTGAACTATAATTTTATTTATTTTAGACTAGTTTTGGTAGATAGGTCTCCTTGAAAAATGATACATTCTAGTCACGAGGATTGTTTTGTTTATGGGCAGCTGCAAATTTCAATCAGTTTTAAAAGGATTATTTTTTTTCTTTTTCATTCCTATTCTTTAAACTTTTTCTCGATCTGAGGTATACCTATAAGATCTTAACACATTTGACATGGCCCATCTTTGGCAAGTGCATTAATGTTAGCTATGGTTGCAATCTAATTTCTATTACTTGATGAGTTGGGTGATGTTCTTGGGCCATTACATGCTATTAAAACATGCCTGCAACATGTTGTTGGAAAAAATTTCAAGTGCTTGAAGGATTTTCTACCTTTAAAGGTTATTATGATGGTATCTGATTGCTATGGTCATAATGACGATGGAAGTGGAGAATGTGAGAAAGAAAGAGGGTTCTATGGTAGAAGTGATTGCTTTTAAATCTTCTACTCGTAGGTATGTGATAAATGTAATGTGTGTCTGAAGGGCCATGAGGCTTGTGTAATTTTCCACTATTGATCATTTTTTTTGTAGTCCCTTTTGTTTGCAATTTCTTTTTTGGAACATCTATGTGTTTGGTTGTGTGTGTTGGATGAAGTTGTAATGGCTTGTACAAAGCAGACTGTGCATAAGTCTACTAGAGGGAATATGCCTAGGAAGCAGCTTGACACCAAGGCTTATTCTATTTGTGACTCATCATTTTGTGTTAGGGTTTTGAATTTAGGGCTTCTTCATTGTTGTTAGAGTTCTAAGTATAGCATTTTTTTCATCTTTTTGATTTGTAGGTTGCTTGTAAGCTTTCTCCCACAACAAATAGAGTGAAGAAGCTGCACAAATGTCGTCCCAAAACTATTTCTCTTCGATATGTTATATTATTTTGAAAGTTTTTTTTTGGCATTTAGGGTTTGAATGATAGGGCTTGTTTCATGTATAGGCTTTTGATGATCATGTCAGTTTTGAGTTTTGAGGAGTGTGTTGAGTTGGATTCTCTCTAGTGCTCACAAAATGATTTGTAATTGTCAAATCGATAAAAACCTAAATACAAATTTATTATCATAATTTAGTGGTATGCACTTGGATTGTGAATTATAAAAGTCATCAATATATCTTCTTATTTGGTAATAGGAACTATTTTGTGAAGACTTCTAAAGAAGTTTGAATTCTTTCCCTACATTAAAAAATTGTTATAAGATTATTATCGAGGCAATGGTTTCCAACATACCTAAGGATTATCTTACTAACCTCTAGATTTTCAATAATATGTTGTTCATAAATTTTACAAATACTTAGCTTCTAGAATGCCATCATTTTCTATTTAGGAATAACACTAACTTGAAAAATGTATTGAATTGTCGATGCAAAGGTGGGATTCTTCTTAGACCAGTTACTCTGAGATATGTGCCTCATTTTAGAGAGACTCTTTCCCGTGAGAAAAGTATTACTCTCATGGAAACCTTTGTTGATATAGGTATTCTATATTTTATGTTTATCATTGGGCTTGAGCTAGACTTCAGACACCTTCGTCAAACTAGGAAAGAAGCTGTGATAATGCTAGCTGTAGGGATATCGTTTCCATTTATGGTAGAAGTTGGAGTCTCCTTTTATCTCAATAAAACCATACATAAGAATGGATAACTTCTTTTTCAAGTTCTTGTTCATATTCTTGCTGAACACAAACTCCTAACAACAAATGTTAGATAGATGGAAATGACTACAACTTTTTGTAATGATGCTATTGCTTGGGTTCTTCTTGCTATAGTAGTTATGCTTTCAGGTTCAAATACAAGACCCTTAATATTTGTTTAAGTTTTTCTTTCTACTATTGATTTTATTATTCTCATGTTCATTATTGTGAAGCCTCTAATAGGTTGGCTATCTTGTCAAACTCTTGGAAATGACCATGTTGATGAACTCCATGTATGGATCATATTTGTTGGAGTACTCTTTTTTGGATTTGCAACATATACAATAGGTATACACATAATATTTGGTAAAATTTATCTTTGGTCTCATCATTCCAAAGAATTGTCAGTTTCCTAGAATACTAATAGAGAGGTTAGAAGACTTCATCTCTATTTTAATCTTAGCATTATACTTTGTGTCAATGGCTTATAGACCAATATTATTGGTGCATTGCATGGTGGCAAGTTCTTCTATAATTTGATAATTATTATTTGAGCTACATGTTTTGGTAAAGTTATAGGCATATTTATTGTTGTGTTGGTATACAAGAATCCACCTCAGAAAGCACTAACATTGGGTTTCCCCATGAATACAAAAGGGCTAGTGCAACTTATTGTGCTCAATATTGGCAAGGGAAGAAAGGTTCGTACATATTTTTCTATATCATTCTAAGATATTTATGGATATTTACTCAACTTAAATCTCGGTGAAATACATTTAGCAATTATTAACAAGAATCATTCTTCAAGATGTCTTCACCGAAGTGACATTTCTTTAAATGTAAATGTTAATATATTCAAGCATTACTAGGGAAATGCACATATATGATGACACTATTTTAGTATACTACTATGAAATCTAAGATTTTAGGTGTCACTCTTCTTATGGAAAGTGTAAGTGTTAGTTTGTCATTGTGAAAACTAGGTTTTTACTTTTTACACATGTACGTAATGTTTTAATGTGGGTGTCGTGCATTTGGTTATGAGCAAGGGTGATTCAAGTTACATTTCTCTTTTACCATCTGGATTTTCAATCATTCTAGAAGGGTGTGGAAGGAGCTTAAGTAGTACATGAATATTATGTTGTAATAGCTCTATATTGCATTATATGATGCATCATTGAGTTATTTACCTTTTTATATTCATTCAATAATATAAATTAATAATATGATTTCATGTAATTCTTATTTTTAATAGTTATTAAAATGATATATATTATAATGTAATTTTTAAATCTAATACTATTTTTATTTAAGAAAAACAACTTGGAGGAGAAGGAGGAGATGAAGATGAAGGAGAGGAGGAAGAGGAGTGAGAAGAAAGAAAGGAGGAAAAGGAGTAAGAAGAAGAGGAAGAAGATGAGGAAGAAGGAGAAGAGGAGGAGGAGGAGGAGAATGAGAAGGAGAAGGAGAATGAGAAGGAGAAGGAGAAGGAGAAGGAGAAGAAGAAGAAGAAGGATGAGGAGGAGAGGAAGAAGAGGTAGAGGAGGAGGAGGAGGAGGAGGAGGAGGAGAAAGATAAAGAGAAAGAGAAAGAGAAAGAGAAAGAGAAAGAAGAGGAAGAGGAAGAAGAAAGAGAAGAAGGAGAAGAGGAAGAAGAAGGAGAAGAGGAGGAGGAGGAGGAAGATGAAGAGGAAGAAGAAGTGACATAGGGAAGGGATAGAGGATCCAATAATGGATAGTCCAAACCTACACCAAAAACTATAACAATAACAAGCACAACAGAATACAACAATATAATGCTTGAAAATATAATTTTATTCAACATGCCCAGCTGTGAGGCCTTTCGGGTTTCGACCTTATACAATGAAATTATGAAAACATTTTAGAAATTTCCTAGCTAGTCTATCTCTGAAACACATCAACAACTGATGGAAACACTAAGGCAGATCTAAACTTGAGCTTGCAAGCCTCCAAGCAATCTCCTTGTCTCCAAGCATGCAAACCACTAGCTTTTCTATTACCACATCAGATAAACATTCTAATCTTCAAGATCTCGCAGGATCCAATTATGATTCTTGTTGATCTACCCTAACTCTTCTTCTTCTATTCTTTCTCTACTCTACTACCCTTACATCAACCCAAGCTCCCAATATATAACCAACTAAGCCACAAGTCGGCCAGTCAGGCATTAATTACATTATAGGTCCAACCTAGGGAGAGAAACCAAAACCAAAGAAATAAATAAAACAACATGATGCGAAGATATATTTAGGTCTACACATGATCCAAGAACATATCCCAAACTTTCAAGATCCAATTCCCTCATAAGGAACCGCGCAAGGTGAAACACTCCATGTTTCATGTGAAACTGGCAAAAAATTGATACCCGAGGAAAATGAAGCTAACTCCCAGGTCCAAATGAATTAGGGCATGTGATCTTAGGAGAATGTCCAATAATAGGTCCTCAACACTACATTAACTTCACAAAGAAAGAAACCAACAATAGCCATGACTACACAACAAACAATAGAAAGGTATAGGAATAGGAAATGTTTTTGGCAATCCAAGATTGCTCAAGACCCAAGATGCTCCTACATTAGACACCCCAGGTAAATAAAAATTTCTCATGAACATCTTAAGGGAATCAGGACAGGTATACCATATCTATTCTTAACCCATATCTCTTATTGTCCTTCATTCCATGTTGTCTTCACTTTACCCATTGTCAAACTCAACAAATTATCTTGCCCTGCACTTTTCTCATCTTTCCTTTCTGCAATTGATAGAAACTGATTCTGACCATCTTTTCCACTGTCGATTACACCAGCACTTTTGTGAATCATACCTTCTCCAAACTTACTAATCAACTTGACATTATCTACATCCTTCTATGTCACTAGTGTCATCATTTGTTGCACTATCTTTGTCAGAAAGAACATCTACCTCTTAATCTCTATAAATTCCTCAACTATGTCATTATCTTTTTCTTTCAAACTTGACTTCCTTTCATCCACAGGAATAGGTTCATCAACTCTCTACTCCTTATGTTTGTCACTGTCACATGGACAACACCTGACAACTCCACATCCCTTGGCCCCTTCTTCCTGCAAAGGTAACAACTTATGCTTGGATCCACCATGCATTACCACATATGTATTTTCATGACCATCAAACATAACATGTCTATCAAATTGGCAAGGTCTGCTAAGAAATAGATGACAAGCATCCATAGGCAATACATCACATAATATTTCATCATGATAAGATCCAATCTAAAAATTAACCAAGCATTGCTCTTCAATCCTAACCTTAGATACATCTTGTATCCAACTAATCTGATAAGGGTTAGAATCTTTAGGCTCTGATACCACCTGACATAGGGTAGGGCTAGAGGATCCAATAATAGATAGTCCAAACCTACACCAGAAACTATAACAACAACAAGCATAGCAAAATACAACAATATAATGCTTCAAAATAGAATTTTAATCAACATGCCTGGCTGTGAGGCCTTCCGAGTTTTGGCCTTATAAAATGAAATTATGAAAACATTTCAAAAATCTCCTAGCTAGTCCAGCTTTGAAACACATTAGCAACTGATGGAAACACTAAGGTAGATCTAAAATGGAGCTCACAAGCCTCTAAGAAATCTCCTTGTCTCCAAGAATGCAAACCACTAGCTCTGCTATTACCATATCAAATAAACATTCTGATCTTCAAGATCTCATAGGATCCAATTATGATTCTTGTTGATCTACCCTGAGTCTTCTTCTACTATTCTTCCTCTACTCTACTACCCTTACATCAACCCAAGCTCCCAATATATAACCAGCTAAGGCACAAGTCAGCCAGTCAGGCATTAATTACATTATAGGTCCAACCTAGGGAGAGAAACCAAAACCAAAGAAAGAAATAACAAAACATGATGAAAAGATATATTTAGTTCCACACATGATCCAAGAACATATCCAAAACTTTGCAAGATCCAATTCCCTCATAAGGAACCATGCAAGGTGAAACACTCCATGTTTCATGTGAAATTGGCAGAAAATTGATACCCAAGAAAAATGAAGATAACTCCCAGATCCAAAAAAATTAGGATGTGCTCTCTTAGGAGAATGTCCAAGAATAGGTCCTCAACACTACATTAACTTTTCAAAGCAAGAAACCAACAGCAACAATGGCTACAAAAACAACAAACAGGTATAGGAACAGGAAATGTTTTTGGCAATGCAAGATTGCTCAAGACCCAAGATGCTCCTGCATCAAGAAGAAAAATGAGAAAATGAAGGAGGAGGAGGAAGCAACATAAGAAAGAGGATTAAGGAGGAGGGGGAGGAGGAGGATGAGGAGGAGGAGGAGGATAAGGAGAAGTAGGAGTAGAAGAAGAAGGAGAAGAAAGAGAATTAGGAGGAGGAAGATGAAGAGGAAGAGGAAGAAGAGGAGGAGGAAGAAGAAGAAGAGG
This sequence comes from Chamaecyparis obtusa, assembly GCA_027943335.1. Classification (NCBI taxonomy): domain Eukaryota; kingdom Viridiplantae; phylum Streptophyta; class Pinopsida; order Cupressales; family Cupressaceae; genus Chamaecyparis; species Chamaecyparis obtusa. Next base: position 420,637 of record BSBK01003492.1, read on the forward strand.
AAGAGGAAGAGGAAGAAGAAGAGGAAGAAGAGGAGGAAGAGGAAGAGGAAGAGGAAGAGGAAGAGGAAGAAGAAGAAGAAGAAACAATTTTTCACTATGCAGAAACAATTTATTTATAATACATTTGACAGTTAACATATTTAAGCCTCAATTCCTTACTTCTCTCCTAAACATTAACCCTAAGGGGATGAGGATTTACTTGTCCTAGGGAACTTGGACACCAATCTACAAGAAGGATCCTTTTAAGACATTTGGAATGCATGTTAATACCCATCTTAGGATTTTCCCTCAAGACATTGGAAATACATGTCCTTACCCATCTCAGAACTTACCTACCTTGTGAAGATTTACTCCACCTCTCCCTACACAACAACCACCTAACCTATAAAGGGAGTATAATGAGTGATTGAGGAATGGCCAAAAACTAAGTCTACCAACTACAAATGGATTAGTAATATATATATAATATTATTATACAACATAACTGATATAAAATACAATATGCAGTATGTTTATTTATCAAACCCTGTATTGGCTCTTTATTCCTAACAATATTCACATGTATTCTAATATAATATTTTGTAAACCAATATTAATGCATAGATTAGTTATAGCATGCCACTTGCTGTCACACTATTCTGATAAATTTAGGAGTAATGCCTAACAAGTGGGATTACCCAACGTCAACCAGCGTAACTCCACAGCTAAAAGGATCCAATCAACAATTGTAGGCCTCAAAATTGAAATCAATACCGATGCTCCTACATTTGACTTGTTTGATATGAAGCTTGTGACCAAAGTTCACAAATTTGAGCCAATAAAATCACACTTTCTACAATAAACTCTATTGTTGAATCAAATAGCTCAGAAAATTTTCTCCTTTGATTCTTCCAGTACAATAAGCTTCCTCTTCACTTTTCTCCTCCACCATATCCTTCTCCTTTTCATGTTATTCAAGCCACCATAGAACCATCCACCTCCACCAGAAATCATCTTCCCTTGCATTCATATCTTCACAATAAATTTTATCAAAAATAATTACTTCCTCTCTTATACCTACAAATACCATTTTACTAGCATTGACAACATTATGAAAATCATAAATATTTATCACCATCTATTCTTCATCTTTTTTGTTATTTGCAAAAAAATTATTAGAATTTTTTTTAATTAACTCCTCTTCCTTACTTGCTAGCTTCTTTAGACAACTTTGGTTCAACCACTGCAACTTTTTCTCCTCTTTCACTTTGGGCTTTTGTTACTTCATTAAAGCACTCATCCTTGTGCTGCTCCACATTGATCAACATCCGCATCTTTTTTAAGACTACTATCAGTATCATGACTCACAATCACTTCAAGTTCTTTTCTTACATTTCGTCTATGCACAAATCAACATCAGAATATTCAGCCTATTTCTTCACCCTTCTTTTTCTTCATTTTCGTCTGGTTCAAGGACTTCCACTTCTTAGTCTTTACCTCCTTTTTATCCACAAACAAAACAATGTTAGACCAAAAAGGATTTTTATCATCATTCTTTTTTGCTACAATCTCATCCATCAACAGACCCATGTGTCTAAAAAGACACATTTCAACTATAACCGAGTTCTTTTCTACTCTCATGCCACCTATATGACATTCTTGATCACATCTACTATAATTTTTCCACATTGCATAGTCTCCAATCTATCCAATCTCAAATGTATGTCCATCATCATCTCAAGATTTTTCTTCCTTCAATACTATCTCAAGAGTTCTCTTCCTTCAATACTGCTCCGTAGCTGTCCACTCAACTTGCCTCTTCAAGACAATCTCCATCCTCTTTTTCAAAGACATCTTTACTCTCAACTATCTACAACAAACTCACTTACATTCAGAAATTATTCTCTTCCCATTGTTCCCATAAAAGATCCTAGAAGATGCAACTCTCATAACCTTCTCTACCCACTTTCTCAAAGTGGAGGATGTTTATACGCATTCTACCTAGCCTTAATCTTTGTTGGAGGGCAGCTAACAAATTAAACCCACATAATCAAATACCAAGTCTCTGTATCTTCAAGATTCTCTCATGTTTGCAACAAAAATTTGGAGCTCTTCAAAGATGACTCACCAGCACATCTTCTCATGCAACTCACCTCAACACATCTCCTAGAAAACTACTTTTTCTGATTCTGGTTGATGTAGATCAGAAACAGTTACCCAATGAAGGGTAGCTGATCCTAGCAGTCACACACACATTATTAATAAAATACTAAAACCATAATTAATAATAAATGAAATTTTAAAACATGTTCAATTCTGAAACAATTAACTAAAGAGAATTTCTTGACTTGCAACACTCAACATATTCCAGAATATTTAGAAAAATCTTCTTCATAACCATTTTATTACAATGCCTCAAACCCAACAAGGTAGACTACTAGAATATTATCTCTATTAATTTAGACTCAAAGAAAAAAATAGAAAATTACCTCTGGTAATATTCATGACTGGACTATAAAGGATGTACAACTCTTCTTCAAATTCCTTGACTCGGTTTATTCCTTACTCCCCATTGATGATTGAACCTTTTGTTAGCATAGTATAACTAATAGGCATAGAAACCAAGTATAATTAATAGGCACATGAACTAAGTTTAGAAAATTCACAATATGCCACAAGTAAGCCCCCACATATAAGCATTAGCTACATGTACTAATATAATGCAAATAAGTCATTGCTAGAAAGTAGAGATTGGCCACATAAGGTCATCATGAATTATTTCAAGCTATCTTTTCTCCTCAATGATATATAAAGTTGTCAAACAATCAATTATGATAGCCACCAACATCATAATATGGATTGAAAATGACACCAATAAGTTTAGGAGTAACGTCTAACAAGTGGGACTGGCCTACATCAACAAATGTAACCACACAGCTAAAAGGATCCAATCGGTAAGTGCAGGCCTCAAATTTGAAACCAACACAGCTGCTCCTGTGTCACATCTTGATAATTTTGAATTGGCCCACCAAGAGGAATTTACCATTACACTTACATCTTTTTCAAAACAAATTCTTTCTTTGCATAGGCTCCTCATTATTTAATAACAACAAATTCTCCTCTTTGAACATCATCAAAATTGGAAGACTTGTCATCCTCATCTACATGCATAATTTGTGCATTTTCCTTTGGTCTCCTGTTTGTCCTTCCTTGATGTTGGGGACATTCATATGATCTATGTCCTTCTCTGAATTGGAAACATGTTCTATGAAAATCTCCCCTTCCTAGTCCTAATCCTCTTCCTCTTTGATCTCCATTGTTTTAATCAGAAGGACAATATAAATTATTTCCCCTCTTGATTGTGAATTCTACTAGAGTCATCATTCTTCTCTTGATCTTCATTTTGGCCCCCATAAGACTATCCACCAATCTTTCCACCATGACCTTTTTCATTTTTCTTTCTCTCAAACTTCTTGTTGAGTTTCTCTTCTACCTTCAAAGAAAATTGATATGCATCTTCAATGGTAGACATTCTTACCAAATTGTCAACTCTTATTGAATAGTTGGCCTCAAGAAATTTATGTAATGAGAAAACTTCACCTTGTTGGATTTAGAATGACCCATTATGATAAGGACTCCATAGAACTCTTCTGTATACTCTTAGAAAAATCTTCTTTATTGCTTCAACCCTTACAATTTGTTCAACAAATCAAGCTCATAGTTAATAGGAATGAAATGTCTCTTCAAATTTTCCACCATCTAATCCCATTTTTTTATCTTCTACTTCCCTCTTATATTTCTCTTCATTTGAACCTCTTTCCACCAAACTTTAGCATGACCTTTCATATTGGCCTTTGCAAATCTGACCCTTTCAGTATCTTCTACTTCTTCATTCTCAAAATACTCTTCGATATCATTGATCTAATCAATCAAATCTTCTAGATTAAGATTTATAGAAAATGTGAAAACTTTAATCTTTGGTCTCTTTCCAATCTTGGAAATGACACAAAAAAACCTAGCCTCATCAGGATTCATCGCCACTTCTTACTCTTCTTCAATCTGTCCTTTTTCAGATTCATCATTTTCATCTCTTGTCCTAATATCAACTCCTCTATGCAACCCCTCTTATACTGCTTGCACTTGTCTCTAGAGCACCTTAAAACCCTCTTTTATCATACCTACAACTCTTCAACCACAGTTCCTTCATGGAGGCATTTTTCACACTTATCTATCAAACATACAATCATAACCCTAGTACAACTTGCCTCATATTTGATGATTTGTCTACACACTCAAGAAGTTCTTTGATATCACTTGATGAAGATATTCCCCTTACTAACCCAAACACACCTGACATAATAGTGAAATAAATAAAAAAGTACAAGAACTAAACAATCACAAGAACATAAACACTTTCTTTCTATTATCTTCAATAAAATGACATTACAACATTAAAAAAAATAACATGTTATAACCATATGGGCATTTTCATTATAGTGACTTGCAAGCTAGAGCCACCAAATGCATGATTAGAACAACCCCTAGTAATCCCCATTTGTCTTTTTTATACTAGTGATGTAGGGGCATTCTAGGGTACTCGATAAATCTGCATGGTGGTGTGTTGAATTGGTTTTGTGTTACTCGGTTGTAGCTTTAATTGACGGTCTTGGTTATTGAAGGAAGCTCAATCGCTGAAGGAACTCGGTGATGCAGGAGCATCCTGGGTGTAAGAGCAATCTTGCATCATCCAAAAAATATTTCTATTTTTGTATTCAATAAGGGCTATCTTGTGCAGAGCTGCTATTTATGGAAACTTGCTATTTTTAGTAAGTTGGCCTTACGATCTCGGAATGTTCTAATTTTACATGTGGAGGTTCATCTCAGTCATATCAGCCTGCCAGCAAAGTTTCATGGCTAGATCAGGTGTAGTTTTGAAGATATTGAAGATTTTCAGTATTGGTAGCAGGGTACAGAAACTTTGAACTCAATTTTGAAGGCTTTAGAGGCCCCGGATGAGGTTGAAAAATTGGGTGATGGGTGCCTTGCATAAGTTAAGCCTATAGAGCACTTCGTGGCATTTCTGAAATGGGGTTATAATAGTCAATCGGGTCAACTGATGATGACTTATGGTCTCCGGAAGTCAGGCCACCTGAAATGGCAGAAAATAATTTTCCTTCAAAATTTCTGTTCGGGTTTCAAAAGTTATTTTGAGCCGACTTTGGTGTAATAAATTGAAAAATAAAATAATTCTAAGTTGAGTCAGCCCTTAGGGCTAAATTTCTGGAACCTTCTTGAGTGATGGAAATTGCCTATATAAAGAAGGCCCGTAGTGTTATCTAGGGCAGTTCTGGGTAGTAGATCTAGGTATTGATTCGAGGATTTTTCCTATAGAATATTGTAAGAGAATGCCCATGTGGCTTTGCATATTGTAATTCTAAAAGTTTGTAATTCCACATTTGTGGAGATAATAAGAAGCCAATTTTTTGTTCTTGCATATTATTGTTGTTGTTTCTCTATTTATGTTATGTGTTTGTGGTACTAAGGGGAGCACCCTTCATCAAGTGGTATCAAAGCAGGAGTTCTTGAGTGTGTAAACAGATCGTTGACTATGAGGTAGTTTGCACCAGGACCGTGGTTAGGATTTCAGCGTGCATCATGAAAATGCCTCCACGAAGAGAACGTGGCAGAAGAGTTGGTACTGTGACACCTGAGGTTAGAGAGCTGCAGAGACAAGTGCAAGCATTGCAAGAAGAGATTCACAAAGGAATGAATCTTCATGTCAGAGACGAAAGCAAGGATGAAGCCGAAGAAGAATATCAAGAAGGAGAAGTTGAAGTTGTGAATCAAGAGGAAGAAAGACTTTTTTGGGTGATTTTCAAGATTGGGAAAAGACCTAAGATTGAGGTTCCTACATTTTCTGGAAATCTTAACCCAGAGGAATTGATCGACCGGATCAATGAATGTGAGGAATATTTTGAGTATGAAGATGTTGAGGATCCTGATAGGGTCAAATTTGCGAAGGCCAAACTGAAAGGTCATGCAAAGATCTGGTGGCAAGACATTCAATTGGAGCGAAATAGAAGAGGGAAAGATAAAATCACAAGATGGGATCGAATGGTGGATAAATTGAAGCGACAGTTCATTCCTATTGATTATGAGCTTGACCTACTAAAGAAAATGCAAAGTTTGAAGCAAGCAGGAAGATCTATTCAGGAGTATACAGAGGAGTTCTATCGACTCCTCATTAGAACAGGCCATGCAGAAGCTGATAAGGAGAAAGTTGTCTGATACCTTAATGGGTTAAGGCCAAGCATTCAAGAGGAGTTGAATCTAGTTTGAATAAACAGTATTGAGGAGGCATACCAGTTTGCCCTAAAAGTAGAGGAAAAGCTGAACAAGAAGTTTGAGAGCAGACAAAATGGAAGATCTGGTGGACGGTCATATGGTGGCCGAAATGAAGATTTGAAAAAGAAGGATGAGGCCAGTAGCAGCCAGAATTAGAGAGGAAATAATTCCAATCATTTTCAAGATCAGAATAATAGAGATCAGAGAGGAAGAGGAAGAGGACAAGGATTTGGAAGAGGAGGCTTTCGTGGAACATGTTTTCACTATGGAGAAGAAGGTCATAGGGCATTTGAATGTCCTCAGTGCCAAGGCAGAATAGACGGGAGAAATTAAGGCCAGACCAGAGTTGCACATGCAGATGAAGATGCCAGATCATCAAATTCTGAAGATGTTGAAAGAGGAGAAATGCTAATTAACAGAAGAGTCCTGCTGAGTGGTGAGAATGAACCTGAACAAAGGAGGAGCTTGTTTCACACTAGATGTAAGTGTGAAAGTAAATGCTGTGATGTGATTATCGATAGTGGAAGCACTAAAAATTTGGTGTCAGAAGAGATGGTGACAAAGTTGAAGCTCAAGAGATAGAAACACCCACATCCATATCAGATTGCCTGGGTGTAGGATGACCACAAGGTCATGGTTAGTGAACAGTGCCTGGTAAAGTTCAAGATCGGCGGGTACCAAGATGAGGTACTATGTGATATAATATCTATGGATGCATGTCATATGTTGTTGGATAGACCGTGGCAGTTTGACAGATGTGTTTTACATGATGGTCATGTGAATACCTATTCCTTGACAAAGGATGGAGTGCGACATAAGCTAAAGCCATTGAAGGAGACCGAAGAAAAGGTATGTGGTAATGCAAGAATAACTTTTGTTGATGGAATAAAATTCCTAGATGGTATGAGGCATGAGCATGTGTGTTTTTCTTTAATTCCAAAAGTGGGTAAAGAGGAAGTAGAGGATGTACCTATAGAGGTTGCAGATTTGTTGAATAAGTTTCAGGATATTGTATTTGATAATGTACCTGATGGATTACCACCGGTAAGGAAGATCAGTCATTAGATGGATTTGATTCCATGAGCCAGTTTTCCAAACAAGGTAGCACACAGAATGACACCAGCAGAAAGTAAAGAGTTGAACAGACAAGTACATGAGTTGTTACAGAAGGGATTGATTCGGGAGAGCCTAAGTCCCTGTGCTATACCAGCGGTATTAGCGCCAAAGAAGAATGGAGAATGGAGGATGTGTACAGATTCCAGAGCAATAAACAAGATCACAATCAAGTATAGGTTTCCATTGCCATGAATGGATGATATTATGGATTGTTTGAGTGGAGCTGTGTATTTCTCAAAGATAAATCTAAAGAGTGGATATCACTAGATTCGGATCAGAGAAGGAGATGAATGGAAGACTGCCTTCAAGACAAAAGAAGGACTGTATGAGTGGTTAGTCATGCCTTTTGGGCTGACCAATGCACCGAGCACTTTTATGCAGCTCATGAACGAGGTTCTAAAAGAATTTCTGGGTAAGTTTGTCATTGTTTACCTAGATGATATTTTAATTTTTAGCAAGACATTGGAGGAACACATGATGCATATTCGTATGGTGTTTGAGAAGGTGAGAGATGAAAAATTGTTGATTAATTTGAAGAAGTGCAATTTTGTGAAGAAAGAGTTAGTGTATTTGGGATTTGTAGTTTCAGCAGAAGGTCTAAAAATGGACCCAGAGAAGGTACAAGCTATCCTTGAATGGCCTACTCCAAGGAGTGCTATGGAGGTAAGATCTTTTCATGGTTTGGCTAGCTTTTACAGAAAGTTTATCAGAAATTTTAGCAGTATTTGTGGACTCTTGACTGAAACAATGAGAGGGGATAGAAAAGAGTTTAAGTGGACTAATGGGGCAGAAAAGAGTTTTCAATTGTTGAAACAAAAAGTTACAGAACAACCTGTTTTAGCACTTCTAGATTTTAATAAGGTGTTTCAAGTAGATTGTGATGCTAGTGGTACTGCAATAGGAGCTATTATGAACCAAGAAGGTAAACCTGTTGCTTATTTTAGTGAGAAGTTAAATGATGCCAAGAGAAAATATTCTGTCTATGATCAGGAATTTTATGCTATAGTTCAAGCATTAAAGAAGTGGAGACATTATCTGCTTCCTAAGGAGTTTGTTTTGTATACTGATCATCAAGCGTTGAAATATTTGAATAGTCAAAGAAAGTTGAATCAGAGGCATTTGAAATGGGTTGAATTTTTGCAGAGTTATACATTTGTTTTGAAACACAGGAGTGGAAAGTCTAATAGGGTTGCGGATGCTCTTAGCAGAAGGAAACTATTGTTGACAGAGATGCAGATTGAAGTGGTTGGGTTCAAGGAACTCAAGAATTTGTACCCAGAGGATCCTGATTTTGGTGAAGCTTGGAAAGCTTGTACAGAACCTGTTACTCTAGATAGGATGAAATGGCTGAATTTTATCATCCAAGATGATATGCTATTCAGAGAGAGTTAGTTGTGCATTCCACAAAGTTCTATGAGGGAGAATCTCATCAAGGAGAAGCATAGTGGAGGATTGGCTGGATATTTTGGTCATGATAAAACCCTTGATTTGGTTGGTGAGAATTATTATTGGCCACAATTGTAGCAAGATGTGAAGAAGTTTGTACAGAGTCGCAGAGTATGTCAGATGGTGAAAGGAGTGAAGCAAAATACAGGGTTGTATCAGCCATTACCTATACCAGAGAAGCCTTGGGAGGATATCAGTATAGACTTTGTTCTTGGTTTACCGAGGACACAGCGGGGACATGATTCAGTTTTTGTAGTAGTTGATAGATTTTTGAAGATGGCACATTTCATTCCCTGCAAGAAGACTAATGATGTTGTTCATGTAGCATAATTTTTTTTCAGAAAAGTAGTGAGACTACATGGTTTGCCAAAGACCATAGTTTCAGATAGAGACACTAAGTTTGTTAGATATTTCTGGCGTACATTGTGGAAGAAGTTGAAGATAGATTTGAAGTTTAGTTCATCACATCATCCATAGACTGATGGATAGACAGAGGTGGTGAATAGAAGTTTGGGAAATTTGTTGAGATGTTTGGTTGGAGATAAGCCAACAGGATGGGATTTGATTTTACCACAGGCAGAATTTGCATACAATAATTCTATCAACAAGAGCACTGGTAAATCACCATTCCAGATTGTATATGGAAGTAATCCAAGAAATGCATCTAAGTTGAGAAAGATAGATAAAGGAGAAATAAGTAGTGCTGAAGCTGAGGATTTTGTAGAACATTTGAAGAACATCCATGAGGAGGTGAGGAAGCATATTACCAAGATGAATGTGCAGTATAAGACTAAGGCAGATGAGAAAAGGAGGCATAAGGAATTTTAGGTTGGGGATGAAGTCATGGTTCATTTGCGGAAGGAGCGATTTCCAGTTGGTACATATAACAAGTTGAAAATGAAGAAGTTTGGACTATGTACGATACTGAAGAAGCATGATTCAGGAAATGCATATGAGGTAGAATTTCCTACTGAGCTGAATATTTCACCAATGTTTAACATTTTAGATTTGACAGAGTATCATGAAGGAGGTGTTGAAGATGAGGTTGCAGCAGCATAGTGGAGTATTCCAGCAACCAGTTCAGATATCAAGGAGATTGAAGACATACTGGACAGTCGTGTTGGCAGAAGCACAAGGAACATGACATATGAAGAGTATTTGGTCAAATGTAAAAGATGACTTGTTGAAGATTCATCATGGCTAACAAAGGAGGAGGTTAACCATCTTGGTTTTCCTCTACACATCTAAGTCGTGATAGGGTCACTTCTCAAATTACCCTGGGTGTCTGATGCAGGAGCATCCTGGGTGTAAGAGCAATCTTGCATCATCCAAAAAATATTTCTATTTTTGTATTCAATAAGGGCTATCTTGTGCAGAGTTGCTATTTATGGAAACTTGCTATTTTTAGTAAGTTGGCCTTACGATCTCAAAATATTTTGATTTTACATGTGGAGGTTCATCTCAGTCATATCAGCCTGCCAGCAAAGTTTCATGGCTAGATCAGGTGTAGTTTTGAAGATATTGAAGATTTTCGGTATTGGCAGCAGGGTACAAAAACTTTGAACTCAATTTTGAAGGCTTTAGAGGCCTTGGATGAGGTCAAAAATTTGGGTGACAGGTGCTTTGCATGGGTCAAGCCTATAGAGCACTTCGTGGTGTTTCTGAAATGGGGTTATAATAGTCAATCGGGTCAACTGGTGATGACTTATGGTCTCCGAAAGTCAGGCCACCTGAAATGGTAGAAAATAATTTTCCTTCAAAATTTTTGTTTGGGTTTCAAAAGTTATTTTGAGCCGACTTTGATGTAATAAATTGAAAAATAAAATAATTCTAAGTTGGGTCGGCCCTTAGGGCTAAATTTTTGGAACCTTCTCGAGCGGTGGAAATTGCCTATATAAAGAAGGCCCATAGTGTTGTCTAGGGCAGTTCTAGGTAGTAGATCTGGGTATTGATTCGAAGATTTTTCCTATAGAATATTGTAAGGGAATGCCCATGTGGCTTTGCATATTGTAATTCTGAAAGTTTGTAATTCCACATTTGTGGAGATAATAAGAAGCCAATTTTCTATTCTTGCATATTATTGTTGTTGTTTCTCTATTTATGTTATGTGTTTGTGGTACTAAGGGGAGCACCCTTCATCACTCGGTGAAACCTCTGGCACTCAGTGGAAATTGTACTCAGCTTTGCCTATGGTGCTTAGTTGATGTGCTTCCTTGGTGATGCCTGGTGTACTCAGTTGTTTCATTGGTGTTTGGTTGTTTGACTAGTGCTCAGTAGTTCTAGTTTACTGAATGGAGTTCTTGGAGATTTGGTTAGCCAACCTGGTGCATTTATTGTTGGTATCTTTTGTTATATTCTCTTATGTGGATCTAGAGGCCGACATGGAGAATTAATTTTTTTTAAGGCTATTTGAGAGCCGATTGTTGTTGCATTTAATATTTGTTTGTAATAGAAGCCAATTTGGCTTAGGAATTAATTATTTCTTCCAGCCGACTTATGGTTGATGAAATGTATTTAAGGAGTGTTTGGGTAGATGTTTAGGGAGTCAGTCAGTGGTGGTAGCTAAGAAGGATAGCATTTTGATCCTACGAGATCTTGAAGATCAGATTGTTTATTTGATAGTTGTAATAGCAGAGCTAGTAGTTTTCATGCTTGGAGACAAGGATATTTCTTGGAGGCTTGCGAGCTCAAGTTTAGATCTTCATTAGTGTTTCCATCAATTGCTGATGTGTTTTAGAGCTAGACTAGCTAGGAGATTGCAAAAATACTTTGCAAGTGATTGTATTTGGCCCTAACTCGAAAGGCCTTACAGTCGAGCATGTTAATGAAAATTTTGTTGAAACATTATCTTGTTGTGTTATTCCACATTGTTGATGTTTGGCTACAATTTTGGACAGTCCTTAATTGGATCCTCCTTGCTTGAGCTGCGTCAACTAGGAATTTTAACCACCTTAGAAGGTTTTGGAAAATTTAACCCCCCCTTTTTGAGGCTGGCCACTTTTATATTATTTTTCCTATATTGAAATATGCTAAGAATATCTCCAAAATGGATTTTGACACTCTTTGGAGTATTTTAATGGATTTTATTTTTTTCTCCTAAAGTAGCACAACTTTTGGAGGTCATATCTTTTAATCTAACCATTGAATTTTCAATTATCATACAGAATTCGAAAGTTCACAAAGAGGTCTACAACCATATTTTGTCATATTTATAATATTTGACCTTTTTGACTTGTTCTGAGGCTTCTAAGGCCCTCAAAAATGGATTTGAAGTTTTTATAGAATAAATTTTCCAAAATATTGATTTTCTCCCAAACTATACTGGATATTTCCATGATTCTTTTTCTAGTCATTATATTTTCCTATTTTTCTCGTTGGGACCCATTTTTAGGTTCTAGTATGCACATTTGAAAACTTACTAAAAATAGTAACCCTGTCTAAAATAGCCCTTATTGAAAAACTAGACAATATTTTTTGACGATGGAAGATTGTTGGATGCTCCTACATTAGTTAGCTTCTCACTAGACTTAAATACCCCTCCCATAGTTTAATTTTTAGCTTAATTGATCAGACTCTTTTAGGCCACTTTTCATGTGTGTATAAATCTTAAAATAGATTTAATGTTTTTTTTTATTGGTAGATAGATTTGATGTTATGTATATTATATTTATGATTTTACTGACCCCATACTTGCATGTGTATGGTTGGCGTGTATATTTTATATTGTATTTCATGTGCCTGATATGGTTAAGGGATGGAGTCATAGTTGCTTGCGAGATTCACATGATCGGTTGATCCTCGTCATTATCTGTTATATATTTATACATGTATATACATGCTTATCTTTTATGCAGGATTTCAGGTACCGAGCATTGAATTCCCTAAATTTCTAGGATGAGCCTGCCCTATCACAATATTTCAATAGTAAAAAAGGGGAGATAGCATACAGGTCCAACCCCAACCTAAGCCATTGATTGTCCTGGAATAATAGACAAGTATCTAATTTTCCACCTATCTGAATTTGTCAAGGTGACGTAAATTCATGAGCCCTTCCCTTGAGTTTGTTTTTTATTTGCGTTAATTGATTTCGTGTGTTGTAAGTCATGTGAGTTTGTTGTGTGGTTTATTTGGTTAAAATAATTAAATCAAGATTAATTATAAAATTAGAATAATTATATCTTATGAAAATCAGAATATTAAATATAAGGATATTTAATTATTGAGAGTTAATTAAATACCTTTGTTTAATTAAAAAGGCTTAATTAAAAGTCTAATTTGGAATAAGGGTTTAATTAATTATTAAATCTAAAATTGAAATTATAGGCATAATTAATTTATTTAATATTTAATTATCAATTACATAATTATTAATGTGCTACAATGCTAATTGATTAATTAAATATTAATATGCAATTTAAGTTGCACATTCCATTTGATAAAATTGAATTAGAAATTTAAGCTGAAGGTTGAGTTAAGGCTTATTAAGTGAAAATTGCATATAATAATTATTATAATTAATTAAATATACAAAAAGGAAATTGATAAGAACAAGGTCAGGAAGTTGAGTTAGGAGTTGAAAATTGGAAAAGTGTATATTTTATTATCAAAATTAGAATTAATAATGCAAAGAGGGTTTAATAAAAATGAGGTTGTAGTTAAGTTCTTATTTTGGTGATTTCGAGTTAAGTAATTCTTTTATTATTTTTGAGTGGAGTTCGTCTTGTTTTTGGAGTTGTATGTTTTGAAAACCTAGCTTGTCAGGTTTTCTATATATTAGGGGGTTTTGGGTTATTATTTCATTATGTCTATTAAGTTTTGGAGAATCATGGTGCTTGGAAGTTAAAGAATTGTTTTAAAGATTGGATTTTTGGGAGTCTTTGATTTTGGTCTTATTTGTTATATTCATTTGGGGGATTCAGGTAGGGTTTGAAAACCTATGTTTATCGTTCTTTTGAAAAGATTGGTCTACTTTGTGATTGGAATTGATTGTTGAATATTATGGTATTATTTGTATTGTGGATTACTATTTAATATTTTTTTATTTTCAGTTTGAATTGGTTATTGAATTTCTTTTGCAAAAATCACATAATATTTTGGAAGAACAATAGGGAAAAAATTGAAACTAATTTAGTTAGAATTTTTTTTGTATTTGTTGTTGAAACCCTACAAATTAAATCAAATTAAAATAGATGTATACACTAGTGCATTTGAGCCCTTTTTCTGATGGCCAACCATCAAAATTTTGACCATATACCGTCGATCAAGTGACACCACCCACCATCATAGTTTTACAGTCAGAAAAAATGATGGTTTTGATTTGCGTCATAATTATGACAACCATGGTCATCAAAAAAAGGGGGTTCCAACATGGCGAACCTGTCATTGGACCTATTTGTGGCTGTCACAATTGGGATGCCTATCCATCGCAAAAAAATATAAATGACGGTGACCTATCAGAATCTTCCGACGGGTCGCCATCGTTTGTGGTTTATTTGCTGATAGAGATGTTGTTAATGCGATGGATATCCGTTAGAAGTTTATGATGGATATCCATCATTTGTAGTTTTTAACAACATCGATGTTGTACATGCGATGGATACCCGTCAAAAATTTACGATGGATATCTGTCATTTATTATTTTTTACCGATAGCGATGTTGTACATGCAATGGCTGGATGTTGGATGTTTTTCGACAGATAACTGTCATTGTTGTACGATCATTGTAGTTGCGATGAAAATCAGTTTTTTTTAAAAATATATACATATTTTTTGATCAAGTTGGTATCAATTTAGAATGGTGTTCTTGCAGATCCAGTTCCTGCTCATGATTTGGTTATGGATCATTCAGAGATGACTTTGTAGTAGATTCGGTAGTGGCTTGTGGATTATTAAGTTGAGTCTAGAGACTTGGATTTGGAATGGATCCTATCAAATCAAGATTTGTGACAGCGACTACTCCAGTACAAGAAGCTAGTGTAGTGATCAGAGATTCATTCTTCCTGATGCGTTCGTGGGATATATGCAGACCTGATTGCATTCAGATCTGATTCGAGTGACTTCTTGACTTCTTTGGTCTGAATTGGATGTGCTTTGTTCCTATGGAGTGTAGTAGTGACTTGACTTGGAGTTTGAGTAGACTATGCATTGATTGTCTTGAAGATAGAATCGAGCTACTCTTTGCATTATTGTTGAGATCGGGTTGTGATGGATCACTGGGATCATCTACCATTTTTTCCATAGTTTCAAATGAGTTAGATGTGATGTCGAGATAGTGACATGTAGAACTTTCACATTGGAGATTCGTAGATCACTATGATGTTTGTGATAACTTGGGAGAAGTCTTCTTCTTGGTGAATCGAGCTAAGAGACTTAGATTACAAAAAGTGGGTCATTTGATGTGACTTATGAGACATTGGATGCCTCTTCACAGTGCGGTCTATGGTGTTTCTTTGTGACTAGGTTCTTGGCAAAGATTTGTTGATTTGGTAGCCATTGAGATGGATCGATATATATTTTTTGTGCATGGATTAAGATCTTAAATTATTGACCTTCTCTTTGTTTCAAGAATAGTTTAACATTCTCTACTTAATAGGGCCAACCACGTGAAGGTGGAAGCTCATTTGACCCCTCCTAGGAGCCTCTTATGACCCTTTACAACATTTTAAGACCTCTAAGATATATTCTTAGGGATTGTAAAAGGTCGTAAAGGGTCATAAGGGGTCCTAGGACACAATAGCTGAGAAACATAAATGTAGGCATCATGGTCACAATTTTTTGGAAACACAACATAATTGAGTGGTATACCCAGATGATGCAACACAACTACTCCTCCAGTTCCAAGTCTACACTATAGTAAACAAAACCCATAGATAAAGAATAAATTTAAAGAGTGAAGGAGGAGGGCCATAATGACCAAAATGATATAGGGACCCTGTATTATTTTGGTCATTACGGCCCTCCTCCACTCTCTAAATTTATTCCTTATCTATGGATTTTGGATCCCACAGTGTAAACTTGGAACCAAAGGAGTGATAGTTGTTTTGCATCATCTGGGTATACCATTCAATTATGTTGTGTCTCCAAAAAATTGTGACCATGATGCCTACATTTATGTTTCTCAGCTGTTGTGATATCTACATTTATGTTTCTCATTTGTCATGTTTATGTGCATGTTCTTTATGTGTATCTACTAGAATTTCAAAAAAAAAAATTAGTATCTACAATAGCCCTATTTTAACCACATTTACACATATGGTCCCAACAAAGTAGTGCACAAACTACACAAAGAAGGTATCACAAAAATATGATTTCTTCTTTCACCATTGAAGTAATCTTGGTAGCACTAGTTGCCTCTCAAGCCTTGCACAAGTTGCACTCATTTCCTACATTAGGTATAGATGTAGATGGGGTAGATGTAAATGTGGTTTCATCAACCCACCAAAAGTATTGACATCCACTATTTCCCTACAATACCAAATGTACATCAGTTCTTCATAAAATGATTAGTTGTTACATTATTTTTAAACATAAAATATAATTACGTATCCAGACCTTTTTCCTATTTGGGCAAACCCAAAATTGACACCCAAGATTACTTGTTGTGCATGACGTCTTCAACATGCATGGGGAAAAACCACATTGACTGAAGTCATCGACGCTATTTTGACAAATATTGCATTATCACAAATATTGCATTATCACAAATATTGCATTGTCATTATTTTCTTCATTCATACTAATTATAATTACAATAAAAAGAAACATACTAATGTAGACTTGCACATTTTTTGGCTAAGTCGAAGTCTTTGGTTTAAATCACTAGACACTCAAAACAAAATGACAAACCTAAGACAACCAAGCAATAAAAATAAATTACTAAGCAATTCAGAATTAGCTCACTCCATTGCAGGGAACAAAGAGAATCCCCTGTGATTTAACATCATTAATGTGCAAGGAAATAGAAAATTAGCAGAAGCAACTCTCATAAGATAGTATTTAGATTAAATGCATTGATATAAAACAATACCCCAAAAAATTATAGAAAATTAGCAGAAGCAACTCTCATAAGATAGTATTTAGATTAAATGCATTGATATAAAACAATACCCCAAAAAATTATAAAGAAAGGTGATTTTCTTAATCACGTCACTAATTTGTGCATGTCTAAATACTAGTGTCTTTCAAGTGATTTGATTCTTGTCATGCTCACTACAAATGAGAATAGTCTTACCTAGTGAGTTTTTTTAAGCATATAGAGAATAAATACACTCATTTAGAATGAAATTTCTCTTAACAAAATATCAAAGATATATAAGTAGGACATATAAAACAAGGTGAATAAGAGTAGTACATATAAAACAATCATTACAACATGCCAAACATCTAACATAATTGTACATTTCATTCATGTCATTGATATTCTTCTTCATCCATCTCATCATCAAGATCATCATCATTGACAACATCATCACCACCACTATCATTGTCATCATCATCATCATCACCATCAGCATCATCATCATTTTCATCATCATCCTCATCATCATTGTCATCAGTAGTAGCATCATCATCATCAGTAGCAACATCATCATCATCTTCTTCTTCATATTCTTCTTCGAATAGCTCTCGATCGTGATCATCATCTACATCATCTTCCACTTCTTCATCTTCCTCAGTATCTTCTTCCATCACATTATACTTTATCAGCCTTCCTCTTGGGTCATGTCTAGCAATAAATGACCAAGCCAGTTTATGTGGAACCTCTAAGTAAAATACCTGCTCATATTGGCTTGGAAGAACATAGGGCTCTTCTCAACTAGCTCAAACAACCTTATATTAATCATTGGAAATCAATTATCATTTTCAATAAAATTTTTATCAAGATCATTTTTATTGAGTCGTAGTCTGTACCATTTCACAATGAAGAGAACAAATTTGAAGGAATTAAAGTCACAGTCAAGTATATCAACCAAAATACCATAGTATTGATTTTGTGACTCTCGAGGATGTAAGTCATTTCTAGATGAAATATTAGTCACCTAGAACACTGTACTTATCCTAGAATCACAAGTTCTCTTTGCGTCATCCAACTTTCTAATGCAAAATTTATAACCATGGCCTTGTGGTGTTTCACCTGTAATAATGTCAAACATGTATAAATTATTGCATCACGAGTTGAAAAACATACGGTTAATTAATTAACAAATTTATAAGTACTTGGTGATCTCTTAAACCATATGCTAAATCTATTTTCTTTTGTGTAAAATTGGGATCTCCATTATGATGAACTTGTATAACCAATGAAGACATGAATTTCCATGTTAATCTATGACCATCATGTTGACATCGTTCAATCCATACCGTCATCCAATCTTGATTATTTGCAATAAACAAATGTATTACATCCCACTCTTTAGCAGCTGTACAAAAATAAATAGATGACTTACAATAGATTTATTTTGAAGATTAAAAATTAATTTACTACAATAACATCTCATAATTTATTACCTTTCAGTTTCCTAAATCTACAGTTTCCCAACAAGTACTCCCCTTCAAATTTTTTTAATGGGTTGAGATCCCAAATGCAATCTATATGGGTCTTTGCTACAAGATTAGGAAGATATTAAGTAATGTACACCATCATCTGGTATACCATATATCCCTCAACCATAGAACCCTTAGGACGTGCTCTTTTTCATACCAAACCCTTCAAAAATTTCAAGTGTCTCTCAACCATCCACATTGACCTAGCATGTATAGGTCCACACAATTCAATCTCCTCAACTTGGTGTATGAGGTAGTGTTCTTGTGCATTGAAAAAAGCTGGAGGTAAACACTTTTGCATTTCACACATTAATCGACAAATTCTTTTCTTCCAATATTTTATATCTTCTTTATGGATTTCTTTAGATGACAACCACCTACAAGGGATTCAAGACATAAATATATAAATACGAGACTTTACAATATATTACTTGTTTGATATATTGAACAAATATCACTTTTTACCTCATGTATTTTCCAAGATCATATATCACTTGTTTGATATTATTGTCAAAGTTCTCTGGGAGAGATAGAGGTAGAAAATACTGCAACAATTGTCAACTGATCATTTCATACAATGAAAATTGAATGCAATTACAAAAATATATTGTAAAAACAAAAGACTATGACTTACCTTGATGAAGGTATGCCAATCATGCATTTTCATCCCTGACCCAAAATCATTTTTCTTTGATATGAGATTTCTTATATCCACAACAAATCCTATAGGAAATCAAATTTTTCAGATCACTTCTTTTATGGCATTACTTTGTTTCTTTGTTAATAACCAAGGAAGAGCACTTGCATTAATCCGGTCTCCATTACTATTTGATTCAATGATATTTTTCATTGCATGATTGGAATCATGAATGTCACTACAAATTTTGCCAAGTTTTTCTTTGTCACACCTTCTGTCCAATATTTTCTATAGTGTCTATGTTAGATTCTTTCCAATATGCATAGTATCAAATAAATGCACATTTTTTAGTTGTTCATAGTAGCACAACTTCCTAAATTCTCTAGGATAACATTTTAGTCCCTTTGGAAGCTGGTCGGTGATGCCTTCACGACCTTTAAGATCATCAACTACATAATTAGCTAATAGAACCTTATCAAAATATATAATTTTCAAACATCAACCATTAGGTGGAATGATATTACCTCAAATTCTATTATATTCCAATTGCCATAGGTGAGGTGTCATTCTTCGGGGCTTTGATGTAGTCTCTTCTTTCCCATTGAAAAGATGTCTTTCTAAACTTTGATACTTATGATTTTTGGAGAGGAACTGCCTATACTCATCAAACACCTACTTTCTTAAAATTTTGGAATGACAAGATTTCATCTTTGGACCACACATTGGACATGCAAATTTTCCCTTTGTTTGAAGACCTACAAGATAATGATACAATTGGATTAAATATATATATTTTTAGAATTTGAATTATCACGTACAACTAGAATTCACCATAACATACCACAAAAATGTGTCAACCCTGGAGCATCATGAATTATCCACATAAGCATTGCATGGACTTGAAATTGTCTTTGTCCTATTGGTCTAGAGAGGTCATACATAGTGAAACCATTCCATAACACCAACAACTCATCGATAAGAGGTGCAATATATACATTCATATCTTTCACTTGGTACTTACCTAGTTGAATTAACAACATTAGATAATTATTGTGGCCATTTCACTACAAGACTTATAATTACATGTAGATAGATATAACATAATAAGATATCTGGAACAATCATTTCCAACATAATGTGCTCCCTCTTTATTGACATCCATGAAGGAGGGTTATTGTTTATAACAAAAATAGGCAACACTAAGTAAATGGATCTCATCTCTCCATGCAGATTGACACCATTTGATGCCAGAGAAAGCCTGAGATTTTGAGGTTCTTCTTTAAAGTGTGGCCACTTTTCCTCTATGTCCATAAATGATGAACCATCTACAAGCATTCAAATAATGTCATCTCGACTCCTGTCATGTGCATAGTAATCTATAAATTGTGCCAAGCTATTGCACCTGAATAATCATTTCACACGTGAAATAATGAGGATGTGATGAAGAACCTTGCGAGGCACCTTTTTTGTCATTTGATCATCTCGATATCTACTTGTATGACATTCAAGGAATTCTATTGCATTTTCATGTTCTTTATAATAAATAATATGATCTTTGGGACAAGGATCTATTGTTTGATACTCCATTCCAATATGTTTCATAGTGGCACATAATTATCAGTACGAGTGAGGGAGAACATTTGATGGTGGTAATAGAAAGTCACATATCAATCTACAACAAATAATATAAGTCATTACTATAAACAATCTTAATGGTATATGTTTCACTTTTTATAGACTATAATGACATATATGACAAACCTTAGCATACGTGACATTTCTATGTTGGATAAACCATTCATAACTTTCAAATTCACCAACAACAATACAACAAAGAGAAGAGTAGATTGGGAGCCTTCATAAAGGGCCATGTTTTCCTTCTCAAGTAAAGGTATATCATGGACGTCATCAATGTCATCCTCATCATAATCATCATCATCATTAGCACCAGCACCAACACCAATACCAAATGTGTCAATGATCAATGCATTCATACCATCATCTTCAAATATGTTTTCTGGTGCTTGATCGTCATCTTCCATGGGATCATGATCTTCAACTTCAATACTCACACCTCCATATTCCTCTATATTCACACTAGGGAGATTGAACTATATAAAAATGATGCTAATCAAACCCCCCTTCAATGTTATAATCAAACCTCCTTCCATGGTTTATATGTATATTAATTGTGAAAACAATATAACAAGCAACTTACCAGTAGATTATAATCAAACCCCCCCTTCAATGTGACCATTCTCCCTACAATGTCTCTTTGTTGTTTTGATTTTGATTCTTCTTGTCTTTAAGTCATTACAACTCTTGCATGGACAATAACATTTTTCATCGCCTTCTCTTTGAAAGTTAGACAACAATCTAGCGATTCTCTCCCTATTTTTAACAAATTTCCTTGTATTATTTGACATGATCCTTAATGTGTATATCTACAAAATAAATTGGAGATGCCTCCTTTCATTAGCTTCATGTCACATTCTCATAGCTTCTCATTTTCTGACAGATTTTGCCAAAGGCTTTGTAGGAAACCAATTAAGGGGTATTCTTGAGTTCAAACACATTGAGCTGCTACAACTGAATTATAAATCATGAATTCACTATAAAATTAATTCATTATAAATCAAGGGGCATTATAAATCATGAATTCGCTATAAAATTAATGTATTGCTCTAGATTTCATATGGACATTTTGTCAAATGGTTGGCATGTATGTTTATTCAAATGGAGTTATATCATTTGGAATGGATATATGATAGGTTGATATCAAATTCTATGTCCCTATTTGATCTAATAGCATCAATTTAACAAATAGAGCTAAGACCAATCAAATAGGGACATGAGGTGCTAAAATAGTGAGCTCATAAATCAATATATTTAGTGTTAATAAAATCTTATAAAACAACATATATTGTGTGAAGTTTTTGATCTCTCTTTATTTGTTTTGTTGTTGATATTCACTATGTGGTACTCATCATTTATGATCATTTCATGAGGAAATGTCTTGATGGCTTGCGGGCTGCAAGCTAGGACATCATGCATTATTTATGAGCTCACTATTTGAGCACCAGCCAATCAAATAGGGACATGAGGTACTCAAACAGTGAGCTCATAAACAATGCATGATGCCCTAGTTGTAGGTATTTATCTCTTCTATAAACATGGAGGAGTGAAAGGTAATGATCAATGAGGTTGCTGCTATTAGATCATACATTAATACACTTACTATTTTAAATTTGAGCACGGGCATCATGCAATGTTATTGTTTTCATTGCATGCTTGCTACTGCTGTGCACCATATATTGTTTTATAAACTATTTATTTCATTGAGACCGTGAGCTTGGCATTTATAATGTATTTTTTGTTATTGGATCAATGCTACTATGTGTTTGAGGCTATAGATGCATTGAATCACCACTACAATTCTATTTTGATATCAACAATATAGCAAACAAAGCACCGACTAATCAAATAGGGACATCAGTAAGACATTTAATGCATTATTACTTCATAAATGCATGATTGTGGATCCTCAAGTAGGAGTTGTGATGAAAAGGAAGAACACTTATATGGGTTTACCCACATAAGAAAAATGGTTTCATTCATCTTTCTTTCAAGTGCTCTTGGGTACTTTCCTTGGCCTCTAGGCTTGGGCATCCTATAGGGGTTGAACCAAAATTACGAAGGCAATAAGGACACATAGAATAATAGGTTTGGGGACTTAGACTTATGTTGAATCCTTAGTAATGGTTTGGGGAACTAATTACTAGATGAATGACTACAGTACCCTAGTTTTCATTATTAGCTGATCTTGTTTAATTTGTGTTCATTTCATGCAAAGATACATGTAAAGGAAAAGAAATTTTTGCATGTAAAGATTACATGTATATATATGAAAAATAACTTGTATATACTATACAAGGAAAATAACTTTCAAAAGAAAATGAAAGAGTACAGGCATACATAAGAGGATGAACATAAATAATAAGGGTGCTAGACATTGCCTGAAGTGATGAATTTTTTACCTGGGTATGAATCTAGTGCCCCCTATGTGATCTAGAACCTGCAAAGAAAAGAGAGATGGGGGTTAGATAAAAAAATATCTAAGAAATGAATGACATCCTATTACTGATCCTCATCTACAATTATGCATGTGCATAGTCAAGCCATACACTTCTGAAAGAAAAACCAATTAGCTCACAGTCTCAATGAAATAAATAGTGTATAAAACAATATATGGTGCACAATAGCAACAAGCATGCAATGAAAACAATAACATTGCATGATGCTCGAGCTCAAATTAAAAATAGTAAGTGTATTAATGTATGATCTAATAACATCAACCTCATTGATCATTACCTTTCACTCATCCATCATTATAAAAGAGATAACTACCTACAACTATATTTCATAATTCCTCCTTTGAAGTATATATATATCAAGTATAATTATGAGTTTACATCATATATTTAGTCTTAATAAAATCTTATAAAACAACATAAAACTAACCCAAAATACTTTGTCTTAATAAAATTTTAATAAAATAACATATTTAGTCTTAATAAAATAATACACTTACTATTTTGAATTTGAGCTCAGGCATCATGCATTGTTTATGAGCTCACTATTTGATTACCAGTCAATCAAATAGGGACATGAGGTGCTCAAACAGTGAGCTCATAAACAATGCATGATGCCCTAGCTTGCAGCCTGCAAGTCATAAAGACATTTCCTCATGAAATGATCATAAATGGGGAGTACCACATAGTGAATATCAACAACAAAATAAATAAAGAGAGATCAAACACTTCACATAATGCCTTGAAGGTAATAAAAATGATGTCCTAGTTCTCAAAGCTCGCGGGTCATCAAGCATTCCAAATGAAAATATGTAAATAATGTCAGTATTAAATAGTGAGGTCATGAACAATGTATGATGCCCTAGCTTGCATCCCACGAGCCATCAAGATATTTCCTCATGAAATGATTATAAATGGGGAGTACCACATAGTGAATATCAACACCAAAACAAATAAAGAGAGATCAAATACTTCACACAGTATATGTTGTTTTATAAGATTTTATTAAGACTAAATATATTATTTTATGAGCTCATTGTCTGAGCACCTCATGTCCCTATTTGATTGGTCGGTGCTCTATTTTTTATATTGATGCTATTAGATGAAATAGGGACATCAGTAATAAAATAATACACTTACTATTTTGAATTTGAGCTCATAAAGATTAAGATATCCTTATTTTATTATTGATGTCCCTATTTACATATTAACATCAAGAATGGTCCTATATGGTCACTAATAGCCAACTTCCAGAAGAATATGATTGAATGAAAACATACATAAGTGGATGAACATAAATACTGAAGGTACCAAACATTGCCTAAAGTAATGAAGTGTTGACCCAAAGTTCAATCCAATATGCTCTTGTATGATCCAAAACTTGCAAGGAAGGAAAAGATGGGGTTAGATCCAAAGTATCTAAGCAATGTTTGGCACTCTATTACTGATCCTCATCTATAATTATGTATGTGCATAGTCAAGCCATACACTTCTAAAATGAACTATGCTACAAAACATGTGCACTCAGGAAACATATGCATGTTGTGAGTAAATCAAGACCAAAATGGAGCAAAAAGTATGATGTCAAATGTTTTATCAAGAAACACCTCATGGGCTTTGAGTCAACATGGTATATATGTAATTTATACAAGATCAGTAAAAGGACATCTACAACCTCAACAACATGACAATATTAATCCAATAACAAGAAATACATTACAAATGCCAAGCTCACGATCTCAATGAAATAAATAGTGTATAAAATAATATATGATGCCCGAGCTCAAATTCAAAATAGTAAGTGCATTAATATATGTATGATCTAATAGCAGAAACCTCATTGATCATTACCTTTGACTCCTCCATCATTATAGAAGAGATAACCACCTACAACTATATTTCATAATTTCTCCTTTGAAGTCATAGGTTAGTTTAAAATGGAGAAAGTATACAAACTCACCAATTTAATCCCAAAATTTCATAACATTGCATTCTTGTTGTTGTTATGGTGCACAACAATAGCAAGCATACAATGACAACAATAACATTGCATGATGTCTAAGCTCAAATTCGAAATAGTAAGTTTATTATTTTATTACTGATGTCCCTATTTGATGTCCCTATTTTATTACTAATATCCCTATTTGATCTAATAGCATCAATATAACAAACATAGCACTGACCAATCAAATAGGCACATTAGGTGCTCAAACAATGAGCTCATAAACAATGCATGATGCCCTAGCTTGCAACCCACGAGCCATCAAGATATTTCCTTGTGAAATGGTTATAAACAAGAGTACCACATAGTGAATATCAAAAACAAAACAAATAAAGAGAGATCAAACACTTCACACAATGTATGTTGTTTTATAAGATTTTATTACTTGACTCTCTCTCTCTCTCTCTCTATATATATATATATATATATATATATATATATGACAACTTTTTCAAAAGTGTATCATAATTAAAGGCATGTGAATTCATATTGTATTTAATTTGAATGCCACTATGTAATGTTTTTAATTACGATATTTTGAGACCCCTCTCCATTTTAAACTAGCCTATGACTTTAACATATGAACACTGAAGTTTTCATATGTTGAACTCAAGGTGTTGAATCCGTCAAATCAATAAGAAAATGTTTGGAGACCATCTAATTAGAAAACCCTCATTTCTAGGGCTTGAAGAGGATTTTGGGGCTTTTGGGTCTAAACTGTTCAAGGGTCAAAATCGATTGCATAAATCTCTAATTGGAGTCCAAACATAAGACTGTCCAGGGTTTGGAGGATTGGGTCAAATTTTGGTGTATACTTCCTTTGTAAAATGGCCTCATTATAGGCCTAAAAACTAGGTACAGTGTTGAGATAGTGTTTAGTCTGGTGTACACTTACTTTGAGCTATTAGGTGTCCTTAGGCCATTTTGGGGTAAAACCTTGCAAGTCTTGTATTTCCCTTATAAATTTCCAAAGACCTTGAAGTCCACCACATCCCTCTGCATCACTTTATGATCCTAATGTACAGAACAAAAGATAGTTTGTGAGGGCGCAAGTTGTGATGGTGATGAATTCACTAAGTTTGTATTATTCTCTTGCAACTTGTGCAATTCATTATGATGTTGGGGTATGGTGTGGTAAGCACAAGTATGGGTGTGTGTTAATGTGATTCAAAAGCTATTATGCAAGATTATTTTATTATTGAGATAAGGATATCTTAATTCTACAAGAATAAATGTTTTGAAAAATATTTGAATTTAATTTCGACAATAATGTGAGGAGTGATATATTTCAAGCTTCAGCGAGACTTCATACCACATAGTGTTCCATAGATTATGTTCAATACATTATTTGCACTTGTATTGGTGGGAAAACTCTTGAAAACATGCAAAAGAGATTGCATTCAACCATGTTGTTTACATGACACATGTAGTTTACCTCCAACCTAAATCAGTGTTGCATACAAATCTATAGACAGTGCGTGGTATGAATCCTCGTTGAAGCTTGAAAATGATAAGCATTATGATGTTGAGGTATGGTGTGGTAAGCACAAGTATAGTTTCTCATAAGCTGCTATTAGTATAGTTTTTTTTTTTTCAATAGTTGCAGAATCTAGCTTCTCCTATACTTACACGTATGTATACATTTTGGGCTTCACTTTAATTTCATGTAAATTTGAGTGAAATGGTAAGAATATTTAAGAGCAACAAGTATGACATTTTAAACAAGTATGCATATACATTATATAATAGGAGGAGTGATATATTTTAATGGAAACACTTAATGAGAAGGATGCCTATATAATAGGAGGAGTGATATATTTTAATGGCAGTGGACATAGAAATTGTAATATAGGTAGTAGGATGATTGTAAGTGGACATAGAAATTGCAGTGAAACTCTGTAATTTATTATGGCTTAGTGTTGTATATCCATAGTCAATGTCTATTTAAACTTTAGGATGATACTTATATGATGGCTTAAGTAAATTGTTCTTACCTTGAGACTAGTACACCATGGGATTAGAGGATGGTTGTTATAATAGCAAATCTGTGTCTATGGGATACTTTTATATTTTGTATTAAATGATGATACATATGTGTTTCTTCCTTTTACAATAGTTTATATTCTAATACTTATATCTTGAATTGTCAAATGACCAATGAGTGATAATTTCAAAAGTGTATCATAATTAAAGGCATGTGAATTCATATTGTACTTAATCTAAATGCCACTGTGTAATATTTTTACATACGATATTTTGATACCCCTCTCCATTTTAAACTAACCTATGACTTCAAAGGAGGAAATATGAAATATAGTTTTAGGTAGTTATCTCTTCTATAATGATGGAAGAGTCAAAGGTAATGATCAATGAGGTTTTTGCTATTAGATCATACATTAATACACTTACTATTTTGATAGTAACAACATTGCATGATGCTAGAGCTCAAATTCAAAGTAGTAAGTGTATTATTTTATTACTGATGTCCCTATTTGATCTAATAGCATCAATATAACAAACAGAGCATTGGCCAATCAAATAGGGACATGAGGTGCTCAAACAATGAGCTCATAAACAATGCATGATGTCCTAGCTTGCAGCCCGTGAGCCATCAAGACATTTCCTCATGAAATGATCATAAACGGGGAGTACCACATAGTGAATATCAACAACAAAACAAATAAAGAGAGATCAAACACTTCACACAATGTCTTGAAGGTAGTAGCAACGATGCCCTAGCTCTCAAAGCTCACAGGTCATCGAGCATTCCAAATGTAAAGATGTAAACAATGCCAGTATTAACATTCATATTTTGCCATTAAATCAACAAATTCCATCAAAATTAAATTGGGTTAATGAGAAGACAAAGCTTGAATGCCCACCTCAAATCATGGCTGCCATATAAAGATCAAATGCTAAGAAACTATGTTATAAAATTTCATGCCAAATTTCAAGGCATGAAATTTTATAATTGTACATATATTTTCTTCGACTCTCCCACATTGTAAACTCAATGCTAAGGAGAAAAAAGTATGATGTCAAAAAGTATAAAATTTTATGCCTTGAAATTTTATAACATAGTTCCTTAGCAGTTGCCATATGAAGAGCAGTGCAAGGTGGCAACTTTCCCATTTTACCACAATTAGGGCCATCTTTTACCATGCTTTATGAGCTTTATGTTTTTTTTAAGTGAAGACAAAGATTATCTTAATTTTTTATCTTTAAATTTTATTCATTTTATGATTTTAAAAATTGAAATAAAAAATATAAACTTTTAAAAAACTTTTACATCTTTTCATCAAATGACCCAAAAACATCAAGAATCGTCATATATGGTCGCTAATAGCCAACTATTAGAAGAATATGAATGAATGAAAACATACATAAGTGGATGAACATAAATAATGAAGGTACCAAACATTGTCTAAAGTAATGAAGTGTTGACCTGAGGTTCAATCCAGTATGCTCTTGTATGAACCAAAACCTGCAAGGAAGGAAAAGATGGGGTTAGATCCAAAGGATCTAAGCAATGCCTATCACCCTATTACTGATCCTCATCTACAATTATGCATATGCATATTCAAGCCATACATAGACTCAACAACATGGTAGCATTGATCCAATAACATAAAATACATTAAAAATGCCAAGCTCACGGTCTCAATGAAATAAATAGTGTATAAAATAATATATGGTGCACAACATCAGCAAGCATGCAATGACATCAATAACATTGCATGATGCCCAAGCTCAAATTCAAAATAGTAAGTGTATTAATGTATGATCTAATAGCAGCAACCTCATTGATCATTACCTTTGACTCCTCCATCATTATAGAAGAGATAACTACCTACAGCTATATTTCATAATTCCTCCTTTGAAGTCATAGGTTAGTTTAACTATTGGACAATGAGCTGATAGGAGTTTCGAATAGATTTGAATAAAAACTAAGAGTATTGAATTTTATTTGTTCCTATTGTGATTTCAGTGGAGAAGAAGGCTAAGACCTTTTTAGTGGATCAGGGTGGTGTATATAGCTTGTAAGTTTATATGTTTTCACTTTTTTTGTTTGAGGCTTAATTATGCTAGTTTTTAAACAGAAAGATTTTTCTTTCTTATTTCAAATTCATTCCTTCATATGTCATACCTGATGCACAGTGAATTCATAGGAGTTTCAGATAGATTTGAAGAAAAATTAAGAGCATTCAATTTTAACTGTTCTTATTGTGAATTCAAGGGAGAAGAAGGCTAAGATCTTTACAACTGATCTTGTATGGGAAAGGTACAAAATTTATTCTTGTCACAATCTAAAACTATTTGGAGTTGATTTCAGGTCTTCATCATAGAAAGAGATCTATAATTTACAGATCATTGTGACAAGTATTTTTAATTCAAATTTATGACTATGTGTTACAACTAAGAAATGTAAATTAGGTTGACTTCCAAACACCATAGGCAACTTTAGCAGATCATGTTTGATGAAAATGATAATGAAATTTGGCATGTGGGGGTAAAGGAATCATGCGGTCATCATTTTGTTTGGGCTATGGTTTTCATGTATAGTGTTTCTAAAAGTTTTCATCCTTAAACTAAACATGTCCTTTCTAGTATCCAGATTATTGATGCTTCTATTGGTATTAATTTGGGTACTAGTTCTCGTGCTCTTTGGTGCCTTTCCATTCTTTATTTGGTGTTGAGTTTTTAACTTGCTAACATCCTTGTTCTGTCAGCATCCTCTATGATTTTAGATGCTATATTGTCTAGAGTCTGGTTGGTGCCTTACTTTCCCCTCTTTGGTTCCATGCTTGCTTACATTAAGAGTTCATTTTGTCTCTAATTAGGGCACTATTTCTCCTTGACTGTATTCTTTTGGGGTCTGATCAATTGTAGTTGTTTCTTTTTTCTTTGAATCATTATTTACAATTAATTTTGATGCAATATTTGTGTGAAGAACAAGAACAAAATGGTGAACGAGTGTATTTGACAAAGATAAACATGACACATTTTGTTGGGCTGATTGGGTTGGCCTGGTACCATTTACATGGCCTGGCCAGATATTAAATAGCGAGCTCATGAATAATGCTAGTATTAAATAGTGAGCTCATGAACAATGTATGATGCCCTAGCTTGCAGCCCATGAGCCATCAAGGTATTTCCTCATGAAATGATCATAAACGGGGAGTATCACATAGTGAATATCAACAACAAAACAAATAAAGAGAGATCAAACACTTCACACAATGCCTTGAAGGTAATAGCAACGATGCCCTAGCTCTCAAAGTTCGTGGGTCATCGAGCATTCCAAATGCTAAGATGTAAACAATGTCACTATTAACATTCATATTGTGCTATTAAATCAACAAATGCCATCAAAATGAAATTGAGTTAATGAGAAGACAAAGCTCGAATGCCTACCTCAAGTGCCAGTGCCCTCTTCCCACATAGTGTCAGCCTCTTCGCACACACCAAACTTGAATGCCCTCTTTGTGCCACGCAAAAGTGCAGTGTCGTCTTTGCGACAACTCTTCGAATCACAAAAATTACAAATCACACTTTCTTTTTCTTTTTTTTTTGTTTATAACCAAATGGGTGTCGCAATTACTACGTCATCATAGCTATTACGACACCGTCGGGGGCACTTGTAAAAAAACAACAAAAAACAAACACAAATTGTAGTGGCATCGCAAATTGGCGTCGAAATTCAACCCCAAATGTTGTAGTGATAATATTCGCATATGAGCATAATATTTTTATAGAATTAAAAGAAAGTAGTAATATATATATATTCAGATTTTAAAAAATAAAAAATAAATTATTATTATTATTTATTAATTTTTGAATTTTTGAATTTTTTAAAATATTATTATTAATAATATTATTAATTTATTTATAAAAATAAATAAATAAATATTAATTGATTTTTTACATGCAGGTTTTAATATTAATATTTTATTTATATTTATATTTAGAAAATTAATAACATTATTTTATTATTAAATGCATGGTGTCTTGATATACATGAAGATTTTATTTAAATACTTATTTAATAAAAATATATGCATGAGATTTTATATGAATATTTTCTTAATAAATCAAACTGGATTTTAATAAACAAAATTGACTGTACTAAAACAACTAAGACTTGTGTTATGGTTTGACTACATGGTATATTATATTTCCTTATTTGATGTTGTTTATTTGAGGAAATTATGTTGCCTTTTAGGAGTGGTATACATAGGCTTGGGGGGTTTGTCTTCTATGTGACATGTGCATTTTCATTACTTTTGTAATGTTGACTTGGTCATGATTATTTTTACCCAACGTGATTTCTTAAGCTCATTATTTTGTGAACTCTTTGAGAGGGTGTGTTATATCATGTTATGGTTTGAGGACCAACTTGTAATTGTGGGATTATTGTTTGAGGACCAATGTGAGTTCCAGTTATCCTTTATGGAACTCTAATTGATTATCATGCTTTATATGATTTGTGAGATCTATTTTTGATCTATGAGCCTAGGGGAGGTTAAATAGGTACATCTTAAGGGAGTGGCTTACAATAGGGGTCTGGGGCCCAAAGAGGCCACTACTAGGGTAACCTATTGTAAGTTTGTTAATAAGTGATAACCTAATAATAAAACTTGAGAATAACATTAAATACACAATTAATTACGGATGTCTCACTCGTGCCTTGAGTTCTTGTATAGGCTAAGGATGGGAATGAGATGATACCTAGAGAGTAGGTATGATTAGAATTTCTCATCTTCATGAGAGGGTATTCTGGTTCCGCATGGGTCATGTTGAGGGTCTGGGGTCCAAGGTGACCAGTCCATGGTAACTCAACCTGATAAACACTTGGGGGGTCCAGGGTCTAGAGAGACCAGTCCAGGGTAACTCAAGTAGTTGTCCATGTGATGAAACTCCCATAGTATGTAGCCTAAGTCTCCTCTATATTTTTTGCATTTGCCTCTAGTGGTATGTATTTGATATTTCAGTATTATCTAGTGGTTGGTATTTGTTCAATATTTGGTGTTTAGTATCTGGTGGTTGGTTTTGGTATGTGGTGTTGGTATTGGTACTTGTTGGTATTTTGATATTTATTATATTTTCTTTATCATTACTTGGTGGTACTTTTTGAGATAGAAAACCTTTAGGATCCATTGTTTAGTTGTTTTATTGTGTTGGATTTTATGATTGTTATCCAAGTGGGGTCTGTTGTTATCTACTTAGCATAGTGGGAGTGGACCTTTGGTTCCATGAGGTCGGGTGGTAGTGATTATTTTACCATTTAAGATTCTGACATTATTGTACCGGTGTTGGATGATCCTTGTTGTTGTTACTTTCTTATTTTTCAATGGAGACTTGTTCATATCCATCTTATGATGTTTATATTTGTACCTTGTATCAATTCTTCAGATGTGATTCTATTGGGATATTGTACTATACTTTGTACTCAGTTTTTGTTACATATCTTGTAACTTGTGCACTGGATGTTGATTTATTGTGTATACCTTATGGTATCAGTTGTATCCATGTTTCATTTCTATGAGGTTGTACTTTTTATTCATTTGTATATGTGATATTTATAATTATACTTAATCTAAAATAATTAATTAATGTATACATAATTCTATGTCATGGAACCCTTGAGAGTCATTAATTGTAATTGAGTTGTACTTATGTTGTATTGCTTCTGCATTGTTATCATTATTATTTTGTAAATTTTTAAGAAAAAAAAATTATTCTATAAACATAGCAACATGTTTTAGGTTAAATTCTCCTAGGTTCCCTGACGGGGCATTAAAAAGCTTGTATTAATTGCCGATGTAAGTCGATGTAGTGTTTGGATGACACTCGTGGATGAGTTTAGCTATTAGGGGTCCAGAGGCCTATATCACTTCGCATGATCTTAGTCACTTAGTTGAAGAAAAGTATGAAATAGGGTTAACATTCTTTTGCATTATTTGTAAGTGACGTCGAGGGGGATGAATGTTGAGAGGTATTCTTGGATGATCATCCATTGTTTTGTGAGTTCACTAATGTATTTTCAAGTGAGATTCCAAGCATGTCGCCTAAGCACGATATATTTTTATGTATTAATCTCATTCCTAGAGAAGAGCTTGATTTTCAGGTGCCATATCTTATGATTACTTAGGAGTTGAGTGAGTTTCATTTGTAGTTAGAAGATTTGTTGGCCAAGGGCTATTTTCATCCTAGTATTTCTCCTTGGGGAACACCAATCATCTTTGTTAATCTAAGAAGGACATATCCTTGCATTTGTGCATTGACTAGCAACAATTGAATAAGGTGATGATGAAGAACCAATATCCCTTGTCGAGAATTGATGATTTTTTTGATCAGATGAAGGGAGAGAGAGTGTTCTTAAAGATAGACATCCAATTAGGGTACCATCAACTTTTTATTCATGAGGCTCACATTCATAAAACAACTTTTCAAACCCAAGATGAACGTTATGAGTTTACAATTAGACCCTTCATATTGACTAATGTGTCATCATTGTTCACGAGTCTGATGAATAGGGTGTTACTCACCCATAGACACACAAAAAATGTCTTCTAAATAATCTTAATTTCTTTATCAATTAATATTGATCCATTTTCATAATTTTCATTCATTAATAATGTTTGTCATATTCTTCATTGCTCCATTAATCCATTTAATAAAATATTCTTGTTCTCCATTAATTTTTTTAAATCTATTAACATAATATATAATATTATTTCATAATAATATCATTTATAGATTTCCTAAACATCAACTTCACCTCTTACTTATTCTCCTTCACTTCTATCAATCACGTCCACCTAGAAAATGTGGGACAAATGCTTACCTTAACTACCTCCAACTACCTCCTTTATCCCACATTTGTTCAAACAATGGATCCAACTATGAGAACATCTATAAAATGTGTTTCCCTTCTCAATCTTAAGTCTCTTGCATATTTTTTGGTTCTTGCATCATTAATATCTTTTCTTTGTGAATATCTTTTTTGGTATGATTTAGTATCATTTTACATGAACATTACCTATATTTTTCTACAAGTACAGTTTGAGTTTTTTTTAACACAAGATCTTATTGATAGAAGGTCAATGGGGTTAAGTTTGAATGCATATGTTTGGTTTATTTGACACAATTGTAACATTAAAGAAACTCTATTATGGTGATGTTGGAATCAGTAGATCTTTGATCTGATTATTAATTTCCTCCATCTGGTGGGACCCAAATTATCTTTTTTAATTGATTTTATGTCCACTTGAATAGAGGTAGTTTGTTTGTAGTATTCATTCAATGCTTAATTTATGCATTTGAGTGATCATGTTTTGCATAAGAAGATTGTTCATGTTGAGCATTTTGTTAAAAAGTTCACATTTCTTGTTTATGCTTCTACATTCGGTATATGATATCCATAAAAGCACATTTCTTTGAGGTATTTTGTCAAACAATTCATGTGCTTGAGAGATAATGTTTTCCCTTTGAGACACTCTGTTAAACAATTTGAATGCTTTCTTTGTCATACATTCTGTCACAAAAATCCATTTGCCTTGTCTTTAAGTCAAAGAATTCAAGTGTGTTTTGGATGCATATTTGCCAAAGCATTTTTAGCTATATTACCTATCAAAAAAGTTAAAGAATGTATCACCATTTAAGTCAAAGGATTCAAGTGTGTTATCTATGATTTTGCATTTTAAATGCATAATCTGTCAAAGCATTTTAACTATCAAAAAAGTCATACCATTATTCTTCAATAACTGTCCATATGTTGTTTTAGTGCTCTCAATCTTTGCGAAGGTGGTGGAATTTGGCTTTACAGTTGTCAATGGTATTTGCTTGAAAGTTTCTATACCCTTTTCAAAACATTTCAATGGTATTTTATACCCTTTGAAAGATTTTTTTAGTTTTGTTAGTGATTTTGGTTTATGTTTTATTGTACTGTTCTAGGATAGTATATTGCAATTAAGTAAATTAGTGAATTGTTTTGTATCAATCAATCATAAGTAACTATTTTTTTATTACTCTAATATTTCTAAATTTTAAATATTTATTTATTAATTAAATATATTATATAAATTAATTATTAGTTCAATTGGTTTGGTCTAATAGGACCCCTTTTTTCAAGGCTTCTTCATATTTTTTTGGACAAGATTTTCAGGTATTTATGTTATCTTTGACTCTACAACACAACTCTTGGTTTAGATTTAGTGATATTTAAAATATAAAATTGTACCTACCATTTTGTTATATTATTTTAGAAAGTTAGATTTTTTAAATTATTCAATTGTACAATTTGTTGAAATTTTAAGAATAAATCAAACTTTACATAAAGTCTTAGATAAAAATAAATTACAACAATATAAAGAAATATTATCTTTATTTTATTCAATAATTATTTATTTAAATTCTAATTTTTTTAAAGGTTTTTTAATGATTCAATTTTATAACTTGAATAAGTTAGAATTGAAAAAAAAAATAGACTGAACATTGATGACATCCCTATCTTTAAATGATAAATTAAAATATTTTTTCTTTAATTAATTATTATTTATTTTTCCTATTCATTAAAAAGATGACTTCAATTTTACAACTTGACATTTCAAGAATAAATTAGAATTGAAAATAAATTGACTAGATACACAATAAATTTGTTCTATCTCTATTCTTATATATAACAAGTGCCATGTAGTGGCTAGTACTTGTCATTAATATTGTATTTTAAAATCCACAACAAATTTTAAAATGTATATTTAACTAAGATTAATATTTGTTTCAAATGAAAATATCATCAATTTGATTTATTAAAAACTTAATTACTAAAAAAAATATATCAAAGAATATTTTCAAAAAACACTCATAAAAATAATAAATAATAAATATAAATTAAAAATAACTAGCACTTGCACCTACGAGAGGTGCAATGGTCACGCTGATAGTTAATATATAATGAGGGTCTTCTTCTTCTTTGTCTTATTATGCTTCTTCTTCGTCTTCC
The DNA here is from genome assembly GCA_027943335.1 of Chamaecyparis obtusa. Lineage (NCBI taxonomy): Eukaryota > Viridiplantae > Streptophyta > Pinopsida > Cupressales > Cupressaceae > Chamaecyparis > Chamaecyparis obtusa. The sequence continues at coordinate 456,801 of BSBK01003492.1, forward strand.
TTCTCCTCCTCTTCTTCTTTTTTTCCTCCTACTCCTCCTCCTCCTCCTCTTCTTCATCTTCCTCTTCCTCTTCCTCTTCCTCTTCCTCTTCCTCTTCCTCTTCTTCTTCTTCTTCTTCTTCTTCTTCTTCTTCTTCTTCTTCATTTTCCTCCTCCTCCTCCTCCTCCTCCTCTTCTTTTTCCTTTTCCTCCTATTCTTTTTCTTCTTCTTCATCATCCTCCTCTTCTTTTTCCTTTTCCTCCTATTCTTTTTGTTCCTTCTCCTCCTCCTACTCCTCCTCCTCCTCTTCCCCCTTCTTCTTCTTCCCCCCTCCTCATCCTACTCTTCTTCATCTTCATCTTCCTCCTCCTCTACTTTCTCTTCCTCCCCTCCTCCTCCTCCTCCTCCTCCTCCTCCTCTATCTTCTTCTCTCCTCCTCCTCCTTGTTCTCCTTCTCCCACTTCTCCTTCATCCTCATCTTCTTCTTCATCTTCTTTTCCTTGTCCTTGTCCTTGTCCTTGTCCTTCTCTCTCCTCCTCCTCCTAATAATAACATCCTTATTTTGTCAATGTAATAAAATCCATAATAAATATTTGTATAGAAACAAGTTATTTAAGAATGAAAAAGTAAAATATTGTAATATAAGCTTTTGATATGCAAGTCTTTCATAGAGCACACATATAATCTAAATGCAAAACTGATCAAAGATTTCTCATTACTAACGTGCACAAAATAAAATTTGAAGTTTTAAATAAAACTTTACCTTTATTTGGAAATTGTCCAATGACCACTGTTGTTTCTACTCTTTTCCACACTCATTAGCAGTAGTTGTCCTAATAATTATGTTGTCACTATCAAGATCTTGTATTTTAAGCTTAGTTTTTTTGTTCTAGGTTGTTTCCCTTGTAAGTAGTTGTAGAGGAATGTTGTAATAATCAAAAAAATTTAAGATGCCTGGATTCCAATTGAGCCAAATGGATAGGAGATGCAAACGTAATTTCCAAAAAAAGGCAACGATTTTCATTAAATACTCAACCAAAGAGAATAAGGAGAATCCAAGTCTTAAACAACTTTACCCCCAACTATAGCGGGGTGAGGGAAACTCTATGCAATGAATAAACTATTCAATACAGGACAGACTCAGCCATACATGGAAGCCTAAATGCACACTATACATATACCACCTCCCACTAGAGTTATTTTATACAAAGAATTGAATTGTTGCTAGCACCATCTGTAGTTATTAGGTATCCCACCCTAAAAGGTAATTACAATAGTCTCTAGACTCTAACCACAATGTCCTTCTAAACACCACTGGTTCGCTTCGAAGAAGATCTAGCTTTTTTTGTGAAGAAAGAAATCTTGGATATTATTTCTAAGACAACAACCAATAAGCACTCCAATGTATGCACACTTCCACTTGTGCTCAGGTTGCAGCATATCAAATCCTTTAAAAATATTCACTATGCTCAAAATGATGATCGTGTAGCCAACACTATGATGATATATATTCCAGTATCTATGATATTTGTTTTCTTTGTTGGGCCTCAATAGTAATGCAAACAACTGCAAAATTCAAAAACAATTGTCATAAGAAAATGCAGCTTTTGGGTGGTAAAATTTTTAGTTGATGGGGGTCAAGTGATGTGATAAATATAAATTTTAGAAAAACCCTATAAACCAGAACATATGTGAATCTGGGTAAAAATGCTTCCATGTGTACAAATTAGAAACATTGTAGTTTAGTAACCTAGGTAGCCATTGCCAAATGTAGGATTCTGAAACCTCTTTCCCACATAGAAGAAAAATAGCTGGTTACATAAAAGTACTTTTCCCATAGATGAAGGTTAAAATTCCACAGAGTTTGGACTCAACCCATCTTATCTTAATCAATGACTATATAATTTCTCAGACTATTTTCAACCACACAATTTTGAATTAACATTAGATTTTCCAAGTGTCACTTTTGAAATGACACTCTCCACTGCAAATAAAAATAAAAATGAAATAAAATGAATATGAGCATTTTTCGTAGTAAAAGTTCAATACGTTTTGCGACCAGATGTAAAATTTCCTGTGGACTTACTACATGATTGTTTTGATAGCTGCAGAGGCTGGTGGAATTAACACAAACATGAATTTCACGAGAACCACAACTTCATTTCCACAATTCTCCTTCCTCTTTTTCTGCATCATAACTATCATCTTCACCAATAATACCCATATGTGCCCATGCAATGTAGCGAAGAGCGTCTGCAACGACAACCATTACACAAATGGAAGCAAAATAGAGAGAAATATCAATGCGGTGGTTAATTATCTTGTCAAACACACATCCTCCCCATGGGGTTTCAACACTACAGTGGAAGGCCAAGGTCCTGATCGCATTTCGGGCTTCTTCAATGCAGGGGAGACATAACAGAGAAGGAATGCCATGCTTGTTCAATACAAGAAAATACAACAGTTCGACAAGAGTGTGGGAATTTTGTAGGTGGTAGAGTATGGCTTGACAAGTGCTATTTGTGCTACAAGCACATGCTTTTTATTGGAGATTTGGACAATACATCGTATCTAGTCTTTGGCCAATGAATATTTGCTACCTCCATCAAGCTTTCGAGAAGAACCATGGCACCCATTTTCAGTGTTTCTCAAATAACAAACAAGTAGATGTTGGATTTCAGTTAGAATTATGGACTACATGCCATTAATTATTAAAAAATAGTGAAGAATTTACTCCCTCACTCCTCACATTGGCGTTAAATGAGGGAGAGTGGTTTGTTAAGCCTCCACCGCTTGTTGCTAACTGACAGAAAATGTAATGACTGATCAAAATTTGTTTTTCCGATTGGAATTTGTTTTCCATATCAAACAATTCCATCTGGGCAATGCCCACATAAAAAATCCTATCGGCTTAATAATTACCATATAAAATAAATTAAAAATACTAAAAAAATATCAACCAAATAAAATAGGAAAAAAAAATTTATGAACCAACTACATTTATGCAATATAGCTAAAAAGGCGGCATTAAAATTGTTGGCATTTTATATCCCGAGAATTCCATGGGGTAAGTGCACAAAGATGGGGGACCAAAAAGGGGGTATAAGATGCCACTTTTTTCTTGAAATCAGAAAACTCTGAACTTCAACAAGAAATTGAAGATAGTTAGACTCAAAATTTTAAGATGCAACAAAAACAACAGTTGTAATACTCTGAATCTAGTTCCTAAACTACTAACTTATTTTGAAAATGGTGTAGACTAAGGCCCTCAAAAAGGGGGAGCACAAAAAGTGGTCCTATTTTTTGTCAAAAAACATAACATAGCATCTGGTGTGCTCCCCCTAAAATGTTAACTTTTTTTTTGAATTTTTTTAATCACTCCAGTGAGAAGTTAGCTAACACCACATAGTTTATCCTAGAATTTTTTGGTGATTTTTTTATGGATGTATAATTTTTTATGAATTTATGAAGTGCACACATCCTGAAAACATGAAATTTCTATGTGCTCCCCCTAGAAATCATTTAAAACTAATCAAAAATTAAATTTTATTTTTTTTAAAGTGTGTAGAATGGAGTCTAGTTTCTAAACATGTAACTTGTTGCAAAATTTGATGAACAAGCCAAAATCTATGCCCAAAATACTACATGTTGGTTTTTTACAAAAAATGGACATACACACAAAAGAAATTAGAGTTGAAAAACTTAACATAATCAGAATTCAAAATAAATTATATGATCAGATAGCTAACAGAGAGATCTTCAATATCACATCGTCTGATTTTTATGTTCTTGAGCCATGAGTAAACCTAACAAGGAGCACACAAAAAAAGATGTCATTTTTTTGTATGTCTACTAGAAAACACATCTCGGGCCTATTTCAATCATCAAAGCCTTTGGGTTGGATCTCCAAGGAAAATCCAAGCCTTAGGATTGGTAAATTCCAATGCTTTACAAAGTGTGTGCACCATATAGGGTGCATGCCCTATAGGGCGAGCGCACTATTGAAGATAGATTTAAATAGTGATGAGAAATAGTCAGAGTGAGAGAGAGAGAGAGAGAGAGAGAGAGAGAGAGTGAGTGAGTGAGTGATCTCTCTCTCTCTCTCTCTACACCTTCCTATCCTCTATATTTTCCCTTCTTACCACCTTTCACCCCTCTCTCTCACACACACACACACATATGCTCTCTCCAACCTTCCTACCCTCTATATCCCCCCCCTCTCTCTCTCTCTCTCTCTCTCCATTCTCTCTCTCTCTCTCTCTCTCTCTCTCTCTCTCTCTCTCTCTCTCTCTCTCTCTCTCTTTTCTCCCTTTTTCTTGTTTTTCATAGGGCGCATGCCCTATTTAAGAGTATGCATAACACTTTTTTGTTTGGTATAAGGTGCACTCCCTATAGTGTGCTCACTCTATGCAAAACTAAAACAAACGATCTTCTTTTCCAAGGATCTCATGAAAGAGGCCCAGTTTTTTCTGTATGTTGTCTAAGTTCTGCATGTTATCTGACAAGTATTCACTTTTCATGGTGTTGATAGTGATAAAGAAGCATATTCTATCAATTTGCATCATCTTTTTGTTTAAAAATCAACATCTAATTGTGAAAGTCAATTATTATCACCAAAATTTATCGATTGAGGTAAGTTTTTTATTTTTTTACATGTCAAATATGAATAAAGAGTGTTTTGGTTTATAATTGGTATTTTATAGACTTGTTCAATACATAATTTGATATAATTGTAATAAATTTATATTATAATTTGTCATATTTTAAGAGGTTTATATTATAATTTGACTTATTGTTTTACATTTATATTATATTTTTAAAATTGTAATCAATTCATATGTAGAAATCATCATCATGCCAAGGAAATGAGCAAAGAATTTAACACCAGAAGAGCATGAAAGAGACAAAAAGAAGAAAAGGGAAAGAATGAGATAACTTCGTGAACAAAAAAAATTAGATACCATACAAGAATATTTTTCTTTGGATGAGGAACATGAAACATCAATACAAAGTAAGAGAGAATTGGAATTGGAAACAAAAAGACAACAAATGAGAAATTTGTGTGCAATAAGACAATTGAATTATGAAGATGCGGGGACATCATCTATGAGTTCCCAAGTTCAAGAGACATCATCATCCAATGTTGGAGGCACACCAATGTATCATGTTGAAGGCACACCATTGTCTACTTTCGAAGGTGTGGGCACACCCTTGTATCATGTTGAAGGCACACCATTGTCTACATCCCAAAGTGGAGGTACACAATTGTATCATGTTGAAGACACACCATTATCTACATCCCAAGGTGTAGGCACAACATCATCTCATGTTGAAGGCACACCATTATCTACATCCCAAGGTGTAGGCACAACATCATCTCATGTTGAAGGCACACCATTATCTACATCCCAAGGTGTAGGAACAACATCATCTCATGTTGAAGGCACTCAAGATGGTACACAATTCACACATAATGTTTTTGATGCTCCTAGAATTATTTATAGAAAGCCAAAATATTTGATTGATATTGATACTAAAATTTTGCAAGCAATGTCTGACAAGATTCCCAAGTGTACTTGTCAAAGAAATGTTAATCATATTTGGAGATCATTTTTTGAGAATTTAAACATGGCAGGAAGATGTCAACTATTTGTTGAAATGATGAGAAATCTAAAATTTAGGCCCATCATGAAGATTCTTGGGCTAATAATGATGGATGAGTCAAGTGAAAAATCTATTGTAAAGAATCTAATGACTGCATATGAGAGTGTGGGTTCTACATCACGCATGAAAGATAGTAATGTCACATGACATCTACTTACATCAACGATAGTATGCACTCAAATGAAGAAATATCGACTCATTAGAAAGACAAGAAAAATATTGAAAATAAGTAGAAAGTCTCTAATGAGAGCCCTGGGAAGGCTTCATAGAGTGGAAGATCCAAATAGCAATGAGTTATGGGCATTTTCTGGTAGACTACTATGAAAAGATAAAGCAATTGTTGAAGCTTTGAAATCCCTGATTGAAGAATTTTGGAAGAATAATACATGGGTATCTCCTAATCAAAGAGATGTTGTAAGGAGGATTGGTAGTTGAATTCATGTTCCACATCCAAAACATTTTTTGGATTCAACTCAGACACAATTCTTTGCAAAATTTATGCATATGTATCCTCAAATTAAAATTAGTCAGAGGTATTTTGAAATGTGTAAACCTTTTTATGTGAAGATAAATCACACACGCACAACTTGTTGTTGTAGGGTACATATTGAATTTTCTAACCATTTTAAAGTTTATAGGAATATATGTGTAGATTTGCACTCTAACAATGTTTTGCAAGATTGTAACATAAATGTCCCACCTAGATCTTCAAGGGAATTAATATCTACCATTTTATGTGAAAGAGTGGATGGTCAAAAAATTTACAAGCTCTCATGCTTGAATGGTACATGCATAGATTGCAGAGTTTTGTGACGTTTTCCAATTTGTCAACATATGGAGAGTACACATGTAGTCGGTAATGAAATAGTGGAATTTTGAAAATATAAGACCATGAAATACAATCTAAAAGATAGAAAAGAAGCTAAAAGATGTGATCTAGTAATTGAAAAACTTCCAGTGTATTAGCTCATGGACATTTTTTGTAAAAAAATTATTTATGAGTATGCAAGGCATACACATAGAGTGCGATGGTTGGATATGCAATTCAAGTTGTGCAAGGACACATTCCCACTTGATATCATTGTTTTAGTTTTGGACTTTGCAGAGAACTACACACTACAACCACATAATGAGGTGCAAGCAAAGTATTACATCTCTCAACAGGTTGCTATAAATTTCTTCATATAGCATTCATGCATGCAACAAACACTATAGAGGAGAATAGGAAGATATTGACTGAGTATCATTTTTATATCAATGATGATAGCTCACATTCTATAGAGTTTGTACATGGTTTCTTTCAACTATTTTATGGTCATTTGGAAAACAGGGGGGTGAACCCACAATAGTGGGTTACACTTTTTAGCCTAAATGGACACTAAACTCTAAATTTTGAGAAAAACTTTCAGATTCGGATGCATATTGTCATTGAACCTCTCAAAATCGGAGGATGAAGTAAATTAGAGTCTTTTAGGATTTTCTGTCTAGTTTCTAAATATATATTTTTTAATTTTTTTTAAATTTATTTGAATACTTTTTTTTTCTCCCACGAAAACTTGTATGGTGCTGAAAACGTCATTTTCAAATAGTAACACTGTTTTCATAGAGCATAACTTTTTTTGTAAAATAGATATGAATGTGATTCTTTCAAATTTAGTTTTCTAAGATCCATATGGAGGGCATACAATTGGTTTGATGACATTATCACTATTATTGCATATTTTATTAACATTTGAAGTTGACTAAACCAAAATTTTGACCTACCTTGACTACATAGCTTATAACTTATTGTGTATTTATCGAATTTCAATTATTATTTTTTTAATAGAAATTAGACTCAAATACGGAGGGCACTATTATTTTTCCATTTTTTTTTCCTTGTTTTACTATTTTTCATTGAACGTAAAACTCAGAGCTTTATATTTGATAAAAAACCTACATTCATTTAATGTCAAAAACCATACACATAATAAATTTAAAAATAGTCAAATATATAACTGTTTGAAAGCTAGTTCTGAGTGCTTGTTGAATGTAAAAGGACATCTTCTTATTCATCCATTTGATCAGCATGCTTGAGGCCTGAAGGCATGAAATTCTCATAATTTCTTAAAAACTTGAAACCATGGCTCAAACCAAGGACTTTCGATCAAAAGTATTGAATTTTGATCGAAACTACTTTCTATCAAAAGTACTTTGCCCAAAAATGGAAATTTTAGTTAATACTAACCTAGTTTCGATCAAAAGTCATTTACTTTCGATAGAAAGTCAAGTTTGACTTTCGATCGAAAGTAATGTCAACCTTTTTAGTGGCATTTCTAGTTGATAAGAATTAGTTATAAATAAATGTATATTTTTTTCATTTCTTAAATCTGAAAGCTGTAAAATAATTCACATTTAGGAGAAGAAAGATATTTTGGCATGGAATAATTTTCTAATTTGTGATGGGAAATAAAAAGAGAAGGCTAAACAAAAGTACACAACATTATTTAGAAGAGACTGAACAAAGACTATGTGAAGAATCACAGAAAGATATCATCATCGAAAATAAGGTATGTCTAAGATGTCTAGATAGATAGATATTTTAAGTTGATGGTCAAGACTTATCTTAATGTTCATGTAAATGTGATATTGTAGGTCTATTAGACTTAACTAGACCTAACTATAGACCTATTTGAACTAATAGGACTTATTAGGACTAATTAGGACCTATTCTAAGACTAATAGGACCTATTAGGACCCAATTAGGACCAATTATACCCAATTAGGACCAATTAGAACTAATTAGAACCAAATAGTACCTAATAGGACCTATTTGGACTAATTAGGACCTAATAGGACCTATTAAGACTAATTAGGACTAATTAGGACCTAATAGGACTTATTAGGACTAATTAAGACCTAATAGGTCCTATTAGGACTAATTAGGACATATTAGGACCTATTAGAACCTAATTAGGACCAACTAGACTCAATTAGGACCTTGAGTAGACTTAATTAGGACCAATTAGGACCTAATTAGGACCTATTAGATTCAATTATGACCTATTAGATCTAATTAGGACCAACTAGACTCAATTAGGACCAACCAAACTCAATTAGGACCAATTAGGACCTAATATGGACCTATTACACTCAATTAGGACCTATTAGATTCAATTAGGACCAACTAGACTCAATTAGGACCAATTAGGACCTAATATGGACTAACTAGACTCAATTAGGACCAACTAGACTTAGTTAGGACCTATTAGATTCAATTAGGACCAACTAGACTCAATTAGGACCAATTAGGACCTAATATGGACTAACTAGACTCAATTAGGACCAACTAGACTCAATTAGGATCAATTAGGACCTAATATGACCTATTAGATCTAATTAGACTCAATTAGAACCAATTAGGACCAATTAGATTCAACTAGGACCAATAGGACCTATTAGACTTAATTAGGACCAATTAGGACCAATTAGATTCAATTATGACCTATTAGATCTAATTAGACTCAATTAGGACCAATTAGGACCTAATATGACCTATTAGACTCAATTAGGGACACTTAGATTCAATTATGACCTATTAGATCTAATTAGACTCAATTAGGACCAATTAGGACCTAATTATGACCAATTAGATTCAATTATGACCTATTAGATCTAATTAGACTCAATTAGGACCAATTAGAACCTAATATGGACTAACTAGACTCAATTAGGACCAACTAGACTTAATTAGGACCAATTAGGACCTAATTAGGACCAATTAGGACCTAACATGACCTATTAGACTCAATTAGGGATTCAATTAGACTCAATTAGGACCAACTAGACTCAATTAGGACCAATTAGGACATAACATGACCTATTAGACTCAATTAGGGCAACTTAGATTCAATTATGACCTATTAGATAGATAATTAGACTCAATTAGGACCAATTAGGACCAATTAGATTCAATTATGACCTATTAGATCTAATTAAACTCAATTAGGACCAATTAGGACCTAATATGACCTATTAGACTCAATTAGGGCCACTTAGATTCAATTATGACCTATTAGATCTAATTAGACTCAATTAGGACCAATTAGGACCTAATTATGACCTATTAGATCTAATTAGACTCAATTAAGACCAATTAGGACCAATTAGATTCAATTATGACCTATTAGATCTAATTAGACTCAATTAGGACCAATTAGGACCTAATATGACATATTAGACTCAATTAGGGCCACTTAGATTCAATTATGACCTATTAGATCTAATTAGACTCAATTAGGACCAATTAGGACATAACTATGACCAATTAGTTTCAATTATGACCTTTAGATCTAACTAGACTCAATTAGGACCAATTAGGACCTAATATGGACTAACTAGACTCAATTAGGACCAACTAGGACCAATTAGGACCTAATTATGACCAATTAGGACCAATTAGGACCAATTAGGACCAATTAGATTCAATTAGGACCAATTAGAACATAATATGACCTATTAGACTCAATTAGGGCCACTTAGATTCAATTATGACCTATTAGATCTAATTAGACTCAATTAGAACCAATTAGGACCAATTAGGACCAATTAGATTCAATTAGGACCAATTAGGACCTAATATGACCTATTATCTCTCAATTAGGGAAACTTAGATTCAATTATGACCTTTTAGATCTAATTAGATTCAATTAGGACCAATTAGGACCAATTAGGACCAATTAGATTCAATTAGGACCAATTAGGACCAATTAGATTCAATTAGATTCAATTAGGACCAATTAGGACCAATTAGGACCTAATATGACCTATTAGACTCAATTAGGGCCACTTAGATTCAATTATGACCTATTAGATCTAATTAGATGCAATTAGAACCAATTAGGACCAATTAGATTCAATTAGGACCAATTAGGACCTAATATGACCTATTATCTCTTAGATTCAATTATGACCTATTAGATCTAATTAGACTCAATTAGGACCAATTAGGACCAATTAGATTCAATTAGGACCAACTAGGACCAATTAGATTCAATTAGATTCAATTAGGACCAATTAGAATCAATTAGGACCAATTAGGACCAATTAGATTCAATTAGGACCAATTAGGACCTAATATGACCTATTAGACTCAATTAGGGCCACTTAGATTCAATTATGACCTATTAGATCTAATTAGACTCAATTAGAACCAATTAGGACCAATTATATTCAATTAGGACCAATTAGGACCAATTAGATTCAATTAGGACCAATTAGGACCTATTAGACTCAATTAGGACCAATTAGATTCAATTATGACATATTAGACTCAATTAGGACCAATTAGGACCTAATATGGACCAATTAAGACCTAATATGACCTATTAGACTCAATTAGGGCCACTTAGATTTAATTATGACCTATTAGATCTAATTAGACAAGCAATTCTAGGACTAATTTATACTTCATACATGTGTAGGAAATGCTCAAGAATCACAAGCTCAACAAGCTACCCAACCTTCAGAAGTTGGAGAAGGGTCATCACAAGCTCAACAAGCCCAACCTTCAAAAGTTGGAGAAGGGTCATCACAAGCTCAACAAGCCCAACCTTCAAAAGTTGAAGAAGGGTCATTATAAGCTCAACAAGCCTAACCTTCAGAAGTTGGAGAAGGGTCATCAGAAGCTCAACAAGCACAAGTCTTAGAATATCAAATAAGTACACATCTCTCTCTTTCTCTCACAGACTCTCTCAATTTAGTCACTATCTCGATTTAGTCTCTTATTGGTGAATATATATTATGGGTCTTTCCCCTAAGAAGAAGTTATTGTTTTTGTTGTGTACATGCAGCCTTTGATGATGAAAATGTTGGACAAGGGGCATCCCAGGTTGAATCAACCCAAGGTCAAACAAGTATGTGTTTCTCTTGAATTAATGTATAAATTATTATAGGTAGAGCATGTTCAAGAGCTTGTAAATACTTATTTCATGAAGGTCCCCTTAAGATGAGATATTAAGATTTTTTATTTTATTTTATTTGCAGTGGAAGTGCAAGAAACATATGTGAATGATAATCTTCTCCAACAGTTGAAGAGAAAAATTAATCGTAAAAGCTTAGATCATTTAATTGAAATGGATGTGGAAAAATTGAGAGATTATGCTAAACAACCCATAAATATTACAAAGAGGGCATTGAATAAAAAGTCTAAGCAAATAATGAAACAATTTGAGAATCTTGGTACACTTGAAAAAACTCAACTGTTATCAATTACACTTCTTAAAGATGAGTTAAAAGAGCCATTAAAATTATTGGCTGTAGATGCAAGTTTGAAAAAGTTAAAATCAAGTAATGTACAAAAAAATATTGTTGACAGTGTTAAGGAAGGTTTGCATTCCATTGGGAAAACAACTAGATGTACAGATAGGTCCATTTCAAGAAGAGTGATACTGAGATCTATTTTAAATAAAAACATGTCCCAAAGAAGACAAGATTCTTCACTTTCATCTCAAATCGGGTATAGTAGGAAGACAATGACACACTATTTGAAAAGAAGAATCAATTTGGATGATACTACATTAGAAGGTAATTAGGCACTAATGTGTAGAGCTCCTTGGTCTGATAGAATTAATGAAATAGTTAAGAACTTAGTTGCATCATTTTGGACTAATCATACTCATCCTACACCAAATACAAGAGACGTTATCAAGAAGAGGACTAGGCCTAAGGAATATTTCCAGCACACAAAACATTGGTTGGACACCACACAGCATGAATTGTATCTCTCATTTTGTAACTCAAATCCTAACATTAAGATTGGACAAACAATGTTTGAAAGATTAAAGCCATTTTTTGTAAAGATAAATAAATCTTTTGAAACTTGTTGTTGTCGATATCACATTGAATTCAATCTCTACTACCAAGGGTTTAGAAAGATTATAGAAGAAAGTGGTGGTTCTCAAAATGATTTTCCTAAACGTCCAAGTCAATTCATAACATCAATCTTATGTAACAAATCCATTGATCATGAAATACTTGAAATAGATTGCATAAGAGGAACTTGTCAAACATGCGGGGATTTGGCTAAATTTCCTTTAAGACTTGAAGATAATAACATGGTGAGGATGATAAAATGCAAGAGATACAAGTACATAAAGTCTGAAACAAAAGTTAGGAAAGAATCAACAAGGTTGGAATATGTAGAAGATGAGATACCTGTTGCAACATTTATGGAGAATTTTTGTAAATTGATTCAACCATACATATGACATGTTTTTTTTGCTAAATGGTAGGTAGAAAAATTCCAAATACAAAAAGAATCCTTTCCAGTTGGAACAATTTTATTGGTTGTTGATTTTGTAGAGAACTACTTATTTGTATCTCAAAAACAACTTCAAGCAGAATACTACTATACAGAGTAGGTGACTATCACGGTACATGTTTCTTATCGACATGCACAATTAGATTTGGATGGTATTGAAAGTACATATGAAGCACGAGTCATAAAGAAAGAATATCACTTTTACATTAGTGATGATAAAGAGCATGACATACATTTTGTCGAGCATTGCTTTAAGACATTTTTTGGATATTTGGAAAACAAAGGCATCAAAATTGAAAAGCATTTTGTTTGGTCGGATGGATGTGCAACATAATTTAAATCAGCAAGGCCATTTTACGCACTATGTAGATATCATCGATACCAAAAGATACCACATATTTGGAGTTTCTTTGAGAGTGGACATGGAAAGGGAGAGCATGATGGTGCAGGAGCTTGTATCAAATGTGCTTTAAGAAAGTATCAACTGGACTATCAGGGATATCATATAAATAATGCTCATGATGTAGTTGAGTGGTGCAAGATGCATTTTATGGTGCCAAATCATGATAACACATCATCATGATTAGATCGAGTCATACCCTTCTGAGTATTCTGGGAGATAACAGGTACTAATTTTAAATTTATTGATCATTGTTTGAGAACTAACTTATATATATATATATATGTGTGTGTGTGTGTGTGTGTGTGTGTGTCTTTAATTTTTACATGTGACCTCTCTATTGTTCAGGTGTTGACAGAAGATCAATCCATGGATGCAAGAGAGTAGACAAAACAAGATCCCTACATTCAGTTATGAGTATAGATAGTAATGTGTGGTCATTGTACACTAGAGATTATTCATGCTTTTGTTATGACTACATTTTTAAAAACTATGATGAATGTATCAACCAAAAATGTGGATATGTTAGTGAATGGAATTTGGTTCCACTAGATGTTACAAACACAAATGACGTTCAAGATGAAAGCTTTGACAACATTCCATTGATTTCTATAGATTATGACCATATTTCAGGTTTGATCAAAATTGGTACGTGTGTGTTTATGTACATTTTTTTTAAAAGGACTCGTAAGTTCTTAATTCATTTAAATAAAGTTTGTTTAATTTATATTTACAAGTTCCTAAAATTAAAAGTTCACTTTAAATGCAGGACATATTTTTGCAGTAGTAGCAGGGCCTAGAAATGTGGAAGGTGTTAGTTACTATTTATTACGTTGCTATAAGGAGAGTATGAAGCTAACACAAAGTGAAACAAGCGATGGAATTATGTTTCCCACAGGTTCTAGTACTGTATTTAAGTTTGTTTATATGGTTAGTATTTATCACATCTATATATTTAACATTGAGGAACACATTGTGCAAGTTTAGTTGTCATGCAAGGAACATATTTGAAGCAAACCAAAATACTTAAACAAGGGATTCATTTTATTGATTATCAACCTAACAATAAGGTTTATCAGTATAGTCATCTTGTAATTGCCACCGTCCTATCTCTTGTTCCTGTGACAAGATGTGGCATTCGTAAGTGGAGACTTGATACTGACGACCATGAGAGAATATTAAATGTTATTCGAGAGAGAGATGAACCACTTGATGTGGACTAAATCATGCATGAAATATGATTTGAACTAAATTTTTCACGGGTGAGACTAGAGGTTTTCTTAGCTCCATTCTTTCCTACTGGTGCCCATTGTGAATGGAGCTTGAATTAAATTAAAAATTAAGAATATATAGATCTCAAATTTATGTCTTACAAGTGGATATGATATATTAATTATCTACCTAAATATGAAGTACTCTAAAGTTTTGGAATATGAATGTGTGTATGTATTGAATTTGCATGTGTTACATTAGGACGTGCATGTTTTAAATATAAAATCTATTTGAAGTATGTAACAACATTAAATTAAAAGTACGTGCACACAACTATTATTGAATGTACATTTAAATCAAACATGATTCATGTATGTAATTTCTATTGAATTCAAACATGATTCATGTATGTTTAATCTATTGAAAGTATTGAAAATTTACAAATTCATCACACACATGCACATGTATCTAGAGTGAAAGTATATATATATATATATATATATATATATATATATATATATGCATGAAACATCAATCATGTGTGTAGATCAAGTACTGTAAATATGAAACATATGAATCAATCATGCATGTCAAACATTCTATCAAAAGCTCGTCTAGAAATGAAATATATATATATATATATATATATATATATATATATATATATATATATATATATATATATATATATATATATATATATATATATATATATATATATATATATATATACATAATATGAAACATGTCTCTGATCAAATATGAAAGTGCCTAGGACTCATCATGTCGACTCCTCACTAAGCAATCACACCCAGAGTGACTATCATGCTGTGAAGGATGTGCAGATCCCTACAAATAAAGAGATATATAAATTAAAACATATAAACATTGTACAAAGATCTCTTAAGTTTGATTTTAAATATTGTACAAGAAAACATGTTATAAAGTGTGTACACATAGATAATAAATTAAAAACTTACCTGTCCACTACTGATGTCATCATCAAGTGAGTCCCGACGACATACATGATCAATACCCAAAGGAGTAACAAGAGGCATATCTTGGTAGACAAAAAATAAATCAATTGATTGAAATTTTGAAAATAAATTTAAGTTTAAAATTGTAACATTAAATACATGTATATAATCTGATTTATACATTTGTAGGTGATGGAAACTGATAGTACTCGGATTCACTGGCCTCAATCCTATCAACCAAGGTATCAAGATTTTTTTGTGCCTGGTCCAAGCTCAAATCTGCATCTACAACATGAGTAGACTACACACGCCTCTCTAATGATGAATGCAATGGACTAACCAGATGAGATGGCATGGAATTCATATCATCACATGTCAAAAAATCTAGATAACCTATAGTGGTCATGCTAAACTCAACATCATCAAGACCAACATCAGAGAACTAATGGCCTGCACTGACTGAAGGGTCTGTACACTGTGCCTCTCCCTATGTAGCAATAGGGTGGTCAGTAGGTGGATCCTCACAAGCACTGCCACTATGGCCACGGTCTAGGTGAGAAGGATGTGACTGAGTGTATTTGACAGTACCCACATGAGATCTAACCTTTGATATGGGGATATCATGCTCTGCTACTATAAATTCATATGCATCCAATAGATCTTCAGCCAAGCTAGTCAGTGTCACTCATGTCATTTCCCTTGTAAGTCCCTCCAGGCTAGAAAGTGA
The DNA here is from genome assembly GCA_027943335.1 of Chamaecyparis obtusa. Lineage (NCBI taxonomy): Eukaryota > Viridiplantae > Streptophyta > Pinopsida > Cupressales > Cupressaceae > Chamaecyparis > Chamaecyparis obtusa. The sequence continues at coordinate 473,060 of BSBK01003492.1, forward strand.
ACAGATGTCTGCTGTAGTGTACATGTCATCTACGGTCTTGCTAGCAGATGCTCCACCTGATGATCTGGAGTGTCATCGAGACATCAAGTACTGACCAACCTGATCATTAGATATGGATGTGGTAGCTACAGCAATGTCCCCCACACTATCAATCACAAATCAAAGCTAGGTGCTACGAATAACATCATCTGCAACAAGGCCAAATGAAGGAGCTATAGCATGTGCCCTCTAACCAACAATAGCCCTGTGTACTGGTCTTTGTTGATCAGCTCGACGATAAGCATCTCTATCAGCAAGCTTACCACACCCCTATCCTAGATGTCTTGGCAAATCAGTGTAATTAACAGCATGACCTAAATGAACCTTAGCAAAAATCTATTGTGTAAAGTACAGTGGAATCTGGTCGTTATTTAGATAACGACCATGGGCAGCTAAAAATCTAGGGTATATCAATGCTAATATAGTAGGATCAACACACTTGGTAACTTGATATCCCTTCACATAATTTTTATCTGCATAAGATGGGAAAATTTCCCCTTTCAGGGTGGCTTTAGGCACTAAAGCATGTACCTCCTTAAGAGAAAGACTAGAGCCAACCTCTTGTCTCTTCCTCTCAAGTATGGACTCTATAATATCTAGGGCATATGGAGTGGTGCCATGAATGTCATCCCTAATGCTAATCAAGCTATTAAGGATGGACTGACACATGCTCTTATAGATAGTAGAGCTAGATAGATTATTTATAGATTCTTGCAGCCATTGAATCTCTCTATTAGTGCGTGAAAATAGTTCTGCAGGGGGAATCAGTGCATCTGCCATGTGTGATGTGTAATAATGTATGATAGAGAGAGAATATGTATGTACCTAAAAGATTTTATTTACTGTCAAATAAAGTCTACATATACATACATACATTTTCCTAATTTAAATAAAAATAAAATTAAATACTATGCATGCATTTCACTACATTATTTGAAAGTAAAATTAATTACATAAATTACACATGTTTAAATGTAAATTACATTTTAATACCTATCTAATGGAGTTTTAAAGGGTCATATAACCTATCATAGGTCCTAATAGGTCCAATTACATGTATGTTTATAGGTTAAATTAGGTATAATTAGGTCTAATTGGGGTGTGATTAGGTCCCAATTGATCTAATTGGGTCTAATTAGGTGAATCACTAATAAGTCTTAAGGGGGACATAACACTCATAGTGGGTCTAATTCAGTATTAAAGGGGTCATATAATAGGTATTATAGGTCCTAATAGGTCTAATTAGGTCATAACAACTAATTGGGTCTAATTAGGTACTAATAGGTCTAATTAGGTGCTTTAATATAGGTCTTAAGGGGTCATGTTACTCATAGTGGGTGTAATGGGGTCATATAACCTATCATAGGTCCTAATAGGTTTAATTAGGACATAATTGGTTTAATTGGACCTATTAAGTTAGGTCCTAATAGGTCTAATTTGGTCAAATTAGGTCCTAATAGGTCTAATTGGGTCTATTTAGGTGCTAATTAGGCTGTAATACATCTAATTGGGTCTAATTAGGTGAACTAATAGGTCTACTTTGGTCTTAAGAGCTCATAAATTAAGCATGTATTAAGTCTAATTAGATCTTAAAGGGTCATGTAGTACTCGATTATATTAGGTGTTAATTAGTCTTTAAATTCGATCTAATTATGTTGAAAGGTTAGAAGGGGTGGACTATTACTCATATTGTATGTATAGATAATTAGCGCAAGCTATTATGACTAATTTGGTCTAAGGGGTCCTATTAAGTTCATAAATATGTCCCTAAGTAGGCATTATTACTATTCAATATCAATTCCTATTACTTATATTAGGTATGCATTACTCACATGTATTTAAAGGTAAATTAAATAGTATAAAATTAGGTATAATTTAAAGGTCTTGTTACATGGGTTAATTAGTCTAATTATGCCTAAGGGATCATATTGCTCATATTATGTGTACTAGCAGGTCCTATTACTCATGATATTAGGTGTTAATTAGTCTTAATTAAAGGTCTAATTAGGTATTAAGGGGTCCTCAAACTCATATTAGGTATACTTGAGACTAGTTACACGTCTTATTAGGTGTTAATTGGTCAAGTATTAGGTCTAATTATGTCTTTAAAGCCCATCTTATTAATGATATTAGGTCCTAATTTGGGCCTTATTACTCATATTAGGTCAGGTAATAGGTTAAAAATTAGGTCTTAATGGGTCACAATTTACTCAAGGGGTCTAATTTTAAGTATATTTAATTATGTCTTCTTAGTCAAGTATTAGGTCTAATTAGTCTTAATTAGTCTTATCTCTAGGTCTTATTAGGTACATAATTAGTCTTATCTAGGTCTTATGTACATACATAATGTATACATAAAAATCTATCTATATACGTGCATGTACATGTATGTATACATACATATATACATGCACACACATACATGCACATGTATATATATACATGTGCATACACATGTATATATATATACATGTGCATACACATACACATGTACATATATATACATACATATACATGCACATGCACACATGCATGTGCATACATGCACATATATATATACACATGTACATGTATATATATATACATACATATTTGCACATGTGTATATATATATATATATACATGCACATATACATATATATATATAGATATATATACATGTGCATGTATACATACATATATATATATATACATGCACATGTATATATATATTGTTGGAAATAATTATCTGAAGAAAAATTGCTACTCAAATTATGTATTGTCTTTGATGTCACACAATGTCATAGTCTGCAACAATTAGTACCTATCGAGCTCAGTCGGTCTGCCTGGCATTAAAAATAGTGTTTACCGAGTTCACTCAGTTATCAAAGAAAAATCAGCATGTACCGAGTTCACTCAGTTATCAAAGAAAAATCAGTGTTTACCGAGTTCACTCGGTTGTCAAAGAAAAGTTAGCATTTACCGAGTTCACTTGGTTATCGAAGAAAAAGGATTATCAGTGTTTACCAAGTTCTCTCGGTCTCCAAAAGATTGTAGAAAATTTCATTATGGTCACCGAGTACTGTCGGCCCTTGAAGGATCTTTGCAAATAAAGTTTTCTTAATTTAGCCAACTGTTATACTAATTAATGTCGATTTGACAAATCTAAAATCATATAAATAAAAGGTCAAATGTGAAAAACAAATAAGAATTATAGAAGAAGATATATAGAAGAAAGACAGGAAAGGTGTGTGCAAAATTGTGAGGGATGACCAGATATCCTTGAGGAGTAGCAGAGATATATTCGATCAGGAAGGATCTCACTTATATAGAACAGAGATCTGTAATCAGCAAGGCAGTTGCATTATTATACAGGTCATTTTCATTGTTACCTTTTTATCATTGTAACAGTGAATTCTAAATCTCTTAACCGAGTTGGTTTAACAACCATATTGTAAATCCTCTAACAAGGTGACAATTCCATTGAATTGTTCTCAAGACCTCTTACTAGGCCACTCCTAGCAGGGTGATTAAATCCTTTAACAAGGTCACACCTAACAGTGTGTTTTGTAACCTTTTACCGGGTTGGCTTCTAACCGGGCATCACTTCAGAAAAGTGAAAATTAGTATCTAGATACATTGGTGGTTTTTCCCATATTGGGTTTCCACGTTAAAATTCTATGTCTCTTGTGTTCTTAATAGTTATCTTAATCATATACAAGTGGTGATGAATATCTAAAAGATAATTTTACTAATACTTTCTGCATCTACCAAGTTACTGCAATCCATTTACCGAGTGTTAAACAGATAATATTCATTAAGATATCCTAAGGGATCTGGAAAGAAATAATTGTGAAGTGTTTTATTGTTGACTGATTCACCCCCCCTCTCAGTCACTTCATCCATATTCCATCAATTGGTATCAGAGCTTGTGGTGCTTGCAGGAAGGGTTTCAAGGACCTAAGCTAAAGATCAGGATGTCTTACAAGAGAGAAATTCCAAAGCTCAATAGAGATAACTTTTCAGCATGGCAAGGTCTCATGAGACTTCATCTGGCTTCCATTGGTGATTCAGGATGCAAATACATTGATGAAGAATACACAGTTCCTACTGGCGCATTAACTGTTGAAGACATTGCAGAGAAAAAGTGTCATAACACCATGATGATAAACATTGCATTAGCTCTCAGCTATGAATAATTTGATCATATTAAAGAATGCACTACTGCATATGAAATGTGGATCACACTGAAGAAAATATATGGTGGTGATGCAAATGTGAAAAGAGCCAAAGTAGAAAGCCTAAGAGGACAGTTTGACAAGATGAATATGAAAGAAGATGAAAACATTGCAAAATATGTTGAAAGGATCAAAGCAAGTGTTAGTGTAATTAGAGCTTCTAGAGGAATAATCTCTGATGAAACTGTTATAAGCAAGGTACTTAGAACATTACTCCCTATCTATGCAATAAGAGTATCAGCTATTCAAGAAAGAAGATGTGAAACAAACCACAATATAACTTTGGATGCTTTAGTTGGAAGATTGACAGCCTTTGAATTAGACAACTATGACAACTATGTTCCAGTTTCCAAAAATATTGAGTCATCATTTGAGGCCAAGGTTTCACTAAGGAAGAACAAGAAAATAAAAGAAGTTCAGTCAGAAAGTGAAGAAGTATCAGAAGAAAGTTCTGATAGTGATCTTGAAATTGTAGAGGCACTACTTGCAAAGAAGTACTCTAAAGGGAAAGGTAAATATAAAGGTAAAACTCCTTTAATCTATTTTTCATGTGAAGAAATTGGACATATTGCAACTAGGTGCCCAAACAAGCAGGCAAAGGAAGAGAAGAGAGGTCACAAGTACTATAGAAAAAAGAATTTCAAATCATTCAAGGATAAAGGTAAGAAAACATGTTTTATGGCTAAAGATTCTGATGATAGTGAAGAAGAAATTGTCTTTATTGCTATAAAAGATGAATATGATGATGATGAAGATAAGATGGCACTTATTTCTCATATAAGCAAAGATGATATATGGATAATAGATAGTGGATGTTCACATCACATGACTGGTGACAAGACAAAATTTGAATACGTAGAAGACTGTGATAGTGGCAATGTAAGATTTGGAAACAATGAACCTTGTTGTATAAAAGGAAAAGGAAGAATCTCATTAACCAAAGAACTCATATGTGATAATGCTTATTGGGTTGAAGGACTATAACATAATATTCTAAGCGTAGCACAGCTAATCAACACTGGTTTCAAGGTTGAATTCATGAATAGTCAAGCAAGACTGCTGGATGGAAAAGGAAAACTCATTGGATTAGGAAAACAAACAAAAGGTAACTTATTTTATCTTGATCTCAGTGAATATTCATGTTTTATTGCTCAAATTGAAGAAAGTTGGCTATGGCACAAAAGGTTATGTCATGTGAATTTTGATAACATGATGAAAATAAGCAAATTCAAGAAGGTAAGAGGCATTCCTACTTTGAAGAAACCTGATACTGGTCTATGTAAGAATTGTCAGATTGGCAAAATGAGTAAGACTAGTTTTAAGAGTAAGAACTATCAGTCTAAAGAGATTTTGGAAATTGTGCATACTGATTTATGTGGACCTATTGGAATAGAAAGCTATACTGGAGATAAATTCTTTATTCTTTTCATTGATGATTATTCTAGAATGATGACTGTTATGTATTTAAGAGAAAAGTCAGAAGCATTTGAAAAGTTCAAATGGTACTTGGCAAGAGTGGAAAAGGAAATAGGGAAAAGATTGAAATGCTTAAGATCAGACAGAGGTGGTGAATTCATCTCCCATGAATTTAACAACTTTTGCATTGAAAGAGGAATCAAAAGACAGGTATCAGCTCCTAGAACTCCAAAGCAGAATGGAATAGCAAAAAGAAGAAATAGATCTATTATGGATTGTGCAAGGACTCTAATGATAGAAAAGAACATCGCCATAAAGTACTAGAAGGAAGCTATCAGCACTGTAGTTCATACCTTGAACCGAGTACAATTGAAGAAAGACACATTCAAAACTCCTTATGAGTTATGGTATGGCTATAAACCCAATGTAAGTTACATGAAAGTATTTGGTAGCAAGTGTTATATCTTAAAAGAATCCAGAAGAAATAAATTTGATGTGAAAAGTGATGAAGGAATATTCCTAGGATATTCTAGCAAAAGCAAGGCATACAAATGTCTGAACTTATCTACTCACAAAGTCATAGAAAGTATACATGTAAAATTTGATGAGTTTGCAGAAAAGACTGAAGAAGAAAGCAAAAGGGAACCTAAAAACTACAGGAGATTCATTTACATTGAACCTGAAACATTGCCAGACACAACTATCAATGAGGAAACTATATCTACCGAGCCTAGCACAATAACCGAGTCACAGGAAGAAGTTCAAACCGAGTCACAAGAAGAAATTCAAACCGAGTCTCAGCCTAAAATTACCGAGTAAATATCTACCAAGCTAGAGCAACCTGAAGAAGAGATCCTAGAAGACAACAACATGACTCATTCAAAAAGCAAGGAACCTATACTAGCCAAATATGTCAGAAGGCATCATACACCAGATCAAATTATTGGAAACAAATCAGATGGTACTATGACAAGAAGTAAGCTAAAAGGTACATGTCTGCTTACTAATTTTGAACCGAGAAATATCATAGATGCATTGAAAAATGAAAGTTGGATTGAAGCAATGAATGAAGAATTAGAACAAATACAAAAGAACAAAACATGGACTCTTGTACCTAGACCTAAAGATAAGAATGTAATTGGAACAAAATGGGTATTCAAGAATAAGCTGAATGAAGATGGTCAAGTATCTAGAAACAAAGCTAGATTGGTATGTAAAGGTTATTCTCAAGAAGAAGGTATAGATTATGGTGAAACTTTTGCTCCTGTTGCAAGATTAGAAGGTGTAAGAACTCTACTTGCTTATGTAGCACATAAAGGATTTAAGGTATATCAGATGGATATAAAATTTGCATTTCTCAATAGAATTCTTGATGAAGAAGTCTACATTGAACAACCTGAAGGTTTTGTTGATCCAAATAAAAAGGACATGGTCTACAAGTTACACAAAGCATTGTATGGTTTGAAACAAGCTCCTAGAGCATGGTATGAAAGACTCCATAACTATCTAATTCAGATCAATTTCAAAAGAGCCAATGATAACAACAATCTTTATATTAAAGAAGGACCGGATGACAAAATTGTATTGGCAGAAATATTTGTAGATGATACTATATTTACAGGGAATGATGATCAGTGCAAAGAATTTTCAAAGCAAATGAACAAAGAATTTGAAATCTCTATGTTTGGTTTAATAAAATTCTTTGTTGGTCTTCAAATTCAGCAAAGCAAGAATGGTATATACATTACTCAATCTAAATACATTAAGGAAATACTTAAGAAGTTTGGTATGGAAGATTCAAAACCAGTTGGTACACCCATGTGTACTGGACTGAAACTTACCAAAAATGATGATTCAAAAGAAGTAGATCAGACCTTATACCGATCTATGATTGGAAAATTGCAGTATGTAGTACATACAAGACTTGATATTGCCTTAGCAGTCGGTATAGTAGCAAGATTCTCAGCAAAACCTAAGGAAAATCATATGATGGAAATCAAAAGAATCTTAAGGTACTTAAGAGGAACTGAAGAATATGGTTTGTGGTATAAATTTGGAGGCAATCTAGACTTAAAAGTGTTTACTGATGCTGATTGGGCAGGGAACATTGATAATAGAAAAAGTACAAGTGGTGGAGCATTTTTTCTTGGAAAAAGACTGGTATCCTGGACCAGTAAAAAGCAAAATTGCACATCTCAATCCACAGCTGAAGTAGAATATGTTGTTGCTACAGTAAATTGTTCAAATATTGTTTGGTTTAAATAATTATTACAAGGTATGAAGGTTGAGATCAAAGAACTAGTTGTTATATTTTGTGACAATACCAGTGCAATAAACATTTTGAAGAATCCAGTAATGCATTCCAAAACCAAGCACATTGCTATTAAATATCACTTTGTCAGAGAATTGGTGCAGGACGAAAATCAGATTAGAATATATTCATACAAAAGAGTAGATTGCAGACATTTTCACCAAACCATTACCCAAGGATGCATTTGTGTATCTAAGAGGTAAGTTAGGGGTCATTCCCCTATCTGAGGCTCACTAAATACAGTTTTAGTGATGCATCAACCAGGACATGATTGAAAATCAACAAGTTGATGCAGCATATTCAAGGAATCATTGCATATGAATCAGTACTTGAGGTACATTAGTTTACACCAGTAATATGTGAATTGTCTTTGGCATGTGTTGTCAAAGAGGGAGTGTCTTTGCTATGTCTTTGCTATTACTTCAAGAAATTTTCAATAGTTAGAGGAAGAGTTTTTTTTAAGAAACAGGAAGTTTGCTGACAGAGGGAGATTTGAATCTAAACCGAGCTAATCCTTTCAAAATTTCTTATGCTATGACATATTGTGTTGCCATCAATGCCAAAGAGGGAGATTGTTGGAAACAATTGTCTGAAGAAAAATTGCTACTCAAATTATGTATTGTCTTTGATGTCACACAATGTCATAGTCTGCAACAATCAGTACCTACCAAGCTCATTCGGTCTGTCTGGAATTAAAAATAGTGTTTACCGAGTTCACTCGGTTATCAAAGAAAAATCAGCATGTACCGAGTTCACTCGATTATCAAAGAAAAATCAGTGTTTACCGAGTTCACTCGATTGTCAAAGAAAAGTTAGCATTTACCGAGTTCACTTGGTTATCGAAGAAAAAGGATTATCAGTGTTTACCGAGTTCTCTCGGTCTCTAAAAGATTGTAGAAAATTTCATTATGGTCACCGAGCACTGTCGGCCCTTGAAGGATCTTTGCAAATAAAGTTTGCTTAATTCAGCCGACTGTTATACTAATTAATGTCGATTTGACAAATCTAAAATCATATAAATAAAAGGTCAAATGTGAAAAACAAATAAGAATTATAGAAGAAGATATATAGAAGAAAGACAGGAAAGGTGTGTGCGAAATTGTGAAGGATGACCAGATATCCTTGAGGAGTAGCAGAGATATATTTGATCAGGAAGGATCTCACTTATATAGAATAGAGATCTGTAATCAGCAAGGCAGTTGCATTATTATACAGGTCATTTTCATTGTTACCTTTTTATCATTGTAACAGTGAATTCTAAATCTCTTAACCGAGTTGGTTTAACAACCATATTGTAAATCCTCTAACAAGGTGACAATTCCATTGAATTATTCTCAAGACCTCTTACCAGGCCACTCCTAGCAGGGTGATTAAATCCTTTAACAAGGTCACACCTAACAGTGTGTTTTGTAACCTTTTACCGGGTTGGCTTCTAACCAGGCATCACTTCATAAAAGTGAAAATCAGTATCTAGATACATTGGTGGTTTTTCCCATATTGGGTTTCCACATTAAAATTCTGTGTCTCTTGTGTTCTTAATAGTTATCTTAATCATATACAAGTGGTGATGAATATCTAAAAGATAATTTTACTAATACTTTCTGCATCTACCAAGTTACTGCAATCTATTTACCGAGTGTTAAACAGATAATATTCATTAAGATATCCTAAGGGATCTGGAAAGAAATAATTGTGAAGTGTTTTATTGTTGACTGATTCACCCCCCCTCTCAGTCACTTCATCCATATTCCATCAATATATATGTATACATGCACATGTATATATATATATATATATATATATACATGTGTATAGATACATGCACATATATATATACATGTGCATATATACATACATATATATATATACATATACATACACACACACACAGACACACATATATATATAGATATATATATATATATATATGTATGTATGTATGTATGTATGCACATGTATATATATATGTGCATGTATATATATACACATGTATATATATATATATACATGTATATATATACATATATATATATATACATATATACATACATACATATATATATATATATATATATATATATATATATAATGCACATGTGTGTTTGTATATATATATATATATATATATATATATACATGCACATATATATATAATAATGAAAAATCTATATATTTAATCAATACATGTACATGTACATATCACAAACTTTAAATAAAGAAAAATCTATATAATTATATATACACATACATGCATATATATACACATATACATGTGTATATATATGCATATATACATGTGTATATATATGCCTAGATACATGTGTATATATGCATATATATACACAACATGTATGTACATGTATATATATGCATATATACATATATATATATATATATATATATACATTTGTATATATATATATATGTATGTATATATACATATATATACACATGTATACATGTATATATACATATATATACATATATACACATGTATATATATGCATATACATGTGTATATATGCATATATACATGTGTATATATACATATATACTATTTATGCATCTATCAAAAACTAAAAATAATAAAAACAAACAATAAAAATACCTCAAAAATGTGTTTGATAATTCGGAAGCCGTCTCACTGTTCCACTGTTTCACTGTCGCCGAAAGTGACAATGAAACTCAACTTTTGGTGGATATAAACTTCCACCAAAACAAACCCTAAATACATGACTTTCGATCGAAAGTCATCACTAAAGGACTTTCGATCGAAAGTCCCTTAGTAACTTTCTATCAAAAGTTACTTATGATCAAAAGTTGAAGCTAGTTTCTATCGAAAGTGGATAAATATTATTTTGCCGAAAATGCTTTTCGAGACGGATTCCTTACTCTAAAAAATTTTAACCCAGTTTTGTGGGTTCACCCAGGGGCATAAAATATCATCAACATATCATATGGTCAGATAATTGTGCATCACAATTCAAGAATTCTTGGATGTTTTCTTGGTTGTGCAGGATGCATAAGATTATTGGAATTCAATATATGTGGAATTTCACAGAAGCCGGTCATGGAAAGGGAGAGCGCGATGGCGCAAGTGCATGTATTAAAAGAGACTTAGCACATGAAGAATTAAAGTACAAAGAAAAAGCAACATTGGCAGATGCGGGATGTATTGTCCAGTGGTGTAATGCTACAATGGGTCCAAGTAATGAAGGTGATTCTATGGTTCGTATATTTTTTTGGTTGATGGATGAAATGAACATTGCACCATATGAGGATTGTTGTACATTGACAGGATCGAGTAAGCTACACTCTTTTAGAATTTGTAATGCAGGTTCATGGAGTATCCACACATGACATATGGCGTGCTTTTGTTCATCATGTGTAGATGAAGATTGGGATGGGTGTGAGTCAAAGGAATGGGTTGACGAATGGTATACACATATTTTGAGTCCACTTGCCTCCTATCATCCCCATGAATCACTACAATTGATAGAAATGGAATCATCCATTAACTTTGATCACTTATCTAATCCAATACAACCAGGTAAAATTTTCCACATACAAATAATCTCAAATTTAGTACTTTATCATAAATATTCAGTAAACTAATGTCCTCATTATGTTTATATCATTATAGGCCATGTTTTTTCTACTACTTCACCTAAAGACAATGAAGAAGGGACATATTAAAATTTGTGTCATTGTGTTGAGGCAAAAAAGAAATTGGATCACTCAATTATTGATGGTGAAGAATTAGAATATCCTATAGGAGCAGTGGTTGTAACTGGTACATGGCTTAGATGGTATGCTATGAAGAACCCTAGATTATGGTTGTTCGAGGATTGGGAGACACACAAAAAGATTCTTCATTATTCAAACCTCATTGTTGCATCAAATGTCCACTTGATTAGATATGGGGGAAGACCGCATAATAAAAATCTTTGGAAGGTTTGTGAGTTAGACCACAAGGAAATACTTGAGACAATCAAGGTTAGGGAAAACCCAATTGGTTCATTGGACTAAATGGAGATACAAAATATCATAACATGTCAAATTTATATAGCACTGTAAATTAGGTGGATTGTAAATTTCTCATGCATTACCCCGTATGTATAATGAGAAGTTTGTAAGATTTAATGACAACCTTTCTCTTCTATTTTTTGGGGCAATACCAGAAGGTTTTCTCTACTCAGCTCTTTCCTCCGATGCTCTTATTGAGCTGAGTTGTAAAAATATTTCTCATTATTAATAATAAAAACTTTATGTTGTTATTCCAATGACTTGCAGGCACATAATACTTGGAAGGCCATGGAAGAGCCTTAAGGAACCAACTCAATTTAAGGATGCACTATCTCATTTCCTTTCCAACTTCTCCCTCTCTGAAATAGAAGGTTTACATTTTGGTTTATCCAGATAGGTCCATTTTAACATAAACCCAAGCCAAAACCAACTTCTAAAAAAGTCTACCATAAACACCATGTACAAAAAACCTAAACTCTTCCAACAAAACCTAACCCAGAGCAGTAGGAAACTTGGTAACAGCCTTACTTCCTTCAGAAGTAGCATGCCTAGCCAGCTCTCTAGGCAGAACAAACTTGACAGCAGTCTCAATTTCTTTGGAGGAAAGTGTCATGATCTTTTTATATTTCAGTAGAGAAGCAGCCTCAGGAGTAATCTTATCAAAAATATCAATCATGAAGCTCTCCATGACAGCACTAGATATTCCCTTGGAGGGATGTACTTGTTCAACACCTTGTATATAAAGCTTTTGTAACTTCCTACACTTCTCTTCCTCTTCTTCTTCTTATTCTCAGATTTCATTTCTTTGACTACTGAATCCTTTGTGGGCTTGAACATCACTTTCTTTTCTTTTCTTAGCTTTGGAGAATCCTTTACTACATTCTCTCCTTTCATGCCATTTTCTTTAAGACTCCACACCTTAGGTTTCCTTCAGCAACTCCATATCCACCATATCAAACAAGTTCTTGGTTCATGCTTGTTTAAGATTTCCAATTGGTTCCATCAACCAAATTCTTGATCACCTCTTCAAATGGTGATCAAATTATTTGAATACCCTTTTTCAAGTTGCATAACATATGTGAAAACAAAGACTATGTGTTTTGGAACATCACACCTTAAAATTGTTGATTCATGTTTCCCAACTAGGACTAATAGTCTCAATTAACAAAGAAGCCCTATTAAGGACTCACTCCCAGACCTTGCCACTTTCAATAGTGTCTTAAAATGACTCTAATTAGAGGATTCTACCATCAATTTGAATATTTGACACTTCTAGATGTAAAAGCCCCAAATTTGTCCCAAAACCCCCTAGAAACTAGGGCTTGCCCAATCTCTCATCTCCCAGCACCATAGAAACTGAACCAAAGTTTATTCACCATCATTTGACCATCATATGATGGATTCATGCATAAAATACCACCCTCCAAAGGCTAGAATGTCTACTATTGTACCCTTGCACCAATTTCATGACCCTTATGCACCCTTCAAACTCATCAAACTCCTTCAATCACTCTCATCTTGCAAAAACTTCTTCTTTCCTAAACTTCCAATGTTAGAATACTAAGTTACAAGGTTTGGATCCATCCCCAAGTGACAACAAATACATAAAGGGGATGGATCAATGAATTTACATCTTTAATCAATGCACAAATTGTGCTTGTACAAGACAGTCAAAACAAATAGAAGTTAAAACCCTACACAATGATTTAAATTTACTGAAAAAAAATTTAAAACATCCTTCCACTACCACATGAATGAAATCAGATCAAATACTCATCAAAACAATTTCAAATTTGCAAGAAATCAGATTTTTATTGCCAAAATCTTAACCAGCCCATACAAAAATAGATTTATGTTTGTTGTCCCCCCATTCTCTTAGTTTTAAAGGCTTAAATAAACTCCCTTTAACCTACCAAACCGAATCAAATCAATTGGATATGCTAACAAAGAAAACTAAACTTATTTTTAGATTTTCCCTCCTTATCTCAAGTGACCGTTTGAATTTAAATATTAAAATTTGCAAACTTAATCAAATAAACTCCTAAAAACTCTTAACTTTTCATTTTATTATTTTATGATCCAAATGACCTATCTAAACCATAAAAATTACTCTAAGACCTAATTCCAACCATCTAGGCCCATTATGCCAATACAGGCATTCAACTATCTATTACATCCATTTTGTCATTTTCAAGCATTTATAATTTTAGGCCTTGTTTATTACATTAAATGGCTTTACATGCCATGTTACATCAGATAAAATGACCCTTGGTCATGTTCTTCACTCTATCCTCCTTAGGTCCTCCAGGTGACCCTCATGTGTTCTTAGGTGCCCCTGCACCATAATGTCCTCAATGGACTACAAAATCTTGTTTGTAAATGGACCAATATTGTCCAAGCTTAAATTATGTTTTAAGAGTCTAGGATGTGTCATGGGATAAATACAAGGCATTAGAAATCATTTAGAAATGGTTAAATATACAGTGAGGGTTTGATCTTTACACCCTCCAATGGATTGCTCATGAGCTCTCCTTTTCAGGATTGAGTCTCTAAACATGGTAGACTCCTCTCCAAGTCTTAATTTGGGTTTCCCAAACCCCTATCTCTCTCCCAAATGCTACCTCAATCCAGGCTTCCTAATCAGGCTTGTCTTTTCTCACCTAGGGCCTGCATGTAAATACACTTTCCCTGCACTTCATGCCATAAAAATACATATTTATAATGTTTATACAATACCCTAACATAATCCAAATGGTTGTAGAGAACCTGCCATGGATTCCTAAGCTAGGGCCATACTAAGCACCTCAACTCTATACGGTCCAACAAGCTAGCTTTAGAGGAGGATTTAAACTACAATCTTGAAAACAAATGCAAGAACCAAAAGAAAGCTAAAACCTAGAGACTAAAACATAAACCTAGAGACCAACTCAATTCAAAGATGCACTATCTCATTTCCTTTCCAACTTCTCCCTCTCTAAAATAGAAGGTTTACATTTTGGTTTATCCAAATAGTGTACCCTTGTAGGCCACCTAGTGTACCTAGTGCCTCCATGATGCAGAGGGAAGGGTGGTGGGTGAATAAACAAGGAAATTTTATGAATTTTGGTTATCAAAGCCACTATTTTCCCAAAGCCTCAAATGCTTCCCAAGTGCTCAAACTTGACCAGGCCTTTTCCAAGGTTCCAAAATGATATAGATGGTATCTACAGCTTATATCTAAATGTATTTGATAGGTTTTAGGCTTCTTGGAAATACCCACAATACCCAACTCTCCAATCTTTCCCAAACTGTCTAGAGGCCTAATTGCCCTACAGCAAAGGAAAATGCCACTTATCTCTAAAATTTTCCAAAGGACTAATCAAAGAAATTAATTTTTTGAGTACCCTTTTCTTAGTAAATTATCATATCCAAAGGAAATATATGTTTTTTTTGGAGTGTGTACTGCTACTCACCCCTATGGCTCCAAAAATGCATGAAAAGTGAGTGATTTAACAAAGGAACTATATGAAATAATTAACCCCAAGACTTCAAACTATAGAGTGTCTTATTATGTCATAAAACATATAAATACCAAAGGAATTATACTCATACCTCCTATAACCCCAAAAAACCCCAAATTTGGTCTCTTCAAACCCTTAAACCAAGGGTTTCTCAAATAGGTGCCCTCCAATCACTTCCAGGTTCAAATGGTTATTGATTAACCTTTAAATTAACAATATAAGATGATCCAAATCATCAAATATCCCTATCATTAAGACCAATCTTCTGCTGCTATACCCTTGCCATGAAATTCAATGTATTTTCCACCATTTGCTAACTGTGATCACTTCTTCTTTCACTTGTCTGCACACCAAAGCATTAGATTTGTATTGTACATGTTAGATATGCTCATTCCATGAAAGTTAGGCATTTAATTTTATGGGTTGATGCTCATACTTTCATGACTTGACTGGTGAACACTTCCTTCACCCCCTAACCCTTCAACTAGGCCTAATTAGCCCTTGCCCAAAGAAGCAACTCTATCATCCACTAATCTCCAAACAAGCCTACCATAAAGACCATGTACAAAAAACCTAAAATATTCCAACAAAACCTAACCCAGAGTAGTAGAAAACTTGGTAAGAACCTTACTTCCTTCAGAAGTAGCATGCCTAGCCAACTCTCGAGGCATAACAAACTTGACAACAGTCTCAATTTCTCTGGAGGAAAGTGTCACAATCTTGTTATATTTCAGCACAGAAGCAGCCTCATGAGTAATCTTATCAAAAATATCAATCATGAAGCTCTCCATGATATCCATGGCAGCATTGGATATTCCCTTGGAGGGATGCACTTATTTCAACACCTTGTATATAAACCTCTTGTAACTTTCTACACTTCTCTTAATCTTCTTCTTCTTCTTATTCTCAGATTTCATGGTTTTGACTATTGAATCCTTTGTGGGCTTGAACATCACTTTCTTTTCTTTTCTCTTCTTTGGAGAAGCATTTACTTCATTCTCTCATTTCATACCATCTGCTTTAACAGTTTCCCTTTTCAGGTCCAAATGCCTTTGTTGGAAAATTGGTGACAAAATCATTGCATAAGAATTGTATTTTCTTATTCATAGTGATGGAAGGCTATTATGCACTTGTCCTCCTTTAAAATACTTGTAAGGACTACATTCTTTGAGAACGGGGAAAATATGGACTATCATCTATCCGCTCAAAAATGCAAGCATCTCCATCCTCAAGATTATTGGCAATTGAAAAAATTCTCCATCCATGAATCAAGGAAGCTTCAAAGAGATCTCTAAGGAATTGTACATGCCATTCCCTTCTGCTAGGATCCACAAGAGTCACCATTGTTCTTTCTCTTGGTAATTTGTGTTTAACTACAAATGCGTTCGGTGTTGTCTGTAGAACAAATTATCCCTCAAGTGATAGAACTCGTCGGAATAGCACTTGTGGAAGGATTAGGGCATCAATCCATCTATTCCAACAACTTTGAATGGCTAGGTAAATGCTAGTGGAAACCTCATTTTCCATGCATAATTGTTCGATCACAATCGATGACTTTGGGCTGAAGTGTCCCTCAAGGTTGCTTAAGCATGAAATTAGTGATCTTGTTAGGGTCATATCTTAGAGCTCATGCAAGGTAGCATCAATCTACTAGTTGCTACGGGACTATGTTTCTGGGGCCTACAAAAGCCTATCTCAGTTTTCAAAGATTCAAGTTCGTTTAAATTTGGCAACAAATTCTCAATTGATGTCAAAACTCATAGTGTTCCTTAGTTCAAATGGTCAATGTTGCATATCTTTCCAACCATTGGTCATAGCATTCAACCATCTAATTGAATAGCTCTGAATGGTCGGGTAAACACTAGTGGTAACCTCATTCACCACACATAGACGTTCGATCACTGTCGATGACTCCGGGCCAAAGTGTCCCTTAAGGTCGCTTAAGCATGAAATCAATGATCTTTGTGGGGTCATATCTCAGAGCTCATGCAAGATAGCATGGATCCATCAATTTCTATGGGACTGTGTTGCTAGGGCCTACAAAAGCCTATCTCAGTTTTCAGAGATTCAAGTTCTTTTAAATTTGGCAACACATTCTCAGTCAATGTCAGAACTCACAATGTTCCTTAGTTCAAATCACCAACATTGCGTATCCTTCCAACCGTCAGTCGTAGCAATGAACCCTCTATTCCAATAGCTCCAAATGGTCATGTAAACGCTAGTGGCAACCTCATTCACCATGCACAATCATTCAAACACTGCCAATGACTTCAGGCTGAAGTGTCTATCAAGGTCCCTTCAACATGAAATCAGAAATTTTTGTGGGGTCATATCTTGGAGCTTGTATAGGGTAGCATCAATCCATCAATTGCTATGGGACTATGTTGCAAGGTCCTACAAAAGCCTATCTCAGTTTTTAGAGATTCAACTTCATTTAAATTCGGCAACACATTCTCGGTCGATGTCAGAACTCAAAGTGTTCCTCAGTTCAAACGGCCAACATTGCATATCCTTCCAACTGTCAGTCGTAGCATTGATCCATCTATTCCAAAAACTCTAAATGATCGAGTAAATGCTGGTGGCAACCTCATTCACCACACACAGTCATTCGATCACTGCCGATGACTCTGGGCCAAAGTGTCCCTCAAGGTCACTTAAGCATGAAATCAGCGATCTTTGTGGGGTCATATCTTGAAGCTGATGCAAGGTGGCATCAATCTATTAGTTGCTATGAGACTATGTTGTCGGGGCCTACAAAAGCCTATCTCAATTTTTAGAGATTCAAGTTCATTTAAATTTGGCAACACATTCTTGGTCAATGTCAAAATTCATAGTGTTCCTCAGTTCAAACGGCCAACATTGCGTATCCTTCCAACCATCGGTCATAACAATGAACCATCTATTCCAATAGCTCCAAATGGCTAGGTAAACATTAGTGGAAACCTCGTTCACCATGCACATTCGTTCGATCACTGCCGAGGACTCCATGTCGAAGTGTCCCTCAAGGTCGCTTAAGCATGAAATCAATAATATTTGTGGGGTCATATCTTGGAGCTCATGTGAGGTAGCATCAATCTATCAATTTCTACAGGACCGTGTTATCAGGACCTACAAAATCCTATCTCAATTTTCAAAGATTCAACTTCATTTAAATTTGGCAACACATTCTCGATCAATGTCAAAACTCAAAGTGTTCCTCAGTTCAAACGGCCAACATTGCATATCCTTCCAACCATTAGTCGTAGCATCGATCTGTATGTTCCAAAAGCTCTAAATGGTTGGGTAAATTCTAGTGGCAACCTCATTTTCCATGTACATTCATTCAGTCACCAATGATGACTCTGAGCCGAAGTGTCCCTCAAGGTCACTTAAGCATGAAATCAGCAATCTTTGCGGGGTCATATCTCGGAGCTCATGTGAGGTAGCATTGATCCATTAGGTGCTACGAGACCATGTTTCTGAGGCCTACAATAGCTTGTCTCAATTTTTAGAGATTCAAGTTTGTTTATATTTTGAAACACATTCTCGGTCGATGTCAGAACTCATAGTGTTCCTCAGTTCAAACGGCCAATGTTGCATATCTTTCCAACCATCGGTCATAGCATGGAACCATCTATTCCAATAGCTTTGAATGGTTGGGTAAACACTAGGGGAAACCTCATTCGGCACACACAGTCGTTTGAACCCCATCGACGACTCTGGGCCAAAGTGTCCCTCAAGGTCCCTTAAGCATGAAATAAATGATCTTTGCGGGGTCATATCTCATAGCTCATGCGAGGTAGCATCGATCCATTAGGTGCTATGGGACCATGTTGTCAAGGTCTACAATAGCCTATCTTGGTTTTTAGAGATTCAAGTTTGTTTATATTTGGAAAAACATTCTCGGTCGATGTCAGAACTCATAGTGTTCCTCAGTTCAAACAGCCAACATTGCATATCTTTCCAACCATCAGTTGTAGCATGGAACTGTCTATTCCAACATCTTTGAATGGTCAAGTAAATGCTAGGGGAAACCTCTTTTGGCACACATAGTAGTTCAAACCCCGTCGATGACTCTAGGCTGAAGTGTCCCTCAAGGTCCCTTAAGCATGAAATCATCGATCTTTGCGGGGTCATATCTCAGAGCTCATGTGAGGTAGCATCAATCCGTTAGGTGTTATAGGACCATCTTGCTGAGGCCTATAATAGTCTATCTCAATTTTTAGAGATTCAAGTTCATTCATATTGGGAAACACATTCTCAGTTGATGTTAGAACTCAAAGTGTTCCTTAGTTCAAATGGCCAACATTGCGTATCTTTCCAACTGTCAGTCGTAGCATGGAACCATTTGTTCCAATAGCTTTGAATGGTCAGGTAAACACTAGGGGAAACCTCATTCAGCACACACAATCATTTGAACCCCATCGATGACTCTGGGCCAAAGTGTCTGTCAAGGTACCTTAAGCATGAAATCAGTGATCTTTGTGGGGTCATATCTCAGAGCTCGTATGAGGTAGCATCAATTCGTCAGGTGCTACGAGACCATGTTGACAAGGCCTATAATAGCATGTCTCAATTTTTAGAGATTCAAGTTCATTTATATTTGGAAACACATTCTCAGTTGATGTCAGAACTCATAATGTTCCTCAGTTCAAATGACCAACGTTGCGTATCTTTCCAACCATTGGTCGTAGCATGGAACCATTTGCTCCAATAGATCTGAATGGTCAAGTAAATGCTATGGGAAACCTCATTTGGCACACATAGTCATTTGAACCCCATTGACAACTTTGGGCCGAAGTGTCCCTCAAGGTCCCTTAAGCATGAAATTAATTATCTTTGCGGGGTCATATCTCAGAGCTCGTACGAGGTAGCATCGATCCATCAGGTGCTATGAGACCTTGTTGCCAAGGCCTACAATAGCTTGTCTCAGTTTTCAAAGATTCAAGTTCATTTATATTTGGAAACACATTCTCGGTCGATGTCAGAACTCAAAGTGTTCCTCAGTTCAAATGGCCAACATTGCGTATCTTTCAAACTGTCAGTTGTAGCATCAAACCGTTTATTCCAACAACTTTGAATGGCTGGATAAATGCTACTAACAACCTATTTTGGCACACACAGTCATTTGAATGTCACCGACCACTCTGGGGCGAGTAGTAGAATGAGTGCAAATATGTATTCTAGTGTCTATCATTAACAATCAGTCAGTTAGGGGACAATTAGAAGTTAGTTTGTTAAAGCATAAGGTTGTGCATCCACATCTGCTATAGTAATATTATTAATAAAAGAACTCTTGCCAAAATTAGGGTATCCACAAATCAAAATAGGCCTGTACTGGAGTCAATAGATGACAACCTTGCCATATGTTGCCTCACCTGTTCAAGATCATGTCTTTATATTGTGACTGTCTCATGGAACATGGAACACACCAATGAATATAGATATTTGATTTCTTGGATAGGTTGTGACATAGAAATATTGCCTTATATTATATTTATACATTTCTGCATTCATTTCATTACTTTTTTTATTATTACAATCAAGGAATTGACTGTTATTGAGGATAGTGACTGGCATTTGTAGCACAATCAACAAGTTAAACATACATCGATAAACATACAAGCATAACTATAAGGCATGGGAAATTTACAAAGCATAAGACATCCACATAAACATAAATTAGTATACATCAATACACCAAACACATGAATTGCACACCTAAAACATCAAAAAAAAATATTCATTGGTCATGAAGCCAAATATATATGTCCAATAATGTCATACATTGAATATATTTAATATAGTTAAACTAGCTTCCTCAAAGCCAAATGGATGTACAACGTATCACTTATACAATATACAAAAAATATGTCCACTAATTCCATATAGGCATACAATCCATATCCATAATCTAGTACTTTCCCACCAGGGGAAGAAAACAAATCCCGAGCTGTCTTCAATCATCACGTCGATGGAGATGCAGTGGATGTTGTAGTCTTCTGAGTGCACTCACTCGTACTCCTATATAGACTCTTTTGTAGCTCGAGTTGATAAAAAGAATGTAAGCATCAATAACTAATATACATCAAAATTGAATTATACAATGACATAAAATTGAATATTTTTTACCGCTAGCAAATAGTCACTATGTTCATCCACCGAAGGTGTATGCTGGTGATCTAGAGTAATAAGTACCTACAACAATGATAAAAATAATAATTAAAATACATACATGAATATCATTATAAATTTCAATACAAACTATTAAAAATAACAATTAAAATTAAATGATCTCTTTCATACCTTAGTCAGTGCTTCAAAACTAGCCACTGTTGTAGCTACTCCACGATCCAAAGTATCATGGATAGAAGGAGGAGTCTCTGATGTCAATAATTAAAAATGAAACAAAAAAAGTATTATGCAGTTATCAAGATTACATATATTTTTTACAACCCTACTAATGAGTAAATGATACCTCTGTGAAGGTTCCACCACATCTTTCGGTGTGCGGTGTCAAAGTCAAAGCTCCAACATTCAACTAGTGCACATGTACATGGAAAATTATAAGATAACCATTCATATAAGAACATACTACAGACATGTTAATTATAATGCATTATTACATATATACATGTGGACTCAATGGTGATGTCACAAAGCCAGGTGAAAGAATGTGGTCATCGTGCCTTTGGATTTTGATCATAATTTGTCTAGTAATTTAGTCATTCATTCATTTATTAATAAAATATAATCAAGTAAATCAAATTAACATGCAAATAAAGATACCTCAAGGAAAGTGGAACGATGCCCTTCGCTATCTGTTGTGAACATCGATGGTCCACCAGTGAATGTCTAATACACATGCACAATAAGTTATGATACAATTATTCATATAATTACATAATAATCAAATATGTTAATTAAAATGTTTTATTTGATACATACTTGTGGAATTGATGACGATGTGTAGAAGGGGATATGAGGATCATTGCCACTTCCACTGCCACCACCATTGACACTCTTGCCTTGAATTTTCATCATAATCAATAGATACTAAATTAATTAGTTATTCTTTTATAAATGAAATATGATCAAATCAATTTAATGAACTTGGAAATATTTACTTGTGTGTCAATGCCAAATGTCATATTTAGAAAGCTATCAGTCATCATTCTAGGATCATCTTCCTCTCTCTCACCAATACCAAATGTGCACAAGCATCCACATGACTGACAAATATTCCCCCTCAAGGATTGACCATGGTCACCCTCAACTAAAGGAGTGTCACACTAAATAAGATTATGTGTCAGAGCACTTATCATGCCTAGTGTGTCTGCCTCTACATGTTCCTTCACAATGAAAGGAATAGTAACATGATCCACATGTGGCTTGATAATAGGAACCCTAGGTGTGTTAGGGTCATGATGTGCCCCTGCTTGATCAAATGATGACCCCCCTCCTCTACCCTGAGAATCTAGATAGTCAAAATAATTTGGCACCTCCTTGAGTACAAACTCGCAATAGAGTTTCCTTGAGAAATATATAGGAACCTTATGATTATTACAAGGAGGCAAATCAAAGACCATCCACCATCTCTCCCAAAAATTGTTTTTAATGTCTTCATTTAATCACCAATGAATTGGGAACATCCTTGTTGTAGTTCAAAGAGTATCTGTGTCCCCTGGTTTTTTAAATAGCTTGCAAATGTCATCTTTTGTGACTTTTTTCTTTTTTATGTCCGCATAAGATAATTTATTTGCATAATATTTTTTTTGTTCTTATCTTTTATCCCAACATAAATTAATTTTCCCACTAACCGAGCTTACGAAAGTCAAGATTTCTTCCAATGATTTTGTAAGTCTTTCCCTTCCGGGATTTGTACCACTAGAATCTTTTAACCTAGTAATTAAAGATTCTAATTCTTTTTGCCCTCTTTCAATTTGGTTCATCAAATTTTTTTGTGTTCCAAGAGGAGGTTTCTCAATTGGTGAAGGCAATTGAGGTTCATTTTCTTCATTTTTTTCTTCATTTGTTTCTTCATTTGGTTCTTCATGATGAGACGAAGGGTTTGGTGGAGGGTTTGGTTGAGGGAGATTATTTCTTCCTGGCAATTAAAAAAACTATATTTCAAAATCTTCATTACACACAAATTTAAACAAAAAAAAACTTTAACAAAACAAATTTCTACAAAACTAAAATTTTAAAACAAATAAGAGGCATGGGCTATAAAAACACTTACCTCTTCTTCCGAATCAAACTTGACGATGTCATGGAGCCATTTGATGGATGAATGAAAGAAAACAATGGATTCACAAGCCAAAAGAAGAGTGTGTGCACACTTGGGAAGCCCTTCTTAGCTACAAATGTGGGTTGGATGAATGCAAAATGAGCTTTCCAACCCGTAGCTTTAGCTAAATAGGCTTTTTTCAAAGATCGTGCACGCTATAGGGCGCAAGCACTTTGAAAAACACTAAAAAAGTGTTTTTCAAAGGGCGTGCACACTATAGCATGCATGCACTTTGTTTTGGATTGGCCAAGCCTAAGGCTTGGGAAACCCAAGCCATAGGACATGCACCCTATAGGGCGCACGCACTATGCTTGATGGGGGACCAAAAAGAAAAGTGTCACCTTTTTGGTCCCTCATCTTTGTGCATATACCCTGTGTATAAGAATCAAATTATTTTAACCAATCATATCATCAATAAATAATTTTTACAATTTATTAACTTAAAAAATGTGTATCTCAACTATAGAAAGAAAGAATTTGTAAAAAAATTTAAAAAATAGTAAATTATGATTGGTCCAAACAACTTGTTTTAATCACTAGTTAAAGTACGAAATGCAAAAATCAATACAATAGTACATAGCCTATGGGCAAGTACTAATACATATCCTATCGACAAGTACTAATACATAGCCTCTTGGCAAGTACTAATAAAAAGGGAGATAAACATACTTCTAATATATTAAAAATTTTCTTTTTCTTGTTTAGTTTTAATTTATGTAAATTTTAATTCTAACTCTTATATAATAAAGAGTAAGATAAGATAAATGTGTTTATAAGGCTAGACGAATCTTGACTTCTATTTTTCATCTTATTTATGTTGATTTTTGTTTTCAATTTTGTTAGTAATTAGTAATGTTAGGTTTTTTAGTTATTAGAATTAACATTAGTTTTAGTTTTTAGTTTTGTTTTGATTACATAAAAGTAGGTTTTGAAAGGACCCAAAACCTTTTACATCAAGATTACAATATAGGCATTTAAACTCCAATAAGACAATTGCATCAGCACCAAAAAAAACCCACACAAACAAGTCCTTAAACAAAAAGAACAGAAAAAAGACACGGGATAGCAAAAGGACAGCAAGACAGCAAGTTGTTGTCTAAACACATTTCATAATTTATGTCGCCTGATCAGCCAGCATTTGCATGTTAGCTGTGGAAATTTTCAGATCTTCAATATCATTATTCTTATCATCCTCCATCTTCCTGAACCTGGATCTAGTACGCCTGCTGGGACCTTAATCATCTTTGGCCTCAGTGATCGCCTGCCCCCCTTTCCCTTGGTCCAGCTTGTCCACCAAGATCTTCACATGCTCATTCGATGCCTTAAGAATAGCATAGCTCTGCTCTACTATATTCCCAATTTTTTTGTCCAACTTGTCAATTCTATTTTCCATTATCTCAATTCTTTTGGTCATTCCCTCACTATTATTAATTTTTTTCTCCATAGCAATAATTTTGTCATTGAAGACAGTGAGCCCCTTAGCCCTACCGATAGTCTCAATGAGCTCATCAATAGTTTGTCCCATGGTTTTCTCCCTCAAGTTCATCTTTTTAAGGACCCCTGTCTCTTTTTGGAGCTAAAGAATATGAGACTGCATGACTGTAATGTCATTTTTCATATTGCTAAGGCTGATAAAAAAAGCTAGACAACCCAGATTCTCAAACTCTTTGTTCCCTCCCTCCATATTCTCCATGGAACTCTCCACTTTATCCTTCCCTGTGTTGACTATATCCTTCCCCTACCCATCTTTGTCAATATTAGTCACAGCCTGTGTGACATCATGCAGAATATTATCCTCGACCAACACATTTTGCTCGAGCCCCACACTCTCTTCCATAGTAGGGTTGTTTTCCACACGGTCATCCTGATTATTATGGTTCTTATCCTGAGAAGAAGAACCCTCATCAGAGGAAATGAAAACCCTTTTAGCAATTTTCTTCTTCTCTTTTTTTCTCTTGTGCACTTTCCAATGGGCTCCATTCTATTTTTTCCCTGCTTCTTGGAGCTATCCTCCCTACTCTCCTCTTCCTCCAAATCTATCTTTGTGACTGAGTCCTCCACCTTACTTTTCTTTCTTTTTCTTTTGGGAGTGGATTCTTGAATCTCCTCATAGTCACTCTCATCTTCTTCTATTTCCTCCATAAAGGGCTCCTCAGACTCTTTCCCATCAGTTTCATAGTCTTCGAGGGATTTCCTATTAAATCAGGGCCTTTCCACCTTCTTCAATTTTAGAAGCTTATAAATGAGGACCATAAGCCCTTCATGGAAAGCATGATCATCCTCCGGGTCCCTTTTCCAATTGAGGATAGACGCATTCAAAGAACTCAATAGGTAAAAAGGGAAATTTATTTTAACCCCGTGCCTAAAATGATTCTGAAGAATTAAATGATGGTTGTAAATTTTAGTATAATGACCATCAAGGGTATTGTAGCTGATAATCACAAACAAAACAAGATGCTAAGGCCTGGAAATACTCTTAGGATTAAAGTAAGAGTTGTCCACCTTTACCATTCATTTCCTCTCCTGCTCCATAGGTGCAAAAGCCTCCAAGGCTTTGTCTGAGATCTTCCTATCCCTGTAGAAGTTAATGCCCTCAATCTTTAAACCTTTCATTTCTGCTATTATCTCCTCAGTCACCTCCATGTTTTGCATACCTACCATAACACTCCCCTTGTTCTAGGATTTGATGAAGTTCCTAGTCATAGCAACTTTCCCTCCATGTAGTTTCTCCATGTAAACCGCTAGACCCCTGTCTTTAAGTATTTTCCATGCCTCTTGGTTCTAGCTCCATTCACTACAATTCCCCAGCTTGCATCTTCTCTTCCTACCTCCCATAGCTCTATAAAATTCCAGAAATCCCTTCTCAAAATTAATCCCAACACCCTACAAATTAGACTTCAAGTTGTAATAAAACCCTCTGATATCTAGAAAGACCCAGAAATCATGCCAAAAAGCCCCAATTATTATCTCAGAATCACCCCACTATCCATCATGAACATCACACAAATTTCTACAATCAATACTCATTAATATGCTCTTCATTCATAACATGTTTCTTACTAATCACCTACTCCTTATTAATTAATGATTTCCCTTCAAAAGGGAGTGCAAAACCATCATCCCACTCAATATCCACCTGGCTTTTACAAGCCGCATTCATAGCCCAGTCAGCCACTGAATTGGCCTCCCTAAAGTTATGAGTTATCAAACATTCATCAAAGGTCTCTATAATATTTTTATCCTTGCTAATAACATTGGCTATAGTCCATGACAAGGTCATAGTTTTCTTCAAACATTTAATAATATTTAGGGAATCCCCTTCAATCCAAACCTTAGTATAATTTTTCCTCTTAGCTAATATCAAACCATAAAGAGCAGCGTTAGCCTCTGCAACATGGTTGGTATTGAATCCTATAGGAATGGCCATGGCCCCTTTGCAATTCCCATAATCATCACGGATCACTATGCCATAGCCATTAATTCTCGGGTTTCCCTTAGAGGCACCATCAAAATTGACTTTAATCTAGCCATTAGGGGGATAGTCCCACCTAGCCTCATTTCTCAGACTTCTTTTGGTATCCTGAACCTTCCTTCCTTCAAGCTTCCAATTATTAGAGAATTTAACCTCCCATTCATCCTTCGGGTCCTGATAATTATTGATCAACCCCAAATTTTCCAAAAGAGATCTCTTAATCTTGTGGAAGATTACAGCCCAGCTAGACTCCTTATTTCTAAAAATTCTATCATTCCTTTCTTTCCAAATCCCCCAACACATGAAAGGAAGGAAGAAGTTCCAAAAAGAGATTAAGAATTTTTTATTAGTAGGTGGCTTCCAACAAGTGAATAGCTCTTGAATGTCCTGAGGAAACACCCACTCCATATTCATCAAGGCAAGGAATTTTCCCCAAATTTTCCTAGTAAAAGAATAGTGGAGAGTCATATGGTTGATATTCTCCTCATCTCTTTTGCAAAGACAACACCTATTGGTAGAACAAGGCCTCTTTTCCTGAGATTGTATATTGTTAGAACTTTATCCTGCAATAAGATCCAAAAAAAAACATTAATTTTAGGTGTTAAACCCTCATACCAAGCCTTAGCCCAACAAGGTTCAGGGCTATCTTCAAAGTTTTGCATGTACAGAGAGGAAACTGAGAAAAAGCCATTTGCATTATATTTCCAAATTAGCATATCCTCTTCATCAACAAGAAAGATAGCATTCAAAATTTTATTTAGGCTTCTAAGAGAAGGTTCCACCCTAGCCAAATCAGTCCATTTATCCCTCTCCCAGTAGTCAGCCACATGAATTCCCAAAATCTATTTTCATTGAATCATATTTTCCTTCCAGATTGGAAACTCATTGAGAGACTTCTCAAGAATCTAAGTATCTTCCCAAAAGAGATTATTCTTTCCATTACCAACCTTCCATTTGATACCCTTCTTGATCAAATCCTTTCTTCTCAAGCCATTGTTCCAAATGCAAGATCCTCCTTGAATAGTTTCATGGTTCAAAAAATTGTTGAAATCAGTACTACCCCTTTTATATTTGTTGTGCCATATGGTGCTTCATTCCCTCAAGTTCTTGAACAATCTCCAAAGGAGTTTGGCCATAAGAAATTCATTCATACTTCTTATAGTTCAGAGACCAAGATCCCCTTTCCTGGCAGGTTTACAAACCTTCTCCAAAGCTATGAGAGCCATTCTTTTTCTTTTTCCACTCCGGACCAAAGGAAGTTCTTTTGGATTTTCTCTATACTTTTAGCAAACTTCCTAGGTATTTTGAAGAGACTCAGTATAAAGAGGAATACTTTGAAGGGTAGCTTTAAGCACCACAATCTTACCATCCTGGCTAAGAAGAGCACTCTTCCAACTAGCTAAACTCTTGTGAGATTTATCAATCATATCTCTCCAAAAAGACTCTGGAGGAACAAGGCATAGAGGTAAACCTAAATAAGAACCTGGGAGACAGTCAACCTCACAACCAAAAACTCTTTTAACCTTTCTTGTCTTTTTTTAGGAACATTAATGAAGAAAATAGAGCTATTATTCCAATTAATACTCTGACCCATAGCAGCAGCATAGTTGTCAAGGGCTTTTTTGATAGTTTTTCCATTCTTAATAGTGGCTTCACCCATTATTATGGAATCATCCACAAACTATTGGTGTGAGAAAATCAAGTCCTTAGAAGAAGGTTTGAGACCTTTAAAATCACCTCTATTAACCAATCTACTAATGTGTCTATCCAAGCATTCTGCCAAAATAACAAACAAAATTGCAGATAAGGGATCCCCCTATCTAAGACCTCTCGAAGACTTGAAAAAAGGAGTAGGAGAGCCATTCACAAGCACAGAGAAAGTAGCAGAGGAAACCAAACAATGAATGAGATCTCCACTCCTCTTATTGAAACCAAAAGCCTCAAGAGTAGCCTTCAAAAAATCCCAATCAACCCTATCATAGGCTTTAGACAAGTCAAGTTTCAACAAAAAACCTTCCTTCTTTAATATAGTCAAGGAGTGAATATTTTCATGGACAGAAATGATAGAATCTAGAATCTCCCTACCAAGGAAAAAGCCATTCTGCTATCTAGATATAAGAGAAGGAAGAAAGAGAAGAATTCTAGAGGTAAGGACTTTTGATATAATCTTTTACACTGAGTTGCATAAACTAATAGGTTTGAATTGGTCCATACTATCAGCCCCTGTTTTCTTTGGAATCAAGGCAATAAAGGTACCATTAAGTTCCTTGAGAATCCTTCTAGCCCCAAAAAATTCTTTAACTGCATTTGTTACATCATCTTTCAAAATCCTCTAGAATTTTTGGAAGAAAAAAAGAGGATACCCATCCGGTCTAGGGGCTTTATCACCTTCAAAGGATAAAACAACCTTGTGAATCTCATCCATAGAAGGGATAGTAGTGATAGCTCTATTGTGTTCATCATTCAAAATGAAGGGGATACCATCCAACAACTCTTCTTGGTAGTCCTTATCCAGGTCCTTAGTTTTCTTTAAGAGTTCCCCAAAAAAATTATTTGCTTCACCTCTAAAATCCTCCTCGTTTTCACTAATGGTACCATTAACCTTAAGTCTAGAGATTTTGTTTCCCATTCTATGTTTCACCATGGTCATGAAGAAGTATTTAGAATTCTTGTCCCCTTCTTTTAAAAAGATCTTTCTAGATATTTTCCTGCAGAAGCATTCTTCTTTTGAGATAATGTCATGGTATTCAACCAGTTTACTATCTTCCTCATCTTTAGAAAAAAGGCTATACCCATCTTTCTAAATACTATCATGAATCTCCTTCAGCTCTTCAAAAATTTTATTTTTGTTGGTAAAGATATTTCCAAAGGTCTCTTTGTTCCATTTCTTTATATTTTCCTTCACATTTTTCAGTTTCTTTGTGACTTTGAACATAGTCGTTCCTTTAACCCTAATACTCCACCACTCCTCAATCAGCTTTTCCAAGTTAGGGTGAATAGTCCACATTTTCTCAAAGTGAAAAGGGAAGTTCCTTTTCAACCCATTGAAATCAGCACTAATGGTGATTGGATAGTGATCAGACCTAGCTCTAATATAGGTAGATAAGGAGCAAGAATAATTATTGAACCAATTGCTACTTGCAAGTGCTCTATCAAGTCTGACCTAAATTAGCTCTCTCCCCACTCTCATGTTGGTCCAAGTATAATTTATCCCCTGCAAGTCAATGTCATGTAACTCTTGGCTGTCAATAAAGTCCATAAGATCTGTTCTACTGTCCAGATTGGGTTGGCTACCCCCAAACTTCTCATTTTCCTTTAAAGGAGTCTTAAAGTCCCCCATAATGATCCATCCTTCATCAGAAAAATCTCTCCTTTATCTAGAAACATCCCTCCAAAAAGATTTCCTCCCCCACCTAGTATTCGAAGCATAGATATTAGTCAACACCCATGAAGTGCCATCTCTAATATGCCATAATCTAATATTAGTCACATTATTTCCTTGGGATATCACTTCCCCCTTAATGAAATTGCAGTTGCAGCTTGTCACTATACCCCCTAAAGCCCCCTCTGCATCAGTTCCAAGGGAAAGACCATTATTAAAAAACTGGAGTTTCTCAACTTTATCCTTAGACATCTTAGTCTCCTGAAGAAGAATAATACCAGGTTTATTATCACATTTTAGTTTTCTTACTATTAATGTTAGCTTTTAGTTTTAAATTTTTTAATAATTAATTTTATTAGCAAGTAGTTTTTGTAGTGGTAGTTAGATTAGAATGTTGTTAATCAGTTTAGTCTAGATTTTTATTAATTACATTATTTTTTTTCTTTTTGTTATTTAGATTTAGATTTTGTTAAATTACGTTAATTTTTTTAATTAGATTAGATGTACTTTTTAATTAATTGGATTAGATTTTACTTTGTTAACTAATTTTTATTGTCTTAGTTAAATTTGTGTTTTTTTTCTTTTATTTTGTCAGGAGTGTTTTGATTTTCTTTTTGTCAGGATCTAATTTTTCTTTGTGTGGGCTTGTCCAGGCACAAATCATTTGTTGAAGATTAATAAGTTTTAAACTATTAATGATATGTAGTGCAAGACATTTGTTAAAGGCTTGATTTTAAAACCAATTATCTTTTTAGTATAGAAAACACTTCAATTAGTGCTTAAAATAACATGTCTTTTGTGTTTGGCACATGTGCATATTTGAGTAAATCTACTGCTAACACACACTATCCTCTCCCCTGACTTTCATGGTCTTGGGTGCAAGAGAAAAGTGTTAGCGATGCTCGAGTTTTCTTTTCTTAGAAGGTTGGCCTTGTAGAAAAAAGTACTTACCCAAGGGAATGACCCAAGTAGTAATAGGCTAAAGCTAAGCCTCTTTCAAACTACTAGAAATGTGATTGTGATTAATGCCACAATCAAAGGTGTTGATTGCACTATATTGGGAAGAAGATCTCCCTCTATAGCCATGTGATATGATAAAACCTTCATAATGTAACTTTTGCAGGTTGGGAGACCTCTATAAAGGAGCTAATTTACCACACGTATAGCCCACCTGAATGGATGCCCCTACTAGAAACCAATTTTTTAGTAGACAAAATTCTTCTACTAGTTGACTCAATGAATGTGATATGTGCATCTCAATACACCTCATGTACTCATCAATTTGAGATAGAAAATTTCTTGAGATCTTTACAATTTTAGAAATTTAAATCTCTATCTATCCATTCAAAAGTGGTATTTTATTGCAAGGGGATTCATCAAGTATTTTCCTTTCCAAATCCTAGGGAATATTTTTTAATGTTCTTTTATTTTATGAAAATGATACAACCACTCTATCTTGTGGGTGTGTTTAAGACAAAATGTTTCTAGTCAATGTCAACACCACACTTGAAACATTGAAGCCTTGTCAAAACAAAACAAAAATTCACCAAACATGAGTCTTTCATATTTAATTACTATTTCTACTCATTTGAAATAGAGAAGGTTAAAAATAGGTCATCTTAGTCTTCCTGGCATCTTTCTTAAGTTTTAATCTTCTAGGGTTCATTTTTTAGTCTTTTCATACTCCATACATTCCAATTAGGTCTTATACACATGAATTTATCCAAAAAATCCTTGGTTTACATTCTTTGGGTCCTAAATTGAACATTGACTACCATAATCCCTTCTTGACTCATCATATGAGCTAGGGAAACAATCAACATCCTAGGATAGAGTAACTTTGCTAAGAGTTGATCATCTCCTTCTTTAGCATACTCTTCCCCTTTGATCAGTTTCCTTGTGTTCATCCATGGTAGCACAAGTCAAGTCTTTTTTACATAATCACTTTCTGACCAAGAGTTACTTTCCTTAAAGTTGTCTTCATTGGATCAAGCTTCCCATTCATTTTAGGCCTATCACTTGGAGTTTAGTATCATATTTTATCATATCCTACTTGGGTCCTCTTAGAGTTTTCATTTTTCCATAATCCTAAAGTCTCACATTATCTATCCTATCAATTTATTTAAGTCAAAGATTGAAGTCATCTCATGCCACCAAAGACCAGGTTCCAAACATGGATGGAACAAGAAATATAGAGAAATAATATAAACCCCTTGACAAGGAAGATAGGATTGATGTGGGAACACAAAAAGAGGAACCTCATAAAAATGAAGAAAATAATTATGATGGTGATGATACAAAATTAAGACAAGAACATGTAGAGGAAGCCCTTTTTGATCATAGATTCCTAATACTATTAAAAAAATTCATAAAACAAGATCCTCAACAATATTTTAAAGCCATGGTTGAAGAGGGTGTTAAAATACCTATAGAGATTGATGCATACTTCCTTGTGGAAGATGATAAAGTTAGAACAAGTGAAACTAAGCATACCAAAACACACAAGGAATACAAGGTGAAGGATCATAGACCATTTTACGTACAACCTATCTACAAAACATTTTCAAGGACACCAACCCCAACACCAACACCAACACCAACAAATGATCCTATCTTAGACGAATTAAGATCCCTACGAAAAGAACTAGATAACCTCAAGAATACTAAGACATCATCTCACAAAGTTTCTCTTGAGGATATTTGTTCCTATCCTGTTGACCTAATTATACCAATGCCACCTTTTCCTAGTAATTTAGAATTACCAAGACTTGATAAATAAAAATGAAAAGGAGACCCTAAGGATTACTTAATAGATATTTTCACTTATACCTTGGAATTTACATATGAAGAAAAATATCTCATGATACCTTTCCAACAAAATCTAGGAGGAAGTGCGATAAAATTCTTTTCCTAACTATCCCCTACTATTAAATCATTTCAAGAGCTGGCATACAAGGTCATATCATAATATGTGTACAATTACGAACACAAGGTCACCATGTTAGAATTATGTGACACCAAGCAAAAACTAGGGAACCTTTTATATAGTTCCTACAAAGATGGAGACATTTGACAAAGAAAACACCTTATGGTATTCTTGATAAACAAATGATAAAATTATTTTGTCATAATTTGAACAAAGAGATTAAGAAAGAACTTCGTCTTAAATTCCTTGATAAGTTTGAGGATTTTATAGGAATGGGATTTAAAATAGAATAAGCCCTTATAGATGATGGTACTATAAAATTTAATAATGACAAAGACCATAAAGGAGGTTCATGTAATAGTCACAACACCAAGACTCATTTCTAGCCTAGAAATAAAAATATTGCTAATGATGGTGTTCTAGACGCAAAAACTACTACATCATGTAATGCCCACCCTAGCATCTTCATATGGTAGATTGATGGGACTTTTACTTTGATACTCTGGATTACATGTTTGGGATATTTTATCTTATCATGGGACATTTGATTTCATATTTATTGGTTAGTAGAATTTATGTGGAAATATTAAGTGATTTGAAGTAAAAAGAATGAATGGTTAGAGATGAACTATTGTGAAATGTCTCATACTTTATTTATATATTTATATTTTAATGAATCTAACCCTGCTAACCCCATTATGTTTTGATGATTACACTAATTGATGTGAGTGTACGATGAGGAGAGGCAGTCATAGTTACTCCTATAGGAGATCCACACAATGTTGTTCTCTCCCTCCTTGTTTGCTACTGTCTATTTATGTGTGTGTGTGTGTGTGTGTGTGTGTATGTATATGTATATATATATATATATATATATATATATATATATATATATATATATATATATATATATATATATATATATATATATATATATATATATATATATATATATATATATATATATCTATGTATGTATGTATGTATGTATGCATGTTGGTTGGTGATGCACATACCAGGCATCGACTCCACCTGGCTACACAGGTCTGAACGTGCCTTCAAAATCCTTTAACTGTTGTTGTGTGGAGATTTTACCAAGCTACTCTCAAGGTTACCCATGGACTTAGATTTCAGTTCAGGAGGTTACCATAGTTGGGGGATTTGAATGTAGTTTTATGATGTTTTCTTGTGATTCAATGTTGTCTTGAGATTTATGTTGTGAGTTAGATTTATCCTTGTATATATGTATATTATTTATTATATATCTGTGTTATAATTGAATGTATGTTATATAGGTATGTGTATATGTGGGTGCACACGCATATACCCATGCATATATAAATAATATTATTTAGGTGTTTTTAATTTCTTGTGTAAATCACTTCTTTAATGTTTAATTAAAGTGTATTAAATAAAAAGTAAAAATAATAATAATTAGAGATAATAAAAGGAAGCTCTTTTTGGTAAAACTAGCTATCTAGGGGGAGTTGAACTCGAGACCTCCTAGAAGTTAGGCTAGTTTGATTCCAAATGGGATATGTATGTTTCTTGAAAGCTTAATGTTTATTCTTCTTGTTATAGGTTTCTTTGGAGGCTATTTTAGTTAAATTTATTAAGAAACTTTACTATGAGATTACGGGAATGTTGGTTTGATTTTTCAACCAACTATGGAAGTTGGAGAAGTTTCTTCCCATAAAGAAACTCCTCCAACCATACAGTTGGGGCTAAATTATTATTTTTTTGGGAGTTTGGGGGATTAGAATTTTTAGGGAGATTTTTTAGATTTTGCAAGTATTTTCTCCGAAAGTTCATTTTGAGAGTTCTGTGAGGTTGAGTGTTTCATTGGTCTATGAGGGAAAGTGTGTGTGGATTGTTTGAGAGAAGATTGGTTTCCAGAGGGAATCTATCTAGGAGGCTACCAACTTAGGACTTGGAGATTTGCAGAGTGTGCTCCACACATTGGAAGAGGATTCTCCGCAGGACCCCAGGTAGGGTCTGAACCGGGATGAATCTTCATTCTTCCTTGTATGTGTGTTTGTTTATGAATTTTTATGCTATGTATTAGGATTTTTTTATGATACGTAAACTATGAATTATAAAGAAGAAATTTAAAGGTTATATTTTTCATGTATTTCAACTATGCATCCGGGAACTAATTATGAATGATTGTATGGTTGTTTTATTGTAAAATATTTCCTGTAAGTTCATGAATGCTTTTTATTGTGTATCATGGTGTATTTTATTGTTATTGAGTGTTTTAGGGAAGTTTAGGAATATTTAGGAAAGGTTAGGAAAGTTTACGGAAGTGTTGCAGTCATTTTTCCCCATTTTTGCTTTTGCGGGCTTTCATTGTGATTTGTTGTTTTTATTTGATTAAACTTGTCTGGAACTTAGGTAGTGTTGAGGATGTGTTCTATAATTGGTGCTTAGGTCCTTACATTAGGTAGACCTCAGGGAACCTTTCCCAGACACTCTCCACACATAAAAATGTTAGTTTCGGGCATTTCCAGGAAGTTTTTGAGTACAGTGTCATCTGAGCTTCTAGAATGTCATATGAGTTTATACTCATACCCATATGACACTTTTTCAAAGGTCATATGGGTATGCCTAGAATGTCATATGGATTTCTATACAAAGTCATTTGGGGTTTTAGTTGGTTATAGGGGCTCAAATTTGATAATTTTAGGGCTTGTGACCTCTATTACTTATTCCCTATGATTGGGCTGCATTTAGTATCACTTATGAATGTCTATCTATGGCTTTTTTGGCATTATAAGATGTTACTTATGTGTTTTTAGTGCTTGGATTATTCTTATGTTTATAATAGGAGGCTAGAACTCATCTTGGTGGCCTAAGTGCACAAGAGGGTTTCCTAGACCTGCAAAATGAATATTTGGAAGTACTTTATGGTTTCATGGCTTGTGTGTGTGGGTAGCAGACTAGGTACCCTAGGTGAGTGGCCCACCATAGGTTATGGAACCCTAAAGTGGTTTCCATATAATCCTATGGGTGGGTCATTAAAAAGTGATAACCTAAAAATGAATTTGGGAAAGAGGGGATTCAAAAGATAATGAAAGACACATAATAAAGTATACATAGTCCTGTTGGAGTACCAGGACCATGGGTAACTACCAGGATGGATCCCTATTTAGAAAGGTGGGACCAAGGTTACATGGTTTCCAAGAAGGATCCCAATACATAGGATATGTGATGACACTCACCTAGAGGGTATGCTAAAAACCTAACCCTTGCATAGAGTTAAGTGATATTTTGTTAAGTCTTGTATTTATTTTAATTTATTATTTTGTGAAGCCCTAGATTTCTATGGGCCTTGTGAGTATCTTGGTTCTATCTCCTATAATGGGGGGTGGAACTTCATTAGTTTCAGATGGTTGGGTGGCAAATATCTTTCGAGGTGATGTTCCTGGTTTGTGGTTTGGATGTGTTCAGTGTTCATGCAATGATAAAGATATTTCTATTTTGTATCATGTATTATTGAAAAGGAATATGTAAAGATATGTTTTAGAGCCTTTAGGCCATTCATGTACTTATTATTGTAATTGAATTCGTTATCAGAAGTTATATTTGAAAATAACAAGGCAATGTAATCAGGGAGGGATAGTTTTAGGGGTTTATTTAAAGGGATAGTATTTGAAAGTTCAAAGTGAAATGGAAAGTGTAATGTTGAATTATCTTCTCTACCCCTCCTATGTTGAAATGAAAAGAAATATTTCCTATGTAAATATTTATATGTAAATTGTAAAGGATAGTTATGCAATGTGTAGGAAAGAGGAATGCAATGTTACTCTCTTACCCTTTCTCTTAAATTCTGAAATGTAAAAGTAAAAGAAAAGAAATGGAATTCAATTTGAATAGTAATACAAATATGTTGGTAAATGAAATTCATTAAGGGAACCTTAAGGAATGTAATTATGAATGTAATACATGATGTAATGTTAGAAAAAAATGTTAGTTGCAATTTTAGGTCAAAAGACATGATTCTTTATGGGTTCCCTGGCGGGGACATTACACATCATGACAACCCATTTATAATATTAAAGGATCATACTCAGATAAAGAAAAAGTTCCTCAAAAGAAACTCTCTAAGAAAAAATTTACACCATTGGGTCACTCACTTGAATCAAAATTAATAGAACTTCTTGAAAATTATCTAATAACATTACCAAAAATGAGAGAGTACAATCTACAAGTCAAACCTCCATGGTGGAACAAATACCATTTCTATGAATATCATCGACATAAAGATCACAAAAAATAGTTACAGTTGAATTTTACATATAATACAAGATCTTATCGATGATGGTAAAATTGGAGTCGATAGAAATAATCCTTCTAGTAACTCTAATTGTGGGGTTTCCAAAGATACTTTCCCTAAACATGACAAAGATAAAGGAAAAGCCATTAAATCTAGCGATGTTGTCAATTATACCAACACTCAATATGACTACTGCATTAGCCATATAAGTGAACCTAAAAATCATGTGAATACCCTCATTATAAAAGGTAAAGAACCTAAATGCTATATCACTACTTGCAAAGGAACAATTACCCTTTGTGGTTCTAGCTCTAAACTAGCTGCCCCAATTTCATGACACACCCATATAGAGCATTTAGGGAAGACACCCACACAAATTTACATAATTTATATTTTACACCTATCTCCTGAACATAAAGCTATCCATGATAAATCTCTTGCGAATGCTATTCTACCTATTGACCTGCATGTGGACTAATTTCAAGCTATGGTGGGACATATCACCTCCCCTAATTGTTGGAAACTGCAATTGAAGCAATTTTTGTATTGTCATTGATGTCAAACCTTAACTGATAAAACTATTGCTATCTAAGAAATTACAATATCTATTGATTGATGAGAAGGATTAGGGCAAGGGTGATAACAATAGAACCTAGAAAAAGGTTGAGTTATTTTGATACTTCAATGAGTACTTGATTATGTGGCACAATGATAAGATAATGTATTGTTTATCTAAGTAAGAAGCAAGACTGACCAAGTAGGCTTAATTGAGAAAAAGTGAAGAAATCCAGTTTAAGTCGAGTGATGTTAGTGTCGATTGAGCCAGTATATGCCGAGTAAATTCAGTGTTGACCGGACATTGGTTTATTGCTAAGGGAGATAACATTAGCCAAGGGAAACAGTTTGAAGAGATGATCGAGCTACGTAGTGATGACCGAGGAGTTGAACACAATATTGACCGAGCATTAGTAATTTACATTTGAGGAAGAATTCAAATTCCTAGCCGATATAGTTGAATTCTTGGATTATGTAAATCATGTTGACTTTATTAATTGACTGTATGGAGCATTTAATTCATAGTAAACCATTTTATTGTGATTTCAATAAAGAGATTGAAGATGTTTCTAGAAGGATGTATGAAGGACTTAAATGTTGGAAGGATTTGATGAATCCAACCTAACCCTAAGATCCATAGGGGAGATTAAGAGAAAAAATATAGATCCACCTATCAAAGAGGTATTAAGGGAAAACCTAAGTGTGAGGTTAAATAGGATGTTGGAATTGTTGTTATTGATTGAAAAAGCAGAAAGGCTAAAGGTGAAGGAGTTGATCAGAGTTGTGATCACTTGAAGGGATTTCTAATTAGATCAGTGATGGAGATGGAAATGGTAATCAGTCAGTAATCGATCATATATGTAAGAATTGGATCTATTATTTGCAAAGTGAGTTGTATGTTTTTAGATCAAGCATTGTTGTTACTTTCTAACAATTGTATCAGTCCAAATCCTTTAATCAAGGTTGACCTAACAGTCATTTTTTAAATCCTTTAATCAAGTTTTCATTCTAATGGAATGTACTTAAGTCCTCTAACAAGGTGCACTCCTAACAGGGTGGTTGAAATCCTTTAACAGGGTCACACCTAGCAGTGTGTTTGTAAACCTTTGACATGGTTAGCTTTTCATAGAGCTCACTTCAGAAGAGTGAAAATATCAGTAACATGTTACAAAGTGGTTTTTCCCAAATTTTGTTTCCACTATAAATCCTAGCGTCAATACTTGTGTGAATGTTTTGGTTTGAACATTTCTATGTTTTGCAAGTTAAATACTGTTGGATAGTGGACTGCATTGTTATATGTTTTTGGCATACATTCTGTAATGACCGAGTAGTGTTGGTTAGTAGATCTGAGTTGTTGAAGTGTTTGAAAGTTTGATTGATACATCTGGACCTGAGAACAACTGAATCACCACCCCCCCCTCTATTGTTCTAAATCATATTAACACTCATACCATCACTTTTATAGAACATGATGATGCATCAATGCACCAACCTCATAACACACCTTTACACATTGAATATTTTATTCATAGAGTTCAGATAAAACAAGTCTTGATAGACGAAGGATCAAGTATTAATATTTTTACCTTGAAAGTGATCACAAAACTAGGATTCTTTGATAATGTAGTAGATCCAATAAAGAAAATCACTCTAAAAGTATATGATGAAGAAGAGTGTCCATCTAAAGGATTTTTTACATTTCCAATCTAAGTTGGATTTTTGGTAAAGGATGTGGTTTACCAAGTCCTAGACCTACCCTTAACTTATAATATAC
This sequence comes from Chamaecyparis obtusa, assembly GCA_027943335.1. Classification (NCBI taxonomy): domain Eukaryota; kingdom Viridiplantae; phylum Streptophyta; class Pinopsida; order Cupressales; family Cupressaceae; genus Chamaecyparis; species Chamaecyparis obtusa. The sequence continues at coordinate 513,223 of BSBK01003492.1, forward strand.
TCCTTGGAAGACTATTGATACATGCAATGTAAGTAATTCCCTCTACTTATCATCAATGCATAAAATTTCCACATAATTGTGTTGAAATAACTATTCCAAGTGATTTGAATCCTTTTAGGTATTGTAACAATTTGAATCCTAAGATTGAATCCATAATCCCAAGTAATCTTGAAGCACATTCTTTTTGAGCATATGTTGATCTTGAATCATTAAAAGCATCCACTTCAAAATCTAATTAGACTTAAGTCAAAATAAATGTAAACGAACAAGGAGTGGGAGAGTATCCCATGATCCTTTAATTTGCATTGTAAAGTTACCTTTATCTCCTCAGTGTTAACAAAAAATCACAAATGACTAAAACTACATCTGACACCAATACTATGGGTTTCAAACTAACTATTTTCAAAAATTGGGGAGCACTTTATGATGAAATGGAAGAAGATCTCCTAGGTTGGTTGTAAAAAGATGAAGATAAAGAAAAAGAAAAAATTGAAAAACCATAGGTTAAGACACCAGATAAACAATATGGAAAAGGACTTATAATAATGGAATGGTATGAATATGATGGTCACAGTCCTCTAGGATTACAAAAACAAGGTACTCTTGAACCCATACAACCTAATAGAGGGTGTAGAGTTCCTGGCTTAGGTTATGACATATAGAAAGGTAATACCTTGAGTATTAAGGACATTTTGAATGAGGTAGGGGAGTTCTCTATGTTGGAATTAATATGTACCGAGAGGGGGGGGTGAATTAGTACTTAAAAACTTAACACCTTTTTCTGATTAACTTCAATAGAAATGAAACTGAACTTGTAAATAAACAATACATGCAACTGTAATCAAAATATAAACATGTAACTCAACCACACAAGCAACATTTACACATAACACCATTTTTTTTATCATGGAAACCCTTGGTCAGAGGGGAAAAAACTACGGTGGGTATTGTTGTAATACCCCAAAAATGGGCTTCAAAACCATTGACCTCCTACATCGACAAATGGATCGAAATAAACCTAAAAGTCCTAACCTAAGGCACATCTTCACATCAATTTATCAAAACCCTAATTGATCTTATCCTAATTCTGCATCAAGGAATATTCCTTAAATATTCCTAATTTATCATAATTATCCTAATTGAATATTATTTGGCGATAAATCATAGTTATACTAAAAATTGATTAATTAAATATTTTAAATATTTAATTAATTATGTTTAATTTTGCCACTTAATTATTTAATTAGATTTAATTACATTTATTCCTAATTTATATTATTTAATTTTGACAATAAATCGAAAATCCTACGAATAATTGATTAAATTCTTATTTAATTGATTAAATCAAGTTGTCAATATTTAATGATATAGTTTGGAATAAAAGTTTGATTTAATAATTGATTAACCCATAAATCAAATATTTTAACTCAAAATCAGTTAAGTTGAGAATAAATCACTTTATTTTTAAATTAATTCATATTAAATCATGCACAATCAGAAAGCAGTCAGCTTTAAATCAATTATCAATTTCAATTTGTTAACTTTCTAAACTCAACATGTGATTGTGAGTTGAAAAAGTAAACTAAACTCTATTTCGAGTTAAAATCTACTTTTGCATGATTTTATGAGTTGAACTTTTCCTGATTTCTTGTTAACTCAAAAATCAACCTGAGTTTATCAAGAGTGATTTATGGATTTTCTCAATGCAACCTCAAGCCATGGATTCCTATATAATTGAGGCTCAGTCCTTCATCTTCCCCACCCCCCCCCCCCCAATGAATTTGCATACTTGAACTTTGGTGAATTTGCATCTGAAGAATCAAGCTCTTGCGAACAGGCGATTGTGAGATTTTTATTATTGTTTTGATCATAGCATTCATTAATTTTCATATCATAGCATATCATTGTTAGATCAATTTTCATATCATTTCAATCCATTCTAGACTAGTTTCATATCAATTTTTCATCTTATTGCATACAAAATCTAAAAAAATAGATTAATCTGCATTCATCTTTCATCCATCTTTTAACATTAAATCCTTTGTTTAGGTGTTGCATTGTCACTGATCTTGGTCTAAATCTGAGAATACCATACTCACACCTACTGGAAGGCATTAAATCACCTGGTTAGCTTATTTCATTTATATTACAAATTTCTTGATTTGCTAACCTCTAATGTTTTACTGAAGTGTTGTGTCTAATCTACATCCCAATCTACTAAAAAGTCTAATGACTATAAACCGTGGGTTACAAAACCAAAGCGCGAGTTCACTCCTTTGGGTGAGTCATTAAATCTTCCATGAAAATTCTATTGGAAAACAAAATCATCACATTGCCTGAGATAAAACTGTATGGGCCTGAAGTTAAACCAATATGGTGGAAAGAGACCGATTTATGTGACTTCCATCGAAACAAGGGTCATAAAACCAATAACTACATGCGCTTAAAGCATCTCATTTAAGACAAAATTGATGAAGGAAAAATTGTAATTGACAATCACAAAACCAGCAATGTTCATACAGCATTCACGGAACCATTTCCGAAGCATAATCAAGGAGATTCATCTTCTAAGCCTAACATGGGTGCTAAGGTCAATTACACCTACTTTGGAAATAATGATGTCATCAACATGGTTGAACCATGCCTATCTAAACATTGCAATGTCATCACTATTGTGAAAAAGGATAGAGATAACCAATTAGCAAATGTAGTAACTCGATCACAAGCTTAGGTACACCTACAAGGACAAAACTCAATCAACTTCTAAAGAGAACAGAGTGACATCATACAATATTTTCCAACAACTCCAGCATACCAATGCAAAAATATCCATGTTTGAGTTGCTTAGGATATCTCCTGCTAATAGAGCTATTCTAGACAAAGCCTTGCTTAGTTCCAATGTTCCTAACAATCTTGATCTAAATAGATTCCAGACTATGGTTGGTCATCTAACATCACCCCAGTATATCTCCTTTTCAGAGGAAGATGACAATTCATTGAGTCATCTACATAACTAGCCCTTGCACATTGAAGTCTTGATCCAAAACCGTCATGTCAAATGTGTGTTGACAGATGGAGGTGCTGGTCTAAATATATGTTCTTACAAATTGATCACACAACTAGGATTATCAGAAGATTCTATTGATCCTAAAAAGAAGATAACCATAAAAGCATATGATGAGCAAGAAAGATCTTCCAAAGGAACAATTGTCCTACCTATCAGTTTAGGACCAGTTATCAAAGACATCACCTATGAAGTTCTAGATCTTCCTTTGGCTTACAATGTTCTTCTAAGGAGACCTTGGATACATGAAATGAAATCTATTCCATCAACATACCATCAATGTGTGAAATTTCCTTATGATGGAGTAGAGGTGACGATTCCAACTGACATATCTACATCTTGCAATGCATTGAAAGAAAGTGCTAACAAACTTGTTCCACATAATAGAGAATCTTTCCCCAAGAAAATAGATATCGCATCAACATCCAAGATGGAAGATGTTGAAAAAGAAGTCAAAATAAAAAACACAAGCATGGGAGAATATATTAAAGAGCCAGTCCTATCTCTCACATCTCTCCCATTGTCCCCAAAATCTTATGGACAACCTTCAGACAAGGTAAAACCTACAGCTAAAGAATCTCAGGTTATATTTAATGGAAGTTTTATCACAGAAAAAGTGTCCAAGCAAGAATCTAATGAAGAAGAAGCTATATTATCATGGTTATACAAAGATGAGTCTCCATCCCAGATAGTTTAGAAATGTGACTCTAAAATGCCTAAAATCCTTGTCGAATCTTATGGACCAGGTCATAAACTCATGTCTAAAATGGGATACACTAGAAAAGGACCTCTAGGAACAAGAGGCAAAGGAATTTTAAAACTAGTTGAACACTATGGAAGGATGACCAAAGATACTACGAGCCTGGGATGTCAAAATAAGCCTTTTAATCTCAACAAAAATCCTCCACATGTCTTAGAGAAGATTGAACCATCAACAGAGACTCGGCTAGAGGAAGAAACACCACAATTAGATAGTGATGATTTAGACACCTTTGATCTTATTCCTTATGAACATTTACCTCAAGAAATACTAGATCTTCTTAAAGATGATAAAAACCTAAGGAGAATATCAATGTAGTAGATACACAAGAACCTACTACAAAACAAGATGAAGGTAAACCTACCACAATAGCTGAACACTTAGGATACAATAGTGATTCTGAAATAGACTCCCAAGAATATGAATTCCAATCAGAATCTGAAGGAAATCCTACTTGGGGGGTTCATCCTGACTTTACACATGTTCTTAGGTTTCCCAAAGATCCAGATGAAGAATCCAATGACTATGAATGGGGAGTTGTTCCAGAAGAAGACGAGCTTATCACTAAAAAACACATTGATGTCATTCACCAATATTCACCTAAAACTGACATGAGTCTAAAGCAAAATGATGAACTTAGTGAGTCTAATCCACCTATGGCTTAAGTGGAATCCAATGATGACATCAAAACTATTTGTGAATTGAACATTTTGAGTAGTAATATCACCTTTGAATTCAAGAGTCGGGTTAGGACCAATGATGACAACACCATATTCATGAACACCATTTCCCAATCCTCCCCTACTTTGAATATCCAACATCCAAAGATTATTGACCAAATAGCTACTGATCCAAAATTAGATATCCACACCTTTCCAACTGACTATGCCTTTTCTTGCTACCTCAATTCAGTGGAACCTATGACAACTTCCATCAGTGAACCTAGTGTTAGCATGACAGAGTCAGATATCAAATATCTCAGTCAAAAAAAAAAAGTAAAAAGAAAAAGAGTTTTGAGGGTGAAAATCACTTTGTGGTAGTCTCATAACCTAAAATAGTAAAAACAAAAGATGTATCTGAAGGTGAAAACCTGTCTGAGGTGCCTAAGGATGAGATATTTGATGTCCTTCTGAGTCATTTATAGTACAGATCTCTAGTATTGATAGAACCAACTCAATCTATCAACTTGGGTACACCAGAGGAACCACAATTGATTCATGTAGCACAATCCCTATCAGAGGAAGTGAAACAAGCATTCACTACTCTCCTGACATAAAAGAAAATCAACTTCGCATGGAAGTATTCAGATATGCCAAGGTTAGATCCAAATCTGATAATGCATCATCTCTCTATAGCTCTAGGAGTCAAACCTGTTAAACAAAAGTTGTGAAAGATGCATCCACATGTTGCACTTCTTGTCAAAGTTGAGCTAGAAAAGTTACTAAAAGCTAGATTTATCCGAGTTATAGATTATGCAGAGTGGATTTCCAAAATTGTTCTAGTATCAAAACTTGAAAAATCTATTAGAGTATGCATAGACTTCAAAGATGTAACCAAATCATGCCCTAAGGATGACTTTCCATTACCAAACATCGATATGATAGTGGATATGACTGCGGGCTTTGAAATATATTCTTTAATGGATGGTTTCTCTAGATACAACCAAATCAAAATTTCTCTAGAAGATCAAGAGAAAACAACTTTTACATGTGCATGGGGTACTTTTTGTTGGAATGTCATGCCATTTAGTCTTAAGAATGCCGGTGCTACATATCAACAAGCTATGACATCCATCTTTCATGACATGATGCATCAAACCATGGAAGACTATGTTGATGACACTTTAGCTAAGTCTATGATAAGATCATAACATTTGAATAATTTGAGAAAAATAATGGATAGAATGGAGAAGTTTAGTCTCAGATTGAACCCTAAAAATTGTACTTTTGATGTCACTTCTGGAAAGCTCTTAGGCTACAATGTTTCAAAGAAGGGCATTGAAGTAGACCCTACTAAAGTCAAAGCTATCATGGAGATGCAACCTCCCAAAAATATTAGCCAAATGAGAACTCTACAAGGGAGGGTATAATCAATCAGATGTTTCATATCTTAGCTAGCAGACATATCATAGCCTTTCACAAAAACATTACATAAGGGTGTGGCTTTTGCATGAAATGAGGAATGTGAAAAGAATTTCAATCATATCAAGCAGTATCTATCAAATCCTCCTATTCTGATGCCTCCTATTCAAGAGAATTCATTAATTCTATATGTTCCTACCATAGATACATCATCAAGGGAATTGCTAGCACAACATGATGAAAACAGGAAGGAAAGAGCTATTTACTACATCAGAAAAACATTGGTAGCATATGAGAAGAACTATTCAATGATTGAGAAAGCTTGTCTAGCTATGATCTTTTGCTCACAGAAACTGAGACACTGCATGTTAGCTCATACAACACAACTAATAGCTAAGATTGATCCACTAAAGTACCTACTAAGAAAATCTTCCCTCACAGGTAGATTAGCTAAATGGGTGATGGTATTGAGTGAATTTGACATAGAATATGTTGAGATAAAAGCTATTAAAGGCCAAGTCATTGCAGATCAACTGGTTAAAGCACCATTGTTTGATGATACACCATTACAAATGGAATTTCTTGATTCATCCATCATGCACATATCTTCTAGGACTTGGCATCTTTTCTTTGATGGATCTTACACAGACTAGATTTGGAGCAGGCATCTTATCCATAACACCATAAGGTTACTCAATACCTAAAGAATTCAGAATAAAATTTCCTTGCACAAACAATATTTTTGAATATGAAGCTCTACTTAATGGTATGAAGATAGAAATTGAGTGGCAGATAATAGAGTTACATATTCATGGAGACTTATAGCTAGTCATACACCAAGTCAATGATGTGTACCACACAAAAGATGAGAAACTTATTCGATACAAATGCATGGTAGATGACTTAAAGAAATATTTCATATCTATCACGTTTGAGCATATTCCTAGAATGGAGAACAAGGCTACTAATGCTATAGAAACACTATCATCTCTACTACAGCAGCCCAAACATGAGCTACATTATGAGTTCCCAGTGGAAGCTTTGTCATTTCCTGCATATGATTCCCCCGAAACCTGCATGATCTTCACTCTTGTTGGTCATGATTCTTCCAGATACAAAAACCTATACTCCTACCTTAAAGACTGAATCATCCCTGATACCTTCAACCACCATGAGAAATGATACCTTATCTAAAATGCATAACAGTATTGTTAGGAATGGGAACACTGAGAGGGGGGGGTGAATCAATGTTCACTATATTTTCACTTTTCACTTTAATCTGAATATTGAATTATAAATGCTTAAGTACTGAATTAAAAATTCACATAAACATGAAACATGAAATCAACACATGACACCCATATGGTTACAGGGAAACCCAAATAGGTAAAAACCCCAGTGGGACTTGATACCCACTAATAATCCGCACTAGTGTTTTGTGATCCTTGTTAGAAGATCATTTACCCTGTTAGGAGTAGCTTTACAATGCTTTTAGTATAGTAGACCTTGTTAAGGGTTAGACCCTATTAGGAATCTTTTACAATGATCCCTATTAGGGGAGTGGACTCACTATCTTAGAGCTCACTACTCAAATGATGAAGGCTACAACCTTCTGAGATCAAATACACACTATATCTGTAGGTGAACTGTTGCTGTGACATTGCTTGTCTGATCAGTTCCTTTGGTTTACTAATGCTTTGACCTCTAGCAAAGCTCTAATACATATTATGCTCACTTCACATACCTCTACTCTACTTATCTCAACTCTATTACAACTTCCTTGACTTCCATACCGATTACAATGGGCGCACCTTATATTTATGTGCTCATACCAAATATACAATTAGGTCAGCCCTATAACTAATTAAAAATAATGCTTCCAAATGAATTGGCTTAAGCGTGCTTATAATTATACATGTACATATGTCAAAAATGTAAATATAATGGGTGCATAGCCTCCACAACATCAATTTACAATCGCAAACTAAAATAGTCACTGTCGACTCTATGCTCTGTTCTCTGCTAGCACACACTGGTTGTGCAACTTCAACTGATTTTAACTTTCACATCTTTCCATATCTACTTATGTGCTGTTAGACTAAACATAAGTATAGTCTAAAAACCTTAACTTCTAGGGTGCATACCTTAATTCATCCGTACACACGTGCGTTGATGCTCTAAATCTCAGGTGCTCTATATGTTGTCCAGTCTTCAACACTTAACTCAATTCTGATCTTTTCACTTAGTGTGCTGACTCAAAATTGCTGTATGACTTTGTTGACATAATGAAAACACTATATCTAGTCATATATCTTAGTATAGAAAACTTTCCAACAATCTCCCCCTTTATTATTGATGGCAACAAAGGAATATGGCTAAGTCTCTAACTGTCCCTTACTAAAAAAAAATTTTGTCTTCTAAACATCTTTATACATACTCTTATATCTCCCTATCCATATGTGTACTCCATATTCTATACAACTCCCCCTTTGACATTAATGACAAAAATGCATCAAAAAACTTTATCTACATATACTTATTGAGGAAAAACATCTGGATATGCAATCTTGAGTTTCTGGATCTCCTTCTTCCAAAAGGTTATCAAAGAATTGACTATCTATAGATGGGCGCATAATGCATATTGTAGCTTCTCCATCTTCTCCAATTCTATGCTTGGACCTTGATCATAGGTTATCATGGTCGCATCAATCTCCTTTATGTTTTGACTGAGAATGTCTAGAGAGGGTGCAAGAGCATTCCTCAACTAAGTCTATCTAGACCTTATCTTCTCCATTTCTTTCTCTGCATTCTCAATTATATCCAACTGTCCTTGATAGACATTGTTATACATGTTTACATCAGTGGATGTGTCTTGCAATGAAATCTTCACCTTCTCAATCATTACCTCTACATATTTTATCTTCTTTAGATGGGAGTTAGTGAACTTATCCTGATCCATGGATTCTGTAATGACTTTACTTCCTTGATCTGCAAATTCCTTCAATGATGCTTGACTAGACTTAAGAGAGGTTAAGTCTAGTGCAAAATTATGTATCAGTTCATTGAGTCTCTTCTTTAAGTATTTCTCCTCTACCACTATGGCCTTAGATTCTTCTAAGCTGGAAAAATTAACTTTGAACTGAGAGATGACTGTGCTCACATCATCAACTGAATGTACATTTTCCATCTTTGAGTTTCTCCTATTTGAGTTTCTACTATGGGCGTTGAGTCCTGAGGACCTGTCATTGCTAAATTAGTGGGCTCTAACACTTTATCTTCCTTGATGGGTACATGAGTGATGGGCACAATAGGTGGTTTGATCTGTTGTTCCAACAAAACCTTCTCAAAGGCCTTCTTTGTTTCCTTTGTTATCAACTCATAATCTTTGTTCATAATGTGAAGAGTTCTCATCTTTGTTCTAAGGTGTGGCTTCACCAAATTCAATATTAGATCCACTTCTTCTTTAGAACATACAGGCAGAGTGTCTTCTAGCACTTTTTCTCTAATCCTTAGGTCTTCTTCATTTGCTTTTCTTTTAAGGTTTTCTAGAATGTCCCATACATTATCTGGAATTTTTACTTTTAATTAAAGAACTGTCTTCTTGAACTTTATCATATGTTCAATAATCATACCATGAATTTTAGACTTATCAATCTCACTATATGATTCATAGAACTTGCCTATTTGATCAATTCTTCCCTCATCAACAATTCTTCCATTTAGAACTTTGAGGCTAGGTCTGAATCCTTCCTGAGGAGGTGCTTGAGTGTTTTTCTTCCTCCTTAATGCTCACAAGGATGGATGACTAGTGTTTGTTTCTTTCTTCCTCTTGAATAAAGGCTTATACTTCAGAGGAGTATCTTTGGGCACAGAAGGAGTGTTATCTTCTTTGTCCTTCTGACTGTCATCTTTTTCTATTTTTATCCTTTTTAATTTGGGATCTTCTTGTTCTTCTGTTGCGCTCTTCAATTCTAGGGAAATATTTTCATTCCTTTCTTTATCAAGGTCTTCTTGTGATACACCATGAATTCTTAGGATCTCTGATGTGACCTTTGCAACCTTTCTTTTTGTTACAGCACTGTTTAGCTTAGCATCAACTTCTCTAGTCTTCTCTTTATAGGTTCCCCACCTAGGTTCATTGTCATCCTTAGGGGCTAATAGTAGTACCTGTGCATAAGCTTCAAAAACTTGTTCTTCAACTTCATACCCAAGTGGATGAATCCACTTAGTTCTAGGTTCCACAGCTTCTATACATGTAGTATCAATCTCCACCATGAAGCATATTGTATCCTTATACTTTTCTACAATACTCTCAGAAATCATGTACCTCATCTACATTTTTTCTCTGAAAGTATTCAATTCCAAAGTAATGTAATCTCTAAGTGTGCTTTCTATGGATGCTTTGTTTGATATCTGTGGCATGGTAGGAATGGACTTGTCTAGATACAAGTCTGACACTTCACCAACTATATGAAGGTACATATAGATGATTAGGGACCCAAATCTGAATACCTTAGTCTTATCATGTTTGATTGCCTTGATGTTGTCTATCAACTATGCATGCAAGATCTCACACAAGTTGAACTCACCATCTTCTTGCACAAGATGGATGGCTACTAGAATAGTGCCCACAGACACACTATTCACCCTACTGGTATGATGAAATTTGTAACCCAATATCATTGATATCAACTTGATGTATGGTTGCTCTATAGGCTCAATGGTCATGCTGCGCTTATCACTTCTAGATTTACACACTTGCTCCACCATTTTTCTAACATCCTTACCCACAAGAAGGATGACGCATATCTTAGAAAGGCCTGTCCTCTCATGAATTAGGTATCTTGTTATTCTTACTAGTACATCTCCAATCCAAAACAATTCATCATGGATTCTACTCAACAATATCTTTATCCATTTAGTTTCATAGAATTCATATGCCGAGGCATATTCAACAATGGGGTGATCATTCCATTTTGTGTATTCATCCATGAAATTTTTGTCTACTTTCAACATTGTGTCCATGTGTGTCCTTAACCTATCCAATCCAACAAGTTCCTTCTTACAATAGATTTAAGCCCTTATGTCTTCTACATGCATGATGCCCATTGGCATGCAGGAAAATGCTCCCTCTAAATCATCTAGGGTTGATTTAAATGGGTGCCTCTTGAAAACATACCTCTTCTTCTCAGCAAAATCAAAAACAATAGGAGTGGCCATGACTTACTTGATATTCACTTTCCAAATGATCTCTGAGATGTTCTGATGGTTTCCAAATTGGCGCAACAAGCTAGGGTTTCTACAACTGATCCACTACATTGTAAACACTGATAATTTAATCTCCAAATCTTCACAACAACTTCCAAATATCAATCTGCTCTCCAATCGCTCTGAGTATGAATGCAATGAGTAAACAAAAAACTTGATGTGTACTTAAAGTAAGAAATTCACCATTAATGCAACTCGCATAAACGAGGCTGTCACTTCAAATTTTCAAACTCGAGTTTCGCTAACAATCAGCATGTGCGCTCTTGCACAATGGTTCCTATACACTCCAATAGCTTAATTACAAAGGCGCATACTCTAAGGATGAGTATACTAGCCACGCAGGGGTCTAGAGCTAAATTAGCTCCCCCTATGACCTTGAGGGCCATTTATGTAGATGTAGAGGGTGCGTCCACTTGGGATGCATCAAATACATCCTCAATAGCATTGTCCTTCTTTCCTTCTAACCAAATCATGCCCACATCCTCTGAGGCTTTTACAAACTTGACTTTTTCTTCAGGATCCAAAACTAGTTCTTTGGCCTTTTTAAGGGTTTCCTGACTTTGCATCCTTGATCTACAAAATTTTGAGATATGTACAACCTTGTTACAGGTGTGACAAATCACTAGAGGTCTATTATTCCTTGGTGCATTGACATGAGTCACCATTCTACATGTTCTACCTGAGTGACCATTATTGTTACATATCTAACATGTAACATTCTGAAAACATCTTGCATTGGTCTGATTCTAATTTCTTTGATCATGCTGAATCCTATTCTTCTTACTAGTCTTGCAATTTATTGCTTTATGACCAAATCTATTACATGTATAACAGTAACCATTGAAAGGTTTTACCTCTCTAAAATTCCTTGCAAACAGGTGTGTTCTACCAGCTTGCGCTCATTTTTAGGAGGATCACTATTGTCTTTGGTTTGATCTTCAATCTTCCCAGTACCAATAGAGTCCTTTTGTGAATCCTTTCTTGCTAGCATACTATCAATCTGATTATGTGCTTCATTGTAACCAATATAGCTAGTGTCTCCTTTGATTCTTCTTGCATACAACTATGATTCTACCAATTCAAAACTGGTGTGTAATTTGTCAATATGACCCTTTGACTTCTTCAATTCAGATTCCAAGTTCTCTTTGACATTCTTTAGCTCCAAGATTTCTAAGTTAGCTTCCCTTAGTTCTTCATTCGGTTGAAGGTTCTCCTTGACTTGTTCATTATAGACATCTTGATTGTTCATTAGTTTGTCATCTAATTATTCAAGTTGACTCAATAGAGATGCATTTTCTTCACTCAACTTTTTCACTTTTTCTTCAAGTTCACTATTAGAGCATCCTTTCAAATCTTTTCTTAGTCTTTTGATAACTAATTGAGCATCACTGACTTTTTCTTTTAGTTCTTCAATTTCTCTTTCTGAATTGTCCAAGTCTTCAAGAGCTACTTCAAGATTCTTCTATAGGTGGTTCATATTTTCTTTGTCCATGATCTCCTCAAGTGGTTAAACTTATGTGCTAAGGACCAGAGCTCTAATACCAATTGTTAGGAATGAGAACACTAAGAGGGGGGGGCTGAATCATTGATCACTGTATTTTAACTTTTCACTTTAATCTAAATACTAAATTATAAATGCTTAAGTACTAAATTAAACATTCACATAAACATGAAACATGAAATCAACACATGACACCAATATGGTTATGGGTAAACCCAAATAGGTAAAACCCTGGTGGGACTTGATACCCACTAATAATCTACACTAGTGTTTTGTGATCCTTGTTAGAAGATCCTTTACCCTGTTAGGAGTAGCTTTACAATGCTTTTAGTATAGTAGACCTTGTTAAGGTTTGGACCCTATTAGGAGTCTTTTAAAATGATCCCTGTTAGGGGACTGGACTCACTATCCTAGAGCTCACCGCTCAAATGATGAAGGCTACAACCTTTTGAGATCAAATACACACTATATCCGCAGGTGAACTGTTACTATGACACTGCTTGTCTGATTAGTTCCTTTGGTGTACTGATGCTTTGACCTCTAGCAAAGCTCTAATACATCTTATACTCACTTTGCATACCTCTGCTCTGCTTATCTCAACTCTATTACAACTTTCTTCATTTCCATACCGATTACAATGGGTGCGCCTTATATTTATGCATTCATACCAAATATACAATTAGGTCGGCCCTATAATTAATTACAAATAACACTTCCAAATGAATTGGCTTAAGTTTGATTACAATTATACATGTACATATGTCAACAACCTAAATATAATGGGCACATAGCCTCTACAACATTAATTTATAATCGCAAACTAAAATAGTCACTGTCAGCTCTATGCTCTGTTCTCTTCTAGCACACACTAGTTGTGCAACTTCAATTGATTGTAACTTTCACATCTTTGCATATCTACTTATGTGCTCTTAGACTAAGCATAAGTACATTCTAACAACCTTAACTTCAAGGGCGCATACCTTAATTCATCCGTACGCATGTGTGCTAATTCTCTAAGTCTTTGGTGCTCTATATGTTGTCCAGTCTTCAACACTTAACTCAATTCTGATCTTTTCACTTAGTGCACTGACTCCAAACTGCTATATGACTTTTTTGCCATAATGACAACACTATATCTAGTCATATATCTTAGTATACACAACTTGCCAACAATCTCCCCCTTTGTCATTGATGGAAACAAAGGAATATGGCTAAGTCTCTAACTGTCCCTTACTACAAAAAACTTTTGTCTTCTAAACATCTTTATACATACTCTTATATCTCCCTATAAATATGTGTACTCCATATTCTATACAACTCCCCCTTTGACATTAATGACAAAGGTGCATCAAAAAACTTTATCTACATATACTTACTGAGGAAAAACATCTGGATATGCAATCTTGAGTTTCTGGATCTCCTTCTTCCAAAAGGTTATCAGAGAATTGACTATGTGTAGATGGGCGCAAAATGCATATTGTGGCTTCTCCATCTTCTCCAATTATCTACTTGGACCTTGATCATAGGTTACCATGGTCACATTAATATCCTTTATGTTCTGACTGAGAATGTCTAGAGAGGGTGCAAGAGAGTTCCTCAACTGAGTCTGTCTAGACCTTATCTTCTCCATTTCTTTCTCTGCCTTCTCAATTATATCCAACTGTCCTTCATAGACATTGTTACACATGTTTACATCAGTGGATGTGTCTTGCACTAAATTCTTCACCTTCTAAATCATTTCCTCTGCATCTTTTATCTTCTTAAGATGGGCATCAGTGAATTTATCCCGATCCATGGATTCTGCAATGACTTTCCATCCTTGATCTGCAAATTCCTTCAATGATGTCTAACCAAACTTAAGAGAGGTTAAGTCTAGTGCAAAACTACTTATCAATTCATTGAGTCTCTTCTTTAAGTATTTATCCTCTGCCACTATGGCCACAAATTCTTCTAAGCTGGAAAAATTAACTTTGAACTGAGAGATGACTATGCTCACATCATCAACTGAATCTACATTTGCCATCTTCTTGTCCTTCAGTAGAAAACTGTTCAAAATATTTACTGATTCTACTAGGAGAGGATTCCTCATTATTTGCTTCTCCTTGGCCTTCTCAATAGCTAGGATGCTGAACTTAATCAGGTCTTCTTCCTTCCAGGAGTCCAAACTGCTAGTGTCAAGTGTGAAACTTGACAACAATGCTGAGGAGGGAGTGATGAGAGTGCTATCCATCATCTCTTGCTTCACCTTAACCAAATCAATAGAGGATTCAACTTTCTTTTCTATCTCTACTCTTTCTTTCTTTTCTTCATCAAATACATCTTCTATGACTACTTCTTCTTGTTGAGTGGGAGGGGTATTGCTGCATGAGATTTCTACTTCCTCAGTGCTGATAAATGCTTCCTCAAACATGTCCAACTCTTTGTCAGTAGCTGCCATGGCTATTTCCACATTATCTATGATAATTGTGTTGTCTTTGGGTGATTATGTCATAGGCATAGACTAATCTACTTCTATTTGAGTTTCTACTATGGGCTTTGAGTCCTAAGGACCTATCATTGGTAAATTAGTGGACTCTGCCACTTTATCTTCCTTGATGGGTGCATGAGTGATGGGCACAGTAGGTGGTTTGATCTATTGTTCCAACAAAACCTTCTCAAAGGCCTTCTCTATTTCCTTTGTTATCAACTCATAATCTTTGTTCATAATATGAAGAGTTCTCATCTTTGTGTTAAGGTGTGGCTTCACCAAATTCAATATTAGATCCACTTCTTCTTTAGAAGAGACAGGTAGAGTGTCTTCTAGCACTTTTTCTCTGATCCTTAGGTCTTCTTCATTTGCTTATCTTTTAAGGTTTTCTAAAATTTCCCATACATTATCTAGAATTTCTATTTTCAATTCAAGAATTGTCTTCTCGAACTTTATCATATTTTTTATAAGCATACCATGAATTTCAGACTTATCAATCTCACTATATGATTCATAGAACTTCCCTATTTGATCAATTCTTCCCTCATCAACAATTATTTCATTTAGAACTTTGAGGCTAGGTCTGAATCCTACCTAAGGAGGAGCTTGAGTGTTTTTCTTTCTCCTTAATGCTCGTGAGGATGGATGACTAGTGCTTGCTTCTTTCTTCCTCTTGAATAAAGGCTTATACATCGGAGGAGTATCTTTGGGCGCAGAAGGAGTACTATCTTCTTTGTCCTTCTAACTATCATCTTTTTCTATTTTTATCCTTTTTAATTTGGGATCTTCTTGTTCTTCTATTGCGCTCTTCAATTCTAGGGAAATCTTTTCATCCCTTTCTTTATCAAGGTCTACTTGTGATACACCATGAATTCTTAGGATCTCTAATGTGACCTTTGCAACCTTTCTTTTTTTTGCAACACTGTTTAGCTTAGCATCAACTTCTCTAGTCTTCTCTTCATAGGTTCCCCACCTAGGTTCATTGTCATCCTTAGGAGCTTATAATAGTACCTATGCATAAACTTCAAGAACTTGTTCTTCAACTTCATACCCAAGTGGATGAATCCACTTACTTCTAGGTTCCACAACTTCCATACATGTAGTATCAATCTCCACCATGAATCATATTGTATCCTTATACTTTTCTACAATACTCTCAAGAATCTTGTACCTCATCTACATTCTTTCTCTAAAAGTCTTCAATTCCAAAGTAATGTAATCTCTAAGTGTACTTTATGTGGATGCTTTGTTTGATATTTGTGGCATGGTAGGAATGGACTTGTCTAGATACAAGCCTAACACTTTACCAACTATATGAAGGTACATATAGATGATTAGGGACCCAAACCTGAATACCTTAGTCTTATCATGTTTGATGACCTTGATGTTGTCTATCAATTGTGCGTGGAAGATCTCACACAGGTTGAATTCTCCATCTTCTTGCACAAGATGGATGGCTGCTAGAATAGTGCCCATAGACACACTATTCACCCTATTGGTATGATGAAATTTGTAACCCAATATCATTGATATCAACTTGATGTCTAGTTTCTATATAGGCTCAATGGTCATGCCATGCTTATCACTTCTAGATTTACACACTTGCTCCACCATTTTCCTAACATCCTTACCCACAAGAAGGATGGTGCCTATCTTAGAAAGGCTTGTCATCTCATGAATTAGGTCTCCTTTTATCTTATTGGTACATCTCCAATCCAAAACAAGTCATCATGGATTCTTCTCAACAATATCTTTATCCATTCAATTTCATAGAATTCATATGCCGAGGCATATTCAACAATGGGGTGATCATTCCATTTTGTGTATTCATCCATGAATTTTTTTTTTGGTTTCAACATTGTGTCCATGTGCACCCTTAACCTATCCAATCCAACAGGTTCCTTCTTACAATAGATATAAGCCCTTATGTCTTCTACATGCATGACGCTTGTACACACTAAAAAGGTGCACTTCTATGAACCATTACATGCAAGGTTGCTCAAGAATGAGGCCTCACAAAGTGGCTCATAGCTCTCTATGTATGGAGTTGCAAGATTGAAAATTGCTCTCAGCTAGAGCTATGAACTCATGACCTTGCTAGTCAACCACACAATGAGAGATTCAAGGGAAGACAAGGGAAACAATGCCAATATCTCTAAGAATCACTATGAAAATGCAAATGCAAGCTATATGATGATGCAATCTAAACTATGAAAGGAAAGTACAAACTATGCTTTGAAAGGAAAGAACAAGTATTCCCAAGCCTTCCTAATTAGACTATGTGAGCTTATTCTATTGCATAAAAGGAAACTAAGCTAACAATGTCATTATCATTCAACTATGAAAGAAATATGCAACTACAATGAAATGCAACAAGTCTTCAATGTCCTCAAACTCCAAATGCACCTAAAACCTGCAGCATAACATTAGCATAAAACAAGTGGATGCAAATGAAGGAGAGAGCTCTCCTTTTATAAGAAATGAGGTGAAATGGACCATGGAGATTAAGAGGCAAAAAGTCTTAATCAGCAGTGGAGCTTGAAAGAGGAGCAATCCATATGCACAAGCATCCTCCAATGAGAGTGAAGTGTTGACTTTTGAGCCTCATGTGAGACAAAAAGTGTTTTTTTCCTTTTTATAAAATAGGAATAATATTTTATTTGTGCAACTTAGGATAAGAGGGAAAGGTGGGCTTTTTATTTAATCAAAAGGGGAGGAAATATTCCTTTTAATCAAATAAAGACTTAGGATAAATGGTTAGCCCAAGGATAAAAATCCAATATATGATCGAAATTAAGACTTGATCAAGAGATTGATATTGTTAAAAATATTGATTATTGATAAAAATGATTCAGGATTGATAAATAAAATAAATGGGGCCCAAAGTTTAGGCGACCATTTTTGGGTGCATACATTTGCCCCTCTTTGACTAATGTGTGATCGATTTGGGAACACATGTAGTCAAAGAATGAAGTTGAAATGTGAGATCGATCTAGGATCACAAAATAACTCAAATATGAGGTCGATTCGGGATCATATCCAGACAAAGCATAAACAAAGGTCTTTGAACATGAGGTCGATTCGGGATCACATTCAAAGTAAGAGATAAGAATCTCAAATTTGAGCAACAGCTCACAAAAGATGTCTGAATCAGCAAAATCAAGGAATTGGGGATGAGAATCCCATAGGTACTGCCCCCTTAGAATCGAAATCGAAATCAGGTAAAGAGGAGAACAGCGAATTGATAAGGATTTGATCAAATCAGAATGAAATCATAATTGAAGGTAAAGGTCAAATAGGTTAACCATTAGGCAATGAAACATGCCCCAGCCTGACTGAAAAGATGTAGTCAAACATGAGAAATGAGTGAATTGAATGAAGATGAATGAAAGACTAGAAGTTTGGGAGACATGGAAATGAAGAAACGATAATGCCCCAATAAAGATCGAAGGATTAGGCCTCAAAAGATCAGTCAACTGCGCAGAAGAAGGAAAGATTTTGAAATGCGATTTTGACTATCAAGATGACCTTGGATTTTGATTTTGAGTCTGAAAATGGATCTAGGACGTCGAAATTAGCTAGGGGTGCAATTTTCACACAATTCTGAGGTGTTTTGAAAATGAGGTCGAAAAGTCAAAAGGCTATAAAAGGGGTCAAAATGTCCTTTTCAAAAATCATTTATCTTTTAGTGATTTAAAAATTTTTAGAGCTTAGAGAGAGAAAATGGCCTAGGAAGCAGGAGTTCCCATCCACAGGCATCGATTCAAGTGCACCTGGTTGCACAACCAGCCACCACACTATCCTGCCCCGGTATGTTTTTGAAAACTCGAGCTTTTTGAGTCATTTTTTTGCATTTAATAGCTATTTTAGCACGTTTTTTTAAATTTTCAAATTTCAAAATTTTTTGCTGGGTGAACTATCACGTGATACTTTAGAAGTATCACGCGCTTTAGGGAGAAATGTCATGCGATACTTCACGGGTCCCCAAAGTATCGCGTGACCTAAGGCACCAATATCGCACGATACTGGGTGAAAGATCACACGATACTGGGTGAAGTATCACGCGGCATGAGGTTTATCGCCCCGCTATAGGGAGAAGTATCACGTGATACTTCTCCAAAAAAGAATATCGCCCAGTTTTAAATTTTGATTTTTAATGCATTTTTTAGCAAAAAAATGACATAGGTCTAGACAGTGTTATATTTTAGCGATGTTTTATACTAAGTTTTTAGATATCCATCATGATATGTGCTAACAACTGGCTTGGTTTTGGCTTGCAGGAGGTCTTTCCGGTGCTCATCATCAGAGCACTGAAGGTGACAAGATTGAGGTGTGTTCAGGATCTAGACGATCCAGGCAATGCCGACATCAGAGCTATGGGATTCAGATATCTACTAAGGTATCCATACATCAGAGTGAACCATGGATTGTTGACTGCTCTTGCTGAGAGATGGCATAGTGAGCACAACACCTTCCACCTACCTACTGGAGAGGCGTCGATCACTCTAGAGGACGTCTACAAGATTCTACAAGTGCCATGTCATGGCGAGCCGGTGAGTATAATCATGTTTTGAGATATAATCATAAAAGTAATATTTCCATATGATGAAAACTGACATGATTCATTTTTTGGCATAGGTGTACTATGATCAGGATGCCACTGAGGGGCGCCGACTAGTTCAGGAGATGTTCCAGGATGTCATGATTCTGGATAGGCATATTAGCTGGGAGAGGCTGATAGATGATTTTGACAGAGACTACCTAGTGCCATGCATAGTGGCATCTATCATTTCTTAGATCCTGATGACTGACCACAGTCAGAAGGGTTTCCCACTTAGATGGGCTCAACTACTGGTTGACTTGGTCGGTAGGCCACGACGGATGGCATGGGGTCCTGCCATATTGGCAGAGATGTACCATGAGTTACACAAGATTCTCTACAAAGACGGTCGGACATGGGCATGCGGTGCCATCCTGACACAGGTATGGGCGTGGGAGCACATCGTTGTGGTGCGTCCTAGGGTTCAGCCGAGGGAGAGGAGGTACCCCTACATCTACAGGTACCTCAAGTTCATATCACATGCCCATAGTGGGGATGTGACATACTACAGATGGATTCTAGATGAGATAGCCTCATTCACATGGAGGCCCTACAAGGAGGTTGAGGTTTGGGAAGATGCAGCCGATGAGCTGAGTTATATGTTGTGCAGTCGGCCACTAGTAGGTCGATATGCAGAGATAGTTGAGAGATTCTGCATCACTCATGTATGGTGGCAATTCAGGAGGTAGCAGTGAGTCTCGATAGAGACTACCACATATGCCAGGGCCAGAGATGAGGAGGGTCATGGGTGGCTACCCATGTTAGATTATCAGCAGGCTATCACAGAGACAGCAGGTATCAGGAGTGAGCCCTGGGAGTATTTCCCAGATATGGTAGATGTAGGGGTTGATGGAGCCTACAGAGCAGAGTGATGGAGGGTGCCATTCCCTTGGTTTATAGTACCAGATGCACAGGTACCAGCACCGGGAGGAGACGGAGGGGACGACAAGGGAGACAGAGGAGACAGAGGGGATGGAGGGGAGAGAGGGGATGGAGGAGATGGTGGGAGGGGGAGAAAGAGGAGGATGGAGAGAGGAGAGGGGTCGAGATCAGGTGGCTAGAAATGGTCATGGGGACAAAGATCGGCAACACCGAAGGAGGAGGCGAGACCAGCTTGTCGGCAGGCAGAGGTACAGTAGGAGCAGCTTGCGGGGGGAGAGGATCTGAGAGCCTAGATACAGGCTCAGGAGGTAGAGATACAATAGCTGTGAACTACTGTAGCTGTGAGAGATCAGCAACTATCAGATCTGAGGGTAGAGCAGGATCAACAGATAGCTGATCTTAGGGTAGAGATAGCACGCTGTGAGGTGATGGCACAGGCCGAGGCACTGGAGCTCTGACAAGAGTTAGCGAGAGTAGCCTACTATCACGGGCTATATCTGCAGGCCATCCCAGAGGGTGAGAGAGCACCATCATACTCTTAGAGGGCAGGGGTATCAGATGTGGTACTCGATAGGAGAGCCATGCCTCCTCCACCACCATGAGCTCCTCACGAGGGTGGTAGCGAGTCTTAGGGTTAGGTCTTAGGTTATATTGGACATATCTTGAGACTTTTGATCCAGATTTTGGGATCTCATATTGTATTGTATATCATGATATTGTATATGGATTTATGAGATTACTGGCTATTCGATGTATTATGTGTATTTGTCTCATTGGTGATGGATGTACTAGTTTAGGTATATTGTCTTGTCATTTTGCTCAAAATGCTTATGTATGTGCTTATGTATGTTCTCTCTCATAGATGTATGTTTAATTCTCATGTGTATGATATAGCCTCATGTTTCTTGAAAATGATAGTTTTAATATAGATATGATGATACGATTAACCCCTTGTGATGAACAGGAACAGGTTCGAGATGAAAAGAACAAAGAGTGAAAGACATGATCGAGAAGAAGAAAAGGTGAGCACAGTCAACTGACAAGTCCACGTAAGATGAAAAGGAGAGCTCTCTCCATATGCAAAGTGAAAAACTAATCTAACATGACCCTAAAAATGCAAGCTACTATGAAAGTGGTTGACTTGCAAGGTCACAACACTTATAGACATCTAATTATCATCATCGAGCATTATTGGTAGCGTCGTAAGATTGTACAATGCACACTAGCATAACTATGTGGATATGAATATGATCTTTATCAGATAGAAATGTGGGAATCCCACCTAGGCATCAAAGACATATAGGTCAAGATGACTAATGCAGTGGGATCACCTAAGTTTGATATGGTGAGATTATGCTTGTATCAAGACACATGAAAGTCAGGATAACTAGAAGCATGCACTCGCAAAATAGTCAAGGATAATACCTTGTCAATCCATGGTGTCAAGTAGGACCAGCATAAATGCTCATGACAGTTAGGATCAACAAAATATACCCACAAGCAGATAAAGAAAGAAAACATATTCTCATTCCCTCAGTCTTCTAGCTATGCATCATCGAAAACTTCTCAGGGAGAGATCACTCATCAAAGAAATCCTCATAGACAGCACACAAAGAAAAATAAAGTCATCATATCGTCAGTGAGTTGATTGTTTAAGTGTGTGTGTGTTGGTCACAGAGTCAGACTCTGAATATCACATCTGCAAATGAGCACTATCGCATCATACTTAGACTATAAGCAAGACATCTGATAAGTGTTAAAAAAACACTCGACGCAAGGGTAGTGTTCAAAAACACTATTTGGGGTGGTGTTGAAAAACACCTATTGTGAAATGGCCCAAGAGACAAACGCACCTAAAGGACCAATGCTAATAGTTATGCCCCCTAGACAAAGACAAAGACCAATTCCAGACTAAGCCAAATAAGGTCAAGGCATGATGGGAAGTGGCTAAGTGTTGAGGATGTATGCTAACAAATAGGAGTGCAAAGGCCTCAAGTAGCGCCTGTTTCCAGGTTTTCACCACTTGGATTCTTTTTTCATTTTTTCATTTTTTTGAGATTTTTTGCTACCAAGGCACCTATTGCTAGGTTTTCACCAAGGCACTTTTTTCTATTTTTTTGAATTTTTAAATTTTATTTTATTTTTTTATATTTTTTCAGGACTTTTTATGCTTTTTAGGATTTTTTCAACATCATATATGAATTTTTTTGGTATTTTTTCAGGATCAATAAATATGTACAAGGGATGCCCCCAGACAGAATGGGCATCAAAGATAGAACTTCTTGAGGTGCACAATGTTGATGGGATCAGGGAGCTATTCTCCATCAGGATCTGATAGTAAATACACACCGGTACCAAAAGTAGCTGTGATGACATATGGTCCAAGCCAGTTAGGTTCAAACTTGCCCTTTTGCTCTTTGTTCTGTTGGTTCTTAGGGTTCTCTCACAAAATAAGATCACCTATTTGAAATTCTCTTGGGCGAACCTTCTTGTTGAATGCCTTGGACATACGATTCTGATACACTCTCATATGATCAAAGGAAGCCTTACGCTTCTCATCTAGAAGTTCTAGTTCCTATAACCTCATGGCGCGGTAATCCTCATTTGTAATTAGACCTTTGAGTGAGACTTTAAGTGATGGTATCTCGACTTCTAAAGGCAATACTACTTTAGTGCCATAGGTGAGAGAGAAAGGAGTGGCTCCTGTAGGTGTGCGAATGCTTGTTCTGTAAGCCCATAGTGCTGGATTGATTTGTAAGTGCCAATCCCTACCATTCTTGTGTACTGTCCTATGAAGAATCTTAAGAAAGGTTTTGTTAGAGGCTTTTACCTATCCGTTTCCTTGTGGAAAATAGATGGAGGACCAATGTTGCTTGATTTTAAACTTTTTGCATAGATGCTTTAGGTCCTTATTCTTAAATTGGCCTCCATTGTCAGTAATGATCTCAGAACGCACTCCAAATCGGCAAATAATGTGATTCAAGATGAACAAAGAAATGGTCCTCCCTGAAGCAACAGAAAGTGGCACAGCCTCCACCCATTTTGTGTGAAGTAGTCAGTGGCAGTAATAATGAACTTGTGTCCACCTGATGAGTTGGGATGAATCTACCCAACCAGATTAAAGGCCCAGCACTGGAATGGCCAATGAGAAATAGAAGGGATCAGCTCCCTACCTGGAGCATGAATTAGGTTGCCATGTTTCTGACATTTTTCACATGACTTAGCAAAGGTGACTGCATCTATCTGCATTGTGGGCCAATAATATCCCGCCCTAAGCAACTTTCAAGCCATGGCAAGACCATTAGAATGTCCACCACAAATGCCCTCGTGGATATCAGCTAACACTTGGTTGGATTCTTCCTTTTCCAAGCACCTAAGGAGCGTCCCATCTATACCCCTCCTATATAAATCACCAGAGATGAGGGCATGGTGAGAGGCATTATGGATGAGGTTTCGACATTTAGAGCGGTTGAATGTGTCAGGGATGATGCCATCATGAAGATATGAATAGATAGCACCATATTGGGAAGACTCGTGTGTGATAAAGGCACAAATGACATGGCTTTTAGATGAGTCAAAGATGGGATGGTGTAGCTCTTCCACCAGGAATTCAAATCTGGATTCATGTGTCTCCAACTGAAGAAGTGAAGCTAATGTGGCCATGGCGTCTGTAGCTTTGTTCTCTGTCCTAGGGATTTGTTGAAACATCACAAAGGTGAAATAGCATCTCAAAGAATCAACCATCCTTTTATAGGGTATCAATTTGTCATCCTTGGTTTGATACTCTTCATTGACTTGGTTGATGATTAACTGGGAATCCCCAAAGACATGTAACTCTATGATGTTCCATTCTATAGCCATTCTCAAGCCATTAGTTAAAGCTTCATATTCTGCAATATTATTGGTACATGGGAATAAAAGTTTATAAGACTTTGGAATATTGTACCCATGTGGAGAAACAAATAACACTCCAGCACCTGATCCATTTTGCATGCGGGAGCCATCAAAGAACATTGTCCAAGTGCGAGTAGTTGTATACAAGATGTGTTCATCTGGGAATTCCACTTGGACCGGCATACTATCCTGAACTGGGAAATCAGCTAATTGGTCAGCAATAGCTTGTCCTTTTATTGCCTTCCTTTCAATGTACTCTATGTCAAATTCAGTTAGGACCATCATCCATTTAGCGAGTCTACCCGTGAGGGCAGCCTTACTAAGCAAGTATTTAAGAGGATCAATTTTGGCAACCAAATGTATGGTATGAGAAAGCATATAGTGGCGCAACTTTTGAGAAGCAAAGACTACCGCCAGACAAGACTTCTCAATATTATTGTAATTGATCTCATAGGAGACTAGAGTACGGCTGATATAATATATGGCCCGTTCTTTCCTGGTATCATCTGATTGAGCCAACAATGCCCCCAGGGAAGTGTCTGTAGCTGAAATATATAGGATCAATGGTTTCCCTGGAATAGGAGGCATGAGAATCGGAGGATTAGCCAAGTATTGTTTAATCTGATCTAGGCTCTTTTGACAATCCGCATTCCAAACACAAGAAGCACCCTTATGCAATGTCTTGTTGAAGGGTTGTGCTCTATCTGCAAGCTGAGAGATAAACCTCCTAATCGATTGAAGACGTCCCTGAAGACTTCTCATTTGGTTGATATTTCGAGGAGGTGGCATATCTAGGATTGCTTGAACCTTTTCAGGATCAACCTCAATACCTTTTGCTGATATTATGAATCCTAAAAGTTTGCCTGACGTGACGCCAAATGCACACTTCTTTGGATTCAATCTGAGTTGAAACTGTTCCATTCGATCTAGAATTACTTGTAGATCATCGAGGTGTGTGTCCCATTTTTTTGATTTTGCCAGGGTATCATCCACATAATCTTCCATATTTTTGTGCATCATATCATGAAAGATAGTGGTCATAGCTCTTTGGTAGGTAGCTCCCGCATTCTTTAATCCAAATGGCATGACATTCCAGTAATAGGTTCCCCATGCACATGTGAATGTTATTTTCTCTTGGTCTTCAGGAGCTATTTTGATTTGATTATACCCCGAGAAACCATCCATTAGAGAGTATATGTCATAGCCCACCGTCATGTCCACTATCATGTCAATGTTTGGAAGTGGAAAATCGTCCTTTGGGCATGCTTTGTTTAAATCTCTAAAATCTGTGCAGACACGAATGGAC
Organism: Chamaecyparis obtusa; assembly: GCA_027943335.1. Taxonomy (NCBI): domain Eukaryota; kingdom Viridiplantae; phylum Streptophyta; class Pinopsida; order Cupressales; family Cupressaceae; genus Chamaecyparis; species Chamaecyparis obtusa. The sequence goes on from BSBK01003492.1 coordinate 539,046, forward strand.
CCATCATGTTTGGAGACAGGTACTATGTTTGAGATCCATTCTGCATAATCAATGGCTCTAATAAATCTAGCTCTCAAAAGTTTTTCTAATTCCCCTTTGACAAGGAGAGCTACATGGGGATGCATTTTTCTGAGTCTCTATTTCACTGGCTTGACTCCTAGAGCTATGGATAAGTGATGCATGATAAGATTTGTGTCAAGCCCTGGCATGTCTGAATAGGTCCATGCAAAATTGACTTTTTTTTTTGTAAAAATTGTACATATGCCTTGGTCTCTTCTTCTGATAAAGACTAAGCAAGATGGACTATTTGAGGATTTTCTTCTGTGTTCAAATTGACTGGCTTTGTTGGCTCAATCAATACTGATGATCTATCCTAAAAATAACTCGGCAAGTTATTAAGTACCCCATCCTTAGGTTCCTCAAAGAGGTTTTCACCTTTGGATGCGTCATTTCTTTTTACTATTTTTAGTTCTGACACCGCCACAAAGTGGTTTTCGCCATCAGACCTATTTTTCTTTTTCTCTTTTATTTTGAGACTAAGGTACTTAATATCAAGCTCTATCATACTAGTTGTTGGTTCACTGGTGGAAGAAGCCACAGGTTCAAGAGCATTCAGATAGCAGGCAATTTCGTAATCATTCTGAAAGGTGAGGAATGTGGGCTCTTGATGGCGCTGAGACCAGTCAATTAGGTCAAAGTGAACAAGGGGTAGGTCAATGACTGGTTCAATGTTGTTTATGTGAAAAGTGTCATCTCTGGTGACCATATAATCAGAGTTCATCAAGTCTTCTCCTAAGATACCCGAATTAGGACTCATCCTACCAAATGAAGCATCGTCCACTAAGGCAATTTGAGGAGTACAATCCTCTATTCCTACACTAAGCTCGTTAGTCGCATCGGGTTGGGTACTATAAGTATGGACAATATCTATGTCCAGATCAACTGTCGCATCTGAAAGTGAGTCCCATTCATATTCATGGGAATCTATGTCTGAGTCATCATTTGGGCCTCGTGATGTAGAAGCCTCCAGGTTAGGAAGGGTTTCCCCCTCTCTAGTGCTAGTATTGGTACTATCTGTCGCAGCTAGGATAGTAACACTTTCCTTTGTCAATCTAGCAGTCATACAGGAACTATCCGTCGCAGCTGGGATAGTAGGGCTGTCAAGTATCAAATCTATGGAATCTCCCCAAAGGAGATTCGTTGAGGGCACCCAATCATCAGACACATCTTGTTGATTGGAAATATCAGGCATATAATCTGAGTCACTGTCACTGTCTGTCGCAGCTGGGACAGGGACACCTTTCTTCTTCTTATTCTCAAAACCTAAGCCAACCGTGGACTTATTCTTTTTTCCAAAAAGAGCATGATCAAGAGGCTCAGCTTTAGCATCCAGTCTATGACTAAGGGGACCATATCTTGGATATCCCATATTTTTAACCATTGTGTACCCTTTCCCATAAGCTTCAGGTGGAGGAGCAAAATTCTTGTTGTGTTTGTATTTCTCCTCGTGATAGATCTAGTCCCTTATAGCAACTTCCTCTTTCTCTTCCTGAATGGGGACCGAAGACTCAACAAATTTCTCAAATAATGTCATTGCTAATGACGAAGGCTTCACATTTGGGGATGGCCTCCTATAAGACCTAGGAGAGATTGGCATGTTTGTAAAAGAATCAATTTTATAATCTCCCATCCCAAGATCTATGGTCTTGAACTTCTGCTTGTGTTGCTCAAGTGAACTACTAGGGCTGTCAGCTTCCCTATTCAAAGGTACATGTGATCCCGTAGAAATGTTATTAACTGATAAAGCACTATCTCCAGGGATGCAAATTTCTACACCATTATGGGGAAACTTAACACACTGGTGATATGTTGATGGGATTGCTTGCATTTCGTGAATCCATGGCCTACCTAGCAAAATGTTGTAGGCTAGAGGTCCAACATCAACAATTTGAAATAATATATCTTTTTCTACTGGACCAATGCGAATAGGAAAAACAGCTAATCCCTTAGAACTTCTTTCTGTTTCATCATATGCTTTGATTGTGATCCTTTTCCTTGTGTCAATGACATTCTTGAAATATCTTAGAGCCAGCAACAAACTTAGGGTACAGATATTGAGCCCTGCACCCCCATCTATCAGTACACGCCTAACACGGGTTTTATGAATCATGACTTTGATGTGTAAGGCCAAGTTATGTGGGTGACTGATGGATTTGTCATCTTCTTCAGAGAAGGTGAGGTAATGAGGGCTAGCCAAATGGTTGACCATGTTCTAGAATTGGTCAATATCTAAGTTGTTAGGGACACTGGCTACTTGCAAAGCATCTTCAAGGATGCGCTTGTGCTTAGGAGACAATTCTAAAAGCTCAAAAATGGATATCTACACGGGTGTACGTTGTAGCTGGTCAATAAGATTATAATTGGAATTAGGACCAATGGCAGATTTGGGAGGAGCACCTTTGGACATGGGCTACTTAGACTTGCTAGTGCTAGGACCTCTAATGATAATGGGCACTTGGGCCTACCCCCTAGTGATAGCATTGAGGGACTAGGGCATTCTTTGTGAGTGAGGACCTCTTATCACCACAGTGGGTCATTCATCAGTCATAGGAGTTGAGTCCACATTATGTCCATAGGGATCTTTCCCTCTCATCATGTTGACACTATCATCCACAACTTCAAGCATGTTAATAACGTTCTTTGCATTTGTGTAGGTGTAGTTGATAGCCGCCTTGCCATTCTTATTGTTAGAATTCTCTCCTTTCTCATATTTAGGCAAGGGCTCTTTAAAGGCTTTATGATCTACATTAGTGATTAACCCATCCACTTGTAATTGTCCTTTCTCAATAAGGTCTTGGACAAGATGCTTGAGTTTAAAACAATTTTCTATGTCATGTCCAATCCCATTATGGAAAACACAAAAATCCTTAGCATCCCACCAATGAGGTAAAGGATCCGGTATGCGATGTTTTGTAGGATCTTGTGGGTGTGCCAAATTATGAGCAACTAATGTCTTAAAAACATCTGCATAAGATTCTCCCAATTTGGTAAATTGTCTTTTCTCCATTTTAGACCTCCTTTGATACTTAGGTTTATCTTGTTGTGTTGAAGACGTTTGCAGCTTCATAGCTTGAACTGCATGGGAGAGGTAAAGAACTCCTTCATTTTTAACTTGCGATGAGTCAACAACTGCATTGTTGACCACTTGCTTATTTTTGTTCCAATAGGAGTTCTTTTTGTCCTTGTTACCATTAGTATTGTTATTTTGACTATTGTTGTTATTTGTTGATTTAGCCAAAATTTCTTGTTCTTTTAGGACATCCTCAATGCGACATGCCACCTCTACCATAGTATCAAAGGAATTAAATGGGATTTTCTTGACTTCATATCTTAGTTCTGGTATTAGATTACTCACAATGATATCAATTCTCTCCTCTTCAAAAATTGTCCATGGGTATTTTGAACACAATCACCTCCATCATTGTAAAAATGTGACAAAAGATTCCCCTTGATTTTGCTTGAGTTTGCACAAATCAAGCATTGTGACCGACCTTGATAGGTTGTAAGAAAAATGCTGAACAAACCTTTGGACAAGTTCTTTAAATGTCTTTACTGGAGGGGAAAGGTTGGTGAACCACTCCATGGCTTGACCTTTCAAACTCCTTGGGAATAATCTCATCAAGTAGGAGTCTTCATGGTGAAAGGAAAAGCTCATTATGTAGAACTGTCGAACATGGTCATGAGGGTCACCAGTGGCATCATATTTGTCATATGTTGGGAACTCAACTTTCTTAGGGAATTCTACCATTACCACACTTTTGTCAATGGGGTTAGGACAGATGGAGTCCAAATGAAACGTGCTCTTGGGAGCCTTCATCCTATCGATATCCTTTTGCATTTGTAAGATCACCTCATCAGTTGAAGGGTTCTGTTTCTTGATCTTTTGGTGAACATCAAAATTATATGGAACTTTAGCGCCTTTGTTAATAAGACTTTCCAAGAATTGATCTTTATTTTGTTCCACATATTGCTCCACATATGCTTGAAAGGATGGTTCTTGTTGCATAGTCATGAAATCCATATGATCAAATTTAGCATAACTTCCTCCATGTTGTGAGCCATGATGTGCTCGTTGGGAGGGTTGCTTTGAATATCTATGAGATGACTGTCTCCTATGATGGTCATATCTTGAAGCCCTTCTTCCTCTAGGACTTGGGGATCGTGAGGGTGTCCTTGATCTTCTTCTAGGGCTAGGGGAAGGGGTAGATGGGGGTGAGTTGGTCCCACTATTGGCTCCCCTCCCGTTGAATCAGCTTTGGAGTTGTTGTGCATAGAGTCTATCTTCTTCTTCTTGGGGGACTCTTTTCTGTATATCCAACAATGTACGTTCCTCTTCCTCTAGTTGTCTGAATTTTTCTTTTTTAGTAGCTTGTTCATCTAAGTAGGCTTGCTTCTCTCTCTCAATGCTTCTCAATCTTGTATTTGCATATCAAGAGGTGTCTTTAAGTGGAGAGGATTGTCTCGAATGCCTTATAGCATTAGCTACGTTTATGTGGTGATCACTAGATTCATTGTTCTGGTCTTCGTATTGTGACCCTGAATCTGGTGAGCTTGCTTATGATGTCTCTCGGCTTGTTGGTGAGCATCAAAATACCTCGCATTGTTGGGAGGTGACCTGGGTGGACTAGCATGAGAAGAACCACCATACTCTCTTCTGTGTCGTTGGAAGATATCCTTAAGAGTTTGATTCATGGCTTCTCTTTGTTGTCGGGTAAAAGTGTAACTCATGTCCATGCTTGATGAAAGTGGTATGAAAGAGGTGCTCACTTCACTAGGATTAGCTCCCAGATTAAAACAAACCTTAGATTCACTCTTAGGAGATTGATCAAAAAGGGGACCTTTTCTCTTAGGTTGTCGACGAGTCTTGACAGGTGGTAACTGGCTAAAGGCAACAGGGGGTCCCTTCCCTTGATTGACTTGATACCTTTTTGTAACTGACATGAAAGAAAGATACTCTCAATGAAAAGGTGACCTCTCAAAGTGTCAACGCCAAACTAGGATAATCAAAGTCCTCTATTGTCCAAAAAAAAAGAAATGAGAAGATAAAAAAGGGCTTTACCAACACTGTCAAAGAGGTGCTTCAAATCAAAGGGTGACTACCCTTGCACTTTTGAATCAGGAGGTTGGGCTAGGCCAAAAGATAATTGAAATTGAGATGAAAATTATTTGGACAATAAGAGTACTAAAATTTTCCAAGAATGTAGCTAACAATCTTAGAGATGAACCTTGGCACCAAGAATGACCTTCTAACTTGGCAATTATTTCAAAGTGATTTCGTAAATCAAATGACGCTATCCCAGAGGACTAAAACTAGAAATTTAGAGTCAAGACAAGCCTCAAATGTCAGGGCAAGAAGCCTACGCTAAGACCTAGCCTGATTAACAGCAACTGAAATTGACCAAAATTTAAGTACAGCAGAAATAAACCAGGCGATATACTCCAGGCTACTGGGGCGATAAACCTATAACCGTGTGATACTTCACCCGAAGCCAGGCGATATACCTCGACACTGGCGGGTGATATACTCCAGGCAGGTCGGGTGATAGTCTATCAGGGGTGAACTATCGCACGATATTTCTCTTCAAAGTAGGTGATATTTCTAGAAAGCGTGAAGTATCGCACAATACTTCACTCTACAGTGTGCGATATTGTTGTAGATTTGTTTAACTCTTGACCAGAATTGTGTAAAATTTGCATTTTTGGTCTGTTTGGTCAAAATTTTCAGTCTGAGGGTTGATGTTTTCGATTCCAGTCACAATATCAACAAAATTTTGGCCAGTTTGCAAATAGTAAAGGATCAAAACATGGTCTCAAACACTTGAAACAAGGGCAAAAGCAACCTTGCCAAGACAAACACTTGTGATATCAGAATTGAAAAAGCACCCTATGAATGCTACCAATTGTTTGTATGTAAGAACGTTTGCACTGGTATCACACAATCGAAGACAATTCAAACAAATCTATCCTAAAAAGTCAAGGCTCAATACTTACCAACTTAGCCCACAACTTGATGCCCCCTCGCCTCACACCAAGTGGTTACCCACAAGAGATGTTGGCTTTGTCATGGAAATGTCAAATGACACAACCAAAGGGACACATATGGTGAGTATCTTAAGGTGATCCGAGTAAACCACTTGGATCAATCCTTGCACTAAGAAGATAAGCGGCTAAAATAAGGTGGCTTCTATCTAATGGTTCTTAATAAGGATTTCCGTTCACAACACCCCTCTTGCTCCTCATAAAGGACTAGGACCTTGCGGCCTCAAGAGTACCTTAAGCATTCTTGTTCAATGTTTTCCCCATGGTCGCAATCCCATGAGCTACTCACATCAAACGAAGATAAGTGTTATGTCTATCAAGGTTTTTGGTGTCCTTGATAGCCTTGAGATTATAGTGAGTTGGAATCACTTGCCACCAAGGAAAATGATGACAAGGTTGTCCCCACTTGAGTCGTTCCTCTTGATTGCTCAAGAGCAGGCCCGCTAAAGGATCCTAAACTAAACAAAGAATAGATTAACTCTTGAGGTTTAAGGTTTTTGGTTCACCACAAGGTTGAAGAGCATACTCCCCTACCTCAAGAATCTCTCCCAAACACACCAAGCAAAGAGGTTCAATTACTCCCTTGCTTCCAAAACCTTAAGATGGGTCAAGATTTTCTGGTTCACCTAAAGGTGAAGAGCATACTTCTCCTACCACCTCAAGATCCCTTTCACAAGGTATTAAGATTCCTACTACAATTAGTGAATGCCACACTTGAAAAGAAAGCAAACAAACAAGCAAGAAATTTTTTTTTGTTTTTATGGTTGGGCAGCCCTGCAAAAACTGTTAGTAGCCCTCTTTGACATGCGTTTTTAGCAATTTTCAAGCAATGATGAGCACCTACAAACACAACTTGTTAGACCCACAAGGTTAGCAAAATCAAAATCTAAATGCAAATATGCAATAATCTGATAGATTTAAGCTAAAAGATGCAGGTTAGACCTATCTAAACACAGCAAAACAAAATAGCAAACTGAAATGATCAAGTTCGGATGAGAAAATTGGAAATGCAAGTCTCTGCCAGATCAGGCGATATTTCTCAGACTTCACTAGTATCACGCGACACAGTTTCCTATAGTCACATGATATTTCTCAGTCTGGGTGATACTTCTCACTATGGGTGGGTGATACTTCGCCCGATAACAGGTGATATTTCTTAGTACTGGCAGGCAATTCTTCTTTCGTGCAAAGTGTCGCACCACTATACAAAGGTATATCGCACGATATTTTTGAGAAGTATCGCGCGATACTCTGAGACAAAAAACTAGAGACTGAAAACCAAGCCAAAAATTAACAAAAATTTTGATGAAAAATGCAGAATTAAAGGGACAAAGCTAATCTACTCTACCCCATGGTGGGCACCAGAAATGTACACGCTAAAAAGGTGCACTTCTATGAACCATTACATGCAAGGTTGCTCAAGAATGAGGCCTCACAAAGCAGCTCATAGCTCTCTATGTATGGAGTTGCAAGATTGAAAATTGCTCTCAACTAGAGCTATGAACTCATGACCTTGCTAGTCAACCACACAATGAGAGATTCAAGGGAAGACAAGGGAAACAATGCCAATATCTCCAAGAATCACTATGAAAATGCAAATGCAAGCTATATGATGATGCAATCTAAACTATGAAAGGAAAGTACAAACTATGCTTTGAAAGGAAAGAACAAGTATTCCCAAGCCTTCCTAATTAGACTATGTGAGCTTATTCTATTGCATAAAAGGAAACTAAGCTAACAATGCCATTATTATGCAACTATGAAAGAAATATGCAACTACAATGAAATGCAACAAGTCTTCAATGTCCTCAAACTCCAAATGCACCTAAAACCTGCAGCATAACATTAGCATAAAACAAGTGGATGCAAATGAAGGAGAGAGCTCTCCTTTTATAAGAAATGAGGTGAAATGGACCATGGAGATTAAGAGGAAAAAAGTCTTAATCAGCGGTGGAGCTTGAAAGAGGAGCAATCCATGTGCACAAGCATCCTCTAATGAGAGTGAAGTGTTGACTTTTGAGCCTCATGTGAGATAAAAAGTGCTTTTTTCCTTTTTATAAAATAGGAATAATGTTTTATTTGTGCAACTTAGGATAAGAGGGAAAGGTGGGCTTTTTATTTAATCAAAAGGGGAGGAAATATTCCTTTTAATCAAATAAAGACTTAGGATAAATGGTTAGCCCAAGGATAAAAATCCAATATATGATTGAAATTAAGACTTGATCAAGAGATTGATATTGTTAAAAATATTGATTATTGATAAAAATGATTCAGGATTGATAAATCAAATAAATGGGGCCCAAAGTCTAGGTGACCATTTTTGGGTGCATACAACGCTCATTGGCGTGCGGGAAAATGCTCCCTCTAAATCATCTAGCATTGATTTAAACAGGTGCCTCTTGAAAACATACCTCTTCTTCTCAGCAACATCAAAAACAATAGGAGTGGGCATGAATTACTTGATATTCACTTTCCAAATGATCTCTGAGATGTTCTAACGGTTTCTGAATCCGCGCAATGAGTTAGGGTTTCTACAACTGATCCAATGCATTGTAAACACTAATAATTTAATCTCCAAGTCTTCACAAAAACTTCCAAGGCTCAATCTACTCTCCAATCACTCTGAGTATCAATTCAATGAGTGAACAACAACTTTTGGTGTACTTAAAGTAAGAAATTTGTCATTAATGCAACTCGCGTAAACCAGGCTATCACTTCAAATTTTAAAAATTGAGTTCCACTAACAACCAAAATGTACGCTCTTGCACAACAGTTCCTATACACTCTAATAGCTTAAGTCCAAAGTTGCATACTCTGAGGATGAGTATACCAGCCATGCAGGGGTCTAGAGCTAAATTAGCTCCCCCTATGACCCTGAGGGCCATTTATGCAGATGTTGAGGGTGCGTCCACTTGGGATGCATCCAATACATTATCAACAGCATTGTCCTTCTTTCCTTCTAACAAAATCATGCTCACATCCTCTGAGGCTTTTACAAACTTGACTTCTACTTCAGGATCCAAAACTGGTTCTTCGGCCTTTTTAGGGCTTTCCAGACCTTGCATCCTTGATCTACAAAATTTTGAGATATTTTCAGGCTTGTTACAGGTGTGACAAATCACTAGAGGTCTATTATTCCTCAGCGCATTGACATGAATCACCATTCTACATGTTCTACCTGGGTGACCATTATTGTTACATATCTAACATGTAACATTCTGAAAACTTCTTGCATTGGTCTGATTTTGATTTCTTTGATCATGTTGAATCCTGTAGATGTCTAAATTTGTCTACTCACAAAATCATAGAAAGTGCACATGTGAGAATTGATGAGTTTGCATAAAAGACTGAAGAAGAAAGCAAAAAGGAACTAGAGGATTACAGAAAATTTGTTTACATCGAACCTGATACACTGCCAGACACATCTATCAATAAGGAAACTACATCTACCAAGCCTAGTATAGTAACTGAGTCACAAGAAGAAGTTCAGACCGAGTCACAAAGTACTGAGTCTCAGTCTGAAGCTACCGAGCAAGTATCTACCGAGCCTGAGAAACCTGAACCTGAAGATGAAGAAGATGACAATGTAACTCATTCAGGAAGCAAGGAACCTGTATTGGCCAAGTACGTCAGAAAGCATCATAAACCAAATCAGATTATTGGAAACAAATCAGATGGTACTATGACAAGAAGTAAACTAAAAGGTACATGTTTATTTTCTGATTTTGAACCTAAAAATGTCAAAGATGCATTGGAAAATGAAAGTTGGATTGAGGCTATGAATGAAGAAATAGAGAAAATCAAGAAAAATAAGACATGGACTCTTGTACCTAGGCCTAAAGATAAAAATGTAATTGGGACAAAATGGGTATTCAGAAATAAGTTGAATGAAGATGGTCAAGTATCAAGAAACAAAGCAAGATTGGTATGTAAAGGATATTCTCAAGAAGAAGGAATAGATTATGGAGAGACTTTTGCTCTTGTTGCAAGATTAGAAGGTGTGAGGACTTTACTTGCATATGCAGCACATAAAGGATTTAAGATGGATATAAAATCTGCATTTCTCAATGGTATTCTTGAGGAAGAAGTCTACATTGAGCAACCTGAAGGTTTTATTGATCCAGATAAAAGGGATATGGTCTGCAAATTACACAAAGCATTGTATGGTCTGAAACAAGCTCCTAGAGCATGGTATGAAAGATTACATAACTATCTTACTCAGATTGATTTCAAAAGAGCTAATGACAACAGTAATTTATACATCAAAGAAGGATCAGATAACAAAATTGTTTTGGCAGAAATATTTGTGGATGATACTATGTTTACAGGAAATGATGATCAGTGCAAAGAATTTTCAAAGCATATGAACAAAGAATTTGAAATGTCTATGTTTGGTCAGATAAAAAAATTTGTTAGACTTCAGATTCAGCAGAACAAAAATGGTATCTACATTACTCAGTCTAAATATATCAGGGAAATACTTAAGAAATTTGGTATGGAAGATTCAAAATGAGTTGGTACACCCATGTGTACTGGACTCAAGCTTACCAAAGATGATGATTCAAAAGAAGTAGATCAGACCATATACAGATCAATGATTGGAAAATTACAGTATGTAGTACACACAAGGCCTGATATTGCCTTAGCAGTTGGTATAGTGGCAAGATTCTTGGCTAAACCCATAGAAAATCACATGATGGCAATCAAAAGAATCTTGAGGTATTTAAGGGGAACTAAAGATTATGGCTTTTGGTATAAATTTGGAGGCAATCTAGATTTAAAAGTGTTTACTAATGCTGATTGGGCAGGAAACATTGATGACATAAAAAGTACAAGTGGTGGACCATTCTTTCTTGGCAAGAGGTTAGTATCTTGGACTAGTAAAAAGCAAAACTGCACATCCCAATCCATAGCAGAAGCAGAATATGTTGCTGCAGTAGTAAACTGCTCTAATATTGTATGGTTTAAATAGCTTTTGGAAGGCATGAAGGTTGAGATCAAAGAACCAGTTGTTATGTTTTGTGATAATACAAGTGCAATAAATATTTCAAAGAATCGAGTAATGCATTCCAAAACCAAGCACATTGCAATAAAATATCACTTTGTCAGAGAATTGGTGCAGGACAAGGAAATCAGATTGGAATATATTCATACAAAAGAACAAATTGCAGATATCTTCACCAAGCCACTACCTAAGGATGCATTCTTGTATCTAAGAGGCAAGTTAGGGGTCACTCCCTTGTCCGAGGTTCACTAAATAAATTTTTAGTGATGCATCAACTAGAACATTTTGAAGATCAATCAGTTGATGCAGCATAGTTAGGAAATCATTGCATATGAATTAGTACATAAGGTACATTGATATTTACCAAAACTATGTAAGTTGTCTTTGGCATGTGTTGTCAAAGAGGGAGAGTTTGTTGTCATTTCAAGAAATTTCTAAGAAGAATAATTTGAGAAGTTAAGAGGGAGAGTTCTTAGTCAGAGAAATAAGTTTGAAGATGATGAGAATTAGAATGAAGCTAAGGATATGTTTCTTACTCTAGGTTTCTCTGTGAAATTTCATTATGCTATGACATGTTGTGTTGCCATCAATGCCAAAGAGGGAGATTGTTGGATACAATTATCTGAAGGACATTGTTGGATTAGCTATGTGTTGTCTTTGATGTCACACAAATGTCATATCAATTATCATTCTCAGTGTCTACCGAGTTCAGTTGATCAGCTAAGCGGTTCTCAGTGTCTACCGAGCTCAGTCGGTAATCTAGGCAGTTTTTAGTGTCTACCGAGATCTCTCAGGTGTCTAAAGGAAACATGACAGGGTAACAGTGTTAATCAAGCCTCCTCAGTTGTCGAAGGAAAAGTAGTGGTTACCGAGCTCTCTCAGTCTCCGAAGGATGTTGCAGAATTTGTTGTGGTTACCAAGTTCACTCGGTCACCGAAGGAAATCTTTTCAGGATTAATGTTTACCGAGCATGGTTGGCCTTTCAAAGGATTTTGTTATTACAGTTTGTTTATCTAAGTCGACTATTATAATAATTATTTGTGCCGACTTGACAATCTAAATGTTAATTAGAATGGCATATATATAGAAGGTCAAGCGGTGAATAGAACATATATAGCATGCACAAATCATTTTGAAGAAAGGTATGTTGCAATTTTGAAGGATGGTTAGATATCCTTTAGAAGCAGCAAAGATTTATTTGATCAATAAAGATCTAGTGAAGCAGAACAGAGATCTATATTCATCAATTTAGTTGCAGGTCATTTCATTGTTACTCTCTTACAATTGTAGCAGTGATATCAAAATCTCTTAACTGAGTTGGTTTAACAACCATTTTGTAAATCCTCTAACAAGGTGACAGTTCTATTGAATTGTTTCAAGACCTCTTACAAGGCCACTCCTAGCAGGGTGATTAAATCCTCTAACAAGGTCACACCTAATAGTGTGTTTTGTAACCTTTTACCGGGTTGGCTTCTAATCGGGCATCACTTCAAAAGAGTGAAAAATAGTAACTAGTTACATTGGTGGTTTTTCCCATATTGGGTTTCCACGGTAAATTTGGTGTCTCTTGTGTTCATGTTATTTTCTTTATTCATGTAAGTTAATCAGTGATGAATGCTTAAGAACAGTTTAATTATTACACACTTCAAGAATCAAGTTTCAGCATTTCTCTATATATTTACCGAGTGGCACAGTAAATAATTTGTTAAGATATTTAAGGGATCAGTGGTAATATTTTTGTGGTTAACTGATTCACCCCCCCTCTCAGTTACTGCATCTATATTTCCAACACCTTTGACTTCTTCAATTCAAATTCCAAGTTCTCTTTGACATTATTTAGCTCTAAGATTTCTAAGTTAGCTTCCCTTAGTTCTTCATTCAGTTGAAGGTTCTCCTTGATTTGTTCATTGTAGACATCTTGATTGTTCATTAGTTTGTCATCTAATTCTTCAAGTTGACTCAATAGAGATGCATTTTCTTCACTCAACTTTTTGACTTTTTCTTCGAGTTCACTATTAGAGCATCCTTTCAAATCTTTTCTTAGTCTTTTGATAACTAATTGAGCATTGTTGACTTTTTATTTTAGTTCTTCAATTTCTCTTTCTGAATTGTCCAGGTCTTTAAGAGCTGCTTCAAGATTCTTCTTCAAATGTTTCATATCTGCTTTGTCCATGATCTCCTCAAGTGGTTAAACTTCTGTACTAAGGACTAGAGCTCTGATACCAATTTTTAGGAATGAGAACACTGAGAGGGGGGGGTGAATCAGTGTTCACTGTATTTTAACTTTTCACTTTAATCTGAATACTGAATTATAAATGCTTAAGTAATGAATTAAACATTCACATAAATATGAAACATGAAATCAACACATGACACCAATATGGTTACGGGGAAACCCAAATAGGTAAAAACTTTGGTGGGATTTGATACCCACTAATAATTTGCACTAGTGTTTTGTGATCCTTGTTAGAAGATCCTTTACCCTGTTAGGAGTAGCTTTACAATGCTTTTAGTACAGTAGACCTTGTTAAGGGTCAGACCTTGTTAGGAGTCTTTTACAATGATCCCTGTTGGGGGAGTGGACTCACTGTCCTAGAGCTCACTGCTCAAATGATGAAGGCTACAACCTTTTGAGATCAAATACACACTATATCTGCAGGTGAACTATTATTGTGACACTGCTTGTCTAATCAGTTCCTTTGGTGTCCTGATGCTTTGACCTCTAGCAAAGCTCTAATACATCTTATGCTCACTTTGCATACCTCTGCTCTGCTTATCTCAACTCTATTACAACTTGCTTGACTTCCATACCGATTACAATGGGCGCACCTTATATTTATGTGCTCAAACCAAATATACAATTAGGTCGGCCCTATAACTAATTAAAAATAATATTTCCAAATGAATTGGCTTAAGCGTGCTTACAATTATACATGTACATATGTCAGTAATGTAAATATAATGGGTGCATAGCCTCTACAACATTAATTTACAATTGCAAACTAAAATAGTCACTATCGGCTCTATGCTCTATTCTCTGCTAGCACACACTAGCTGTGCAACTTCAACTGACTGTAACTTTCACATCTTTCCATATCTACTTATGCACTCTTAGACTAAGCATAAGTATAGTCTAACAACCTTAACTTCCAGGGTGTATACCTTAATTCATTCGTACACACCTGTGCTGATGCTTTGAGTCTCTGGTGCTCTGTATGTTGTCCAATCTTCAACACTTAATTGAATTATGATCTTTTCACTTAGTGCATTGACTCCAAACTACTATATGACTCTGTTGCCATAGTGAAAACACTATATCTGGTCATATATCTCAGTATAGACAACTTTCCAATAGGTATGTCATCATTGGTAATGATATATACAAACAAAGCCTAGATGGTTTGCTACTTAGGTGTTTAGAACATGAAGAGTCTCAACGTGCATTAGAGGAAGTCCACGATGGTATATGTGGATCACATTCCAATGGTTTAACACTAGCTCAGAAACTTATTAGGGCTGGGTACTATTGGCCTGAGATAAAAGAAAGAGGCTATCAAATATGCTAAGAATTGTCAAAAGTGTCAAGTACATGGAAACTTGATTTGTGCACCAGGGAGAGATTTGATTCCCTTCACTACACAATGGGAATTTGATCTGATAGGTGCTATTTATCCATATTCTTCTAATGGACATACCCATATCATTATAGTTATAGATTACTTCACAAAATGGGTAGAAGCAGTTCCTTTGACTCAAGCAACCAGCAAGCAAATCTCTATGTTCATTCTGAACTACATCATATGTCAGTATGGTATCCCACATTCTATAGTCACAGATAATGGAGGCCAATTCAAGAACAAGGACCTAGATTCCTTATGCTCAAAATTCAAGATAACACAACATTGGTCGTCCATTTACTATCCTCAGGGGAACGGACAAGCAGAGGCATCAAACAAGAATCTGTTGAAAATCTTGCATCGTAGAGTTAATAAAATAGGAAGAGATTGGCATCTCATGATCAATCCAGCTCTTTGGGCCTACAAAACAAGTATCAAAATGCCCACTAGGGCTACACCATTCACTTTAGTTTATGGGTTTGAAGTGGTACTACCTATTGAGGTTGAAATCTCATCACTAAGAATTAGAATGCATGGTCTAGTAACTGATGATGACTACAGAGTGTCTAGGTTGCAAGAACTTGAACTACTAGATGAGCCCAAATAAGAAGCATATGATCATCTTAGATTGTATCAGAAAAGAATGCCTAGAGGCTACAACAAGAAAGTCAGACATAGAGAATTTCAGGTTGGTGATCTAGTCTTGAGAGAGAATCTTAAAAATCAATCACATCAAAAACGCAAGGGGAATTTTGAACCCAAATGGCTGGGTCTCTTTTTTATCACTGGTACTTTTGGCTCTAGTGTCTATCAACTCTTAATGACTGAAGGAGAACAGCTCTAAGAACCAATCAATGTTCTCCATCTAAATAAATTCTACGCCTAAGGCATTTAGTATTCAAAATGTCTTGAAAAATCATAAAAATCAGAAAAATTCTTGAAAAAATGAACATCTTGGTGAAAACCTAGCAATAGGCACCTTGATGATTCACCAAAAAAATAAAAAAAAATGAAAAAATATTAAAAAAATTAAAAAATACAAAAATACAAAAAAATGAGAAAAAGAAAAAGTGCCTTGGTGAAAACCTGGAAACAAACACCTTGGTAGAAAAAATAGAATCTCTGCCAAGATGGTGAAAACCTGACAAACGGGTGCGACTTGTTCAAAAATGCTCCATCTATCAGCACAATCTTGGTCTTTCCTAGCTTTCAGTCTTGATTTAGTTTCTACATATCTCCCGGTTTGTTTCCACATCTTGTTTTCAATAAAGTCGGTATGTGCACCAATCGGCAAAAGCGTCTATATCCTATCAATGTTTCAAACTTGGGGGCAATCAGTGTCATATCCTATGGTCTCCAGTCTACCTCAGATGAGTCATATCCAGTCAAAGTCCTTTTGAAGCTGCATCTGAGTCGGTGTGTCTGTCTCCTTACTAGAAAGGATTTTGCAATCAAACCACAAAAAAACATCATCAACAAACTGAAAGCAATCTTTCCTTTGTAGCTTTTATCTCCTTGTATGCTTACTAATTCGCATTGAGATTTTTGTATATTGTGTCCTTTTGAGCTCTTTGATTATTTCCTTCATAGGATTTAGAGACTAATGATTGGGGGCATAATCTTTTCTTTGTTTTCTACTTTGAGTGAAAATCTAACAACTTCAGAAATTCTGGATTGAATTGGTGTCCACTATAAGTGCCTCCATCATGTATTGGATGGCCATGTGTACCTCGACCATCGATACCCAGATGCTTCAAGGAAGTTTGATCTAACTCTTGTCTTTTTGAGTGAGTTCTTACTCCTACTATGAAATACGATCTTACCCAAGGATGTGAACAATAAAGGGTCACTGCAGGTAATTCACAGCGGATTCAGAATGATCTCTCGACTGCTTGGTGTGTTTGTCCACAAGGCATGTTTAGGTCATCACAATGTTTATGTTATGATGCTTATATAAATTGTTATATCAAAATGGACATGATATTTAGGTCATCCAGGCATTTATGCCTTGGTGCTTATATCTAATCTGACATTCCGACAAAAAATTTCATATTCATATGTCCATGGTTGTCTAGCCAGTGGGTGTTGTATTGACTTTTGACGTAAAAATCCATATTCATATGTTCATGGTTGTTTAACTGGTGGACATTGTATTGACTTATCTGGTTACCTAATAAAATATTCAGTGATGAAAATGACAGACACATGATCAATGACTAAGTCCTAGGTCCTAGGTTTGCATTTCATTCTGCATATCATTTTGCACTTTGCATGATTGCATTTATCTCATGATTGCCAAATCAGCTTGACGCTAAAAAAAATTCTTTAAAAACAATGCTAAACATGACACAAGGATGGAATCTCACATGAAGGTCCCTTCACAGATTAGCAAGCAGTCACCATCCTAGGTTAAACATCCTTTTTGACAAATGACCGAGTACTTCCCTTCATCAATACCTACAAAATATATCATGTGTATCGTTGCATTTACATTACATATCATAATCATTCCATTCCATTCATTGCATTACATACATGTACATCCATAATCATTCCATTCCATTCATTGCATTACATTACATTCCCATAATCCATAATCTACTGCATTGCATAAACCATACATTTGAAAGAAACCATTGCATTGCATAATCCATACATTCTACACTAATCAAAGCATTTCAAACATTTGCATCACATGATATAATCATCATAAACAAAATGACAAGTACATATGAAGTCATAACCCAAAAATCGATCTCATATATATCATAAAACCTCGGAATAGTCAGGGGTGCACTAATGGTATAATATACAAAATAATGAGCTCATGTGAGCTATCCAAACAGATCAATGTATATGGACAAAATGACAAAATCAGAGAACAACGTAGAAAATCAACTATCTGCCTACTCCTCTACATCTAATGGGGGTGGGGTAGGTACATCTAGTGGTGGATTAGCCCATAGTGCTCTGGCTCCCTCCTAAGCAACCATGTACTAAGAGTAAGTAGGCACTCTCTACGCAGTAGGTACAATTGCATAATAGGCCGAGACATAGTAAGAAGCTCATGCAATATGATGGATGACCTCAGCCTGTAGTCATCTAACATCTACCTCCCACTCTAAACGCTACCTCTCAGACTCCTTCAGCTGTATCTCAAATGTGGCGCTCTACAATCTCAAGTCTCTAATCTGCAACCTAAGTCGCCTGATAATGTCCTGAGGAGTCTGCCTCAATCTAGGATCTATATCCGTAGCTAGCATATCTATATTCTTCATCGGCTGATCAGCAGCCTCTTCTCTACACACCTTGTGATGTCTGACCTTAGCACCTAAATCAAAATCTGGATCAGCCTATGTGTCCTCACCACCACCTACATACTATTGGGCACCTAACACATCATCTACACTACCAATGCTACCTAGTGTACCACTCTCTCCTCTAGTGTGTCTCCTCTAAAGAACTATAGGTCTGCCTATTGTAGAACTCAGAGGGTGAGGTGGTCTCATCTATCCTGCTCCTCTTTGTGGGGTAACAACTACTCTAGGCCTAGGTGGTGTAGGTTGCACAATAGGAATCTGTACATCTCGTCGCCTCTGACCCCTACCCATCAGTGCACCTATAACATCTGCAGCCTCCTCCATGCTCAGGATCAGCTCTGTAGGATCAGAAAATCTGCACATAGGATGCTCTGCCAACCAAGCAATAAAAGCATTAGTGACCCCAGCATAGACAACCTGTGGCCTGTAGTTCCAATCTCTCGACACATACCCAGTGTACTCCTAGTTGCACAAGGCATAAGATAGGCGAGTTGTTCAACCTAATCCCAGCTCTCAGACCATCCATGCATAAGTGGCATAGTCCTGAGGTGCATCCTATATGATGTTGTACTGTCTCCATACATGTGTAATAATGAAATGCTCCAAGATAGTGGTGGAACGTCCTAACAAAACCCTGCTCTGACAAAAGTAACTAAACTGAGCATGTGCAGCTGGCCATGCCTCCACCTATAGTTACGGTCTTCATGTAACGAAGTTCATGTGATCAAGGACACGCCTCCAATACTCTATGATGCCCATCTGAACCTATGTGACATATCCTAAATATCTGTAAATGAGAGGTTCTTGTGGCTGCCTACCCTCATCGCATACCAGCTGACATATCAGGATGTGCTCCCATGCCCAAATCTGTAGAACCAGTGCACCAGAAGAAAAAGACTTGCCCTCATGATACACTATCTCATGCATCTCTGAGGAAATGTCCACAAGTAAGCACTGACCCCATCCTAGCTCAAAAGGTGTAGCCATCAGGTGTGCTACCATCGGGGCCCAGCCCATCAGAAGACCCTTCTGCTGATGGTCAGACATGATGATCCCACCAATCATCCCTGCTATGATACACTCCAGTCTATAGGTATGCCCATATCTCTGTACCAGAGCCTCCCAAGAGATAGACTGAGCCAACTGATCATCATCACAAAAAAGAGTCTGAAAAGCATGAAGACTAGCATTCCTCACACTAATATAATCAGGACGAGGACCATGTAACGATATGCGTAGAATCCTATACACATCCTCTGGAGTAATAGTGATCTCTCCAATAGGCAAATGAAATGTATGCATCTCTGAATGGAATCTCTCAATCAATGTAGTCAGCAAACCATGGTTCACTCGAATCTCAGGCAACTGTAACAAGTACTCAAATCCACACGCAGCTAGGTGCACTCTCAAAGGGTCAGGCAGTGACACGCAGAGTCTCTAGGTAGACAGGTGTGAAATCCGGACATGTACATCAGGATAGATGACCTACATAGCACATCAATAGGGTACCCTATCAGTAACTTGCTCAAAAATTAGGCTATAACTATAGAAATTGAAAAGTTGAATACTTTAGAAGGTGCATTAAATGCTAAGGAATCAGCCTAAGAAATTAGAAAAATTAAAAAATTGACCTAAGGATGAGAAAAACACTCGTTTTCCATATGAGTTTTCAAAGTGGTGTCAAAACTTGTACAAGTTTCTATGGGTTCCCGCACGACATTTCATGTACACACGATAATACAGAGGTTCCCGTATGACACTTGAGGGACCCGATGAAATGTCATACGACAGATGGGTCCCTCTCATACGACTTATGATACAAATGGGGATGACACTCTATGGGAAGTTGAAAAATTGTACGAGTCCAAGCAGACTTTTGTATGAGTTTTTATGGTGCAAAAATTCAAAAACCTAAAAATGTACGAAAAAGATCCTAAAAATGCTAAAAACATGGAAAATTTGAATTCACAAAGAGGAACAAAGGTCCACTTACCGAGTTCCCGTACTGGGGAGGTCGCTGGTGCCACTGGCTACACTCAAATCAATGTGAGGAGACTGGAACTTCCATCTTGTCCATTTTTGTCTTAGAGGGCTCCACAAGGCTCACAAAAGACAAAAGGTTGAAATGATTTGAAAATGACCCTTTTGGCCGTTATATAGGTTTTGACCTAATTTTTCAAAGTGCTCTGTTTTGCGTAAAAATTGCACCCCTGGCTAATTTCGACGTTCTGAATCTATTTTCAAGATCAAAATCAAAATCTGAGATTGTTTATATTGTCAAAATCATGATTTAAAATTTTCGGACCTAGGATGGCTGACTGTTTACATAATCAATCTTCTAATCATCAAAGAAACCCAATTTTCAACTTAATTGATTATCTTACATCAAATTATCAAAATTTCAACTTGGTCAACCATGGTCAACTCATGGTCAAACTTAGTCTTCAAGACCTCTAAACAATGCAGAACGCATCTCCGGACATGCATAACCAATTCTCAAATCAATTAACATGATTCTAAACCATTTAATGCTAACTTTTCTTGTCAGATTTCAATTTTCATCCCGAAGGGGGCATGGTATTGCACATCAATCAAATCTGTAAATCAAATCTTTCTTTCACTAATCAAGACAACAACCATGTCTAGTTGTTGATTCATCAAAAGTCCTCGTCGCTTGGGGCACATCGCTTGGGGCATATCAGGTTCATCAAGATCCATATCAATCTAGTATCCTAATCAATCTTGCAAACTGTATCACCTCTTCGTAACCATCGGTTCAGTTGTGTTATTTCCTTGGTTCTTCGTAACTGAAGGGTTCAAATTTGGCATCCTTTCGATTCCTTTGGACAATCAGGTCTAGAGTCAAGACAGTCATTTCTTCGTAATCATAAGTTCATAATCAAGCATTTTGACACTTCTTCGTAGTCACTGATTCATTGTTGATATAGTTAGCATCATCTCAATTCTCTGGTCAATCAGGCCCTGAATCACCAACATCTTCAAATCTATCAATCGGTTTTTGTCTCGTAATCGGTTAATCTCTTAGGATCAGTTTTTCCACCACATAATTGAGTCCACATCATTATCAAAAATAGATTAATCTTTGAACCACTGCGCTTCGCACAGTAATTCAAAGAGGGGCAAAATGTAATACCCCAAAAATGGGCTTCAGAACCATTGACCTCCTACATCGACAAATGGATCAAAATCAACCTAAAAGTCCTAACCTAAGGCACATCTGCACATTAGTTTATCAAAACCCTAACTGATCTTATCTTAATTTTGTATCGAGGAATATTCTTTAAATGTTCCTAATTTATCATAATTATCCTAATTGAATATTATTTGGTGATAAATCATATTTATCCTCAAAATTGATTAATTAAATATTTTAAATATTTAATTAATTAAGTTTAATTTTTCCATTTAATTATTTAATTAGATTTAATTGTATTTGTTCATAATTTAAATGATTTAATTTTGACAATAAATAAAAAAATCCTACGAGCAATTAATTAAATTCTTATTTAATTGATTAAATCAAGTTGTCAATATTTAATGATATAGTTTGGAATAAACGTTTGATTTAATAATTGATTAACCCATAAATCAGTTATTTTAACTCAAAATCAATTAAGTTGAGAATAAATCACTTTATTTTTAAATTAATTCATATTAAATTATGCACAATCAGAAAAGCAATCAACTTTAAATCAATTATCAATTTCAATTTGTGAACTTTCTAAACTCAACATGTGATTGTGAGTTGAAAAAGTAAACTAAACTCTATTTCAAGTTAAAAGCTGCTTTTGCATGATTTTATGAGTTGATCTTTTCCTGATTTCTTGTTAACTCAAAAATCAGCCTAAGTTTATCAAGAGTGATTTATGGCTTTTCTCAATGCATCCTCAAGCCATGGATTCCTATATAATTGAGGCTCAGTCCTTCATCTTTCCCCCCTCATGAATTTGCATACTTGAACTCTAGTGAATTTGCATCTGAAGAATCAAGCTCTTGTGAATAGGCGATTGTGAGATTTTTGTTATTGTTTTGAACATAGCATTCATTCATTTTCATATCATAGCATATCATTGTTAGGTCAATTTGCATATCATTTCAATCCATTCTAGACTAGTTTCATATCAGTTTTTCATCTTATTGCATACAAAATCTAAAAAAATAAATTAATCTGCATTCATCTTTCATCCATCTTTTAGCATTAAATCCTTCATTTAGGTGTTGCATTGTCACTGATCTCGGTCTGAATCTGAGAATACCATACTCGCACCTACTAGAAGGCAGTAAATCGCCTGGTTAGCTTATTTCATTTATATTACAGATTTCTTGATTTGCTAACCTATAATGTTTTACTAAAGTGTTGTGTCTCCAGCTAGGTACAAAATTCACACGCACAATTGTCACCCATGAATCTTATCACTGCAGTTATGAAGTTTGCCCCGTTAAAGGCTTACAATGTCTCTTTTGGAGACTCACTCTGTTAGAAGTGATTAATACACTGTTAGGAGTATTAAAAGACCTATTAAAGTCTACCTTGCTAGAATATTTTTACAACTCTATCAAGAGTGCACCTAGTTAAGGGATTTACAAATAAGTCCTGCTAAGAACTACCTTGTTAGACGATTTACAAACTCGTTGTAGAAGTTAAGGAAAACAAGATTAATGACCTGGAAAGGATTTCATACTTTATGAATCGGATCCTTTAAACTCATACACTACTCTTTATCGACCTTCTCTGATCGCTCCTTTGAATCACTTGATCGCACCTTCAGATCTGTCTAATATTGTGCTACTCTGTTTCTTCAACTTTGTTCTTGTCTATCTGACCAAAATATTAAATAGACCTCATACATTTTCTCAATAACATGTTTAGGGTTCCAATCATCAACCCTAATCACCATCAAAAAAAATTTCTTCAACGATAACATATTTTACCTTCACCGCCTTATTTAATTCTTGCATCTTTGTTTTCATTCCCAAGAAAATAAACTTATTTCCTATTTTCTCTAAATCCACCTAGGAATCATATACATTAAATGTTGTAATCATAGTAAGTGTAATGGAATGATTCCTTATTGACCATACTTTACTTCCTAAATGTATGGATTCACTAGATCTACAAAACTCGTTACCACTCACTGATCTATCCAAGTCGTCTTGATAAACTATGAACTTTATTGTTGACTGGTTGAGACATAACCAGACTAGCTACATGTTTGCCATACTAAGTTTCGGTCACAAAATTGTGTTCACCTTTTGCCAATACATTTATCCCTTTAACCTTTATGTACTACAAGTCAATTTCTTTTACTGGTTCCTATAGCTGACTTCACTCTATTCACTGATTTTTACTTAGTCAATTTTTTGGTTTACTTGTCTTACTCTCTGTTTACCGATTCAATCAACCTACTCACCAGTTTGACTAACATCCTATAACATCCTATACTTTGCAATATTCTTTGTACCTAGATTCATCTTATGACATCAAATGATCGTGATTCACTATCTATCTGATTGCTTCATCTGATTAACTATTTGCTACTCAAAGTACTCAACCAAGTGCTCAACTGGTTGACTACTTGATTGTCATCAATGACAACCAAAAATCAAATATGCACTAAGTGTTCATACCAAATTCTCCTTACATAATCTACAATGCCAACATTCTCCCCCTTTGGCATTGATGGAAAGACTCAAAATCTCAAATGATATATACTCCCCCTTATGTATATACTAATCTCTTTTAAGTATACTGACTAGCCTCTTCAATATATTATCTCCCCCTTTGACAATAATGCCAAAGGTATATATACTTGTATATACATCAAAATTTGCATCTCATAATATACTTACAATTTTGCAAAAATATCCTTGTAGTTTTCTTTTGCGGAATCTATAGATTATTGTCATGACTCCTTTAGTGTCTCCAAAGCTATAATTTGTCCATTTAGTCCAGATGCTAACTCCTCCATACTCTCTAAGATACTCATATCAGGTGTTGCTATGAGTCCTTCTACCTTTTTGATGCTCTGTTGCAGTATGTTCATAGTGAGTGTTAAGAATGATTGTAACTATAATAGAGTCATTACCCATTTGTCTTCCTCTTCTTGCAGTTGTCTCATGTGATAGGTAACCTCTTTTACCTTCAAGCTATACAATGATACTGAACTAGTTGTAGAATCCATAGTATTCATTAGGTACACTAGTTTCTATTTTGTTTGTTCTTTCTTGTCCTTTATCTCCTTGGTGAAATGAGAGGTATTTGCAAGTTTTGCAAATAATTATCCAACTTCTTACAAGTTCTCCTTTAATTGTTTGACAAATCTAAACAATGTCACTTTATCAATGTAAATTCTCTCTAAGTAATTTTTCTAGCATTTTTTTTTCCAATATTTTCTCAACCATTTGTATCATTTCTCCCTCTACATCATGATTAGGATCATTGATTTCTTTTACAAGTGTTTCAAGCTAATCAATAATGGGGGCATCATCATCATAGTCAAAATCAAGTACTATGTCAAATAGTATAACTCTGGCCTTTCTCAACTACACCACCTATGCCCACTGGATCAGCAGGTGGAAATAACGCTAGTAGATATTTGATTCACTATTGTAGATACTATTTTGCATATCTTTTGTGAGTTTGCGAGCTCTATTAGACAAACATCATTAATTTTATATATATATATATATATATATATATATATAGTTTTGGTAGGATTTATTTTATATGTTCTACATTATGGACATGCTTATATTTTACGATGATATTATGAACTATTTGTGATGCAAATGCTATAATCATTATATGATTATAATTATGATTATGATTATGATCTATGATCTATGTACTAACATGTTGTAAGTGCAGGCTGCAGTTATTTTTGGTGTGCAACAGTATTAGATCATGATGACAATTAGGACTAACGAAGGAAATGTTAATAATATGATCAGGCTAAGAAGTGATTAGGTGGGAAAGTGAATCATCATTGAAATCCTGAAGTCATGGATACCACATTCTTGTGAATCTTTATGCTTTGAGCAATTATTTTTATCATTGAGCCACTTTATTTAGCAAAATGGGTATGTCCACATCAAGATATTGACAAATCGAGATAGGATTTTCCATTTGCATTTAACAAGCACTTATAAGGGTGTAGATATTATGGGTCGAGATATTTTGGGTGTTTGTGATTAGCATGTTCACATATGTGTGATAGCAACGTGTAAGAGTAACAAAGGGAGATCAATGTTTAATTAGAGAATATGTACAAATATTTAATGGTGGCTATAGACAGTTAACATTGCACTTCAAATGCTAGTATAGTTTAAAATAAATGTAGGAAAATTAGAAACTAAATATTTAAGTTTAATGCTTTTAAATTATTGCCAACCCATCCAGATTTTTATCTTACATCTACTAGCCTTCAAGACGTGTGTATTTTACAGTTAAAAGTGTAAATACCATGAAATGGCCATCAAATTCATCTCATACTCACCGTAATGAAGTTTCAGCCTTTAATGAAACATCCTGCAGTCTGCAGCCAATACAAAACATGGTGCAACAAGAGGTTGAAAGCTCCAAAAACATGAAGTAAACCCCTCCGTCATATTTCTTGCAGCATTGGAATACCAGAAAAGAGGTACTTAAACACAAGTTTATATAAGTTAAACTCAGAAAAAAGCAAAGATGGCAATTAATTTTATTGCCAAGTCATATTCAAAGCAGTAATTTTAGATTTCGGCGGAAAAAATCCTAAAAAGAGAAAAGAACAAGGTTAGCAGTCTTCTTTTTTGGTTCTTGTACCTTTTTTCCTCCTGTTATGCAGGAAATCCAACTTCCAAGACTTTCCACTGGAGATGTAATCCATTGACGGATTAAAGTCAACAATATCAAAAGACAAAGCCCCAAAACACTTGGTTCAAAATTTTCTACTAAAAACTTGGAAAACCAACCTTAAGATGTACAAATGGAATACTTGAAACGATTCATGTAAATAACATATCAATAAATTTCCAGGAAGCCCAATATTTACAGAAAACCAAAGGAAGCTTAACAGTCCAAGAGATCATAATTCACCCATATAAAGGTCACTTTGCGTAAGAAAAGAAGTAAAGCACTACATCTTTAAGTACCATGAATGACAAACATAGTAGGACAAACAGCAACCAATTCATAGATTTCAAAGGAAGATAATAGTTGCAGGTAAACTTCACTAAGATACATAAGAAGGCTTGACCATGTCCTGAAGAGACATCATCCTTTCACACATAAAAATCACTTTTCATTAGAAAAGAAAAAAGAATCACCAACGCAATTCAGCATCAATAATTAAGGATAAGTAAAGAAACGAGAGGTGAAGAATCTTATCCGGTAGGATAAACATTTATAATTGAACTTCACATTCTTTGTACTTTCAAAAGAAAAAGGACAGAATCGACAGATTTCTCATATTTCAGAGTGTAATGATGCTCGGATAATCTATTATTTGGCCTTTTACAGAAATCAGAGGAAACCATGCTTTGAACAATTAACTGTCTAAAAAATAGCACTTATTGTATCTTTTGTTAACTGTACAACCTGAGATCAACAAATATCATTTTACAATTGCAAACCCTCTTATGAGTGGTGACCAGGTAAATTTGGAATAAAAGGCAACAAATGTAAGCCCTAGGCACTCAAATGATGGATTTCCATTGAATTTGTTAATACAACCACAACTTTTTTTTGCTATCTGCTCACGAGTTCTCTCCTGCTGATGTGCCACATACTCTTTGTGTGGATAATAGTGCTTGTGGAGGGCAACCTAGCCCCCTAGTAATCTCTTGATGCCTGATTTTTGTTCAGCAGTTAGTCTGGTTGGGAATTTGATATCAAACTTTATTCTCAAATTTCCTCTCTTTCCAGGCTCCTTTGCAACAGGCATTCCCTCATTGGGTAATACTTTCTCATAACCAGGCCTTATGACATCAGTGATTGGTATGTTCAAACGCCTCATGTCTAAAGTGCACAAATTAACATTGCAGCCAGTAAGAGCCTCGCTGAGAGAGATTTTTTGAGTAACAACTAGATCATTGCCATCCCTCTTGAATACATCATGAGGCTTCTCATCAATAACAAAGATAAGGTCTGCAGGAATCACATTAGGCTCCTCATGGCCTTTCTCAGGGAATGTAATCTTTGTTCCTTTCTTCCAACCAGGCTTGATTTTGATCGTTAGAAACTCGTCCTTTGATTGCATTTTTCTGAAAAGGAAAACCAAATTTCAAATAAGAAAGAAACATAAAATTCTGATGCATAAATGTACATTAGGTTCAACTGGTGAACTCAAACTAGGGCAGCAATAATTAGTTTCTTCTGCAATTACCATTTGTAATTATATTTAATTTCCTAGTCTTTTCAGCAGGGCAATAACTTATACTTTCCCATCCACGTCCCTGATATAGTCAGGTGCAATGAATGATATAATCAGACAAATAAGGTGCACAAAACAAGCACATGCATAGCACAAATGTGACTCAAGGTAATGGACAACATTGTCACAAAGATGGCATCTCAAATTTTGTAAAAGGGCAATTACTGCAGAAAAATACTGAGACCAATGTGAAGATGCCGAGAAAGAGGTAAATGTGCCAGTGAAAGCAATGACAAAAACACAAAAGTAAGACACATTTATAAATGACGATTAAATAGAAGGTGTAGCAAACCACTGAATGTTCGCCATTTCCTTTCATCATCTGTACTCAAAAAGATACAATATTGTCTTCCCCACAATATATCCAAATTGTTTTGACAACAATAATTAACATCGGATAACAGAGTAGGAAGGAAATTTTGATACCTATGCACTTACCCATTATCATCAATGATATTTCTTGATATTTTCATTTTCTTTGTGGCCCCACTGTAAAAATCTTCCAATGTACACAGCAGCTTGCTTTCCACAGGCTTTGCTTTGCGAGGAACTGAAGAAACTCCTCCTCTACCAAATTGATTAAAAATGTTTTCCGTGCCATTGTAGCGCCCAAACATGGCATCTTGAAAGCCTGGCCTCCTTGTTCCTCTGCCACCAAAGCCGCCCATACCACCAAATGGGTTTGAATCACTGAAAAACTCGGCAAATATGTCTTCTGCATTTCTTGGATTAAACATGTATACATTTGGCCCACTTCCATCTGAAAAGGACGATGCACCAGCTGTTGGAACCTGCCCCTTCAGTCCCTCTTCTCCATATTGATCATAAATTTTACGCTTTTCAGGATCACTGAGAACCTATTGCAAATAGAAAATAAAAGCTTTAGGAATAATAAAGGTGTTAATATTATATAATGGAAGCAGTACTCTAAACTATTTTTAAGAGATTTTTTATGCAATTTAAGTCTAAATTAACATGAAGCAACAATGAAAATTTCAATTTCTTTTAATTGATCTGCTGGCATTCTTAGGTTCAGAGTTGCATAATTCCTCCTCTTTAGATCATGCACGTGATGATGCTTCACAAGCATGAAGCATGTGTAGTTTCTTGACATATTTTTGGACAGTGTAAAATATGGTCCAATGAAAATTGAACTGAAAATTATTATACAAATCTTAAACAAACATCAAAAGAAATATCATGAAAATAATTAAGAGCTTTGCAATATATATTACCAAGGATCAATGTCACACACTTTGGGCATCAGCAGTAAAACTAAGTAGTGAGTCTGGATATGTGATCCAGATATTTTTCTGTTAGGTATATTTGTGTTAAAAAAATGATGGAATCTACTTCTAATTTTACTGAGCCGGAATGCCTCCTGAAATTTATTTGCAGCAGCTGTAGGGAAAAATAGAATGAAAATAGCTAAGAGCTTTGCCAAATATATAACCAAGAATCTATGGCACACACTGTAGGCATCAGCAATAAAACTAAGTAGCAAATCAGGATATGTGGTCCAGGTGTTCTTCTGTTAGGTTAAATTGTGTTTAAAAATGATGAAATCTACCACATCTGATTTTTCTGAGCAGGAATGTCCCCTGAAATTTCTTTGCAGCAATTGTAGGGAAAAATAGAATCTTTGGTTAAATGATTTTAAAATTGAGGAAGTTGTAGGAATTGGGCAAAAGGCTAGGAAGGGAAAACATGGCTGCATGTGTTTAGCAGGTGCAGAATAGCTGACAGTTTCCTCTCCCCAGTTAACAGATTTACATGCAATTGATAATTTTTCAAATCAATCATCCAAAATGTCATTTCCTTTAGAATCTTCGGTTAAATGATTTTAAAATTGATGAAGTTGTAGAAATTGGGCAAAAGGCAAGGAAGGGAAAACATGGCTGCATGTGTTTAGCAGGTGCAGAATAGCCGACAGTTTCCTCTGCCCAGTTAACAGATTTACATGCAATTGATAATTTTTCAAATCAATCATTCAAAATGTCATTTCCTTTAGAATCTTCGGTTAAATGATTTTAAAATTGAGGAAGTAGTAGAAATTGGGCAGAAGGCAAGGAAGGGAAAACATGGCTGCATGTGTTCAGCAGGTGCAGAATAGCTGACAGTTTCCTCTACCCAGTTAACAGATTTACGTGTAATTGATAATTTTTCAAATCAATCATTCAAAATGTCATTTCCTTTACTGCAACATTTGTTCTGGAAAAAAAAAGCAATTGCCTGGGACCAACTTTTCCGCAAAAATCACCTAATCTCTCTCAGTGCTGAAAATAATCTAATCTTGAGGCTCCCTTCAGGAGGAGGGCGATTCCAAACTATGTTTTAACTATAATTCCCGAACCATGTTACAGGCAGAATTTAAAGAGTTCTATTTCCATGGTGACCATGAGGCAAAACCTTCTCCCAGATAAACACTAAACAAAAGCAGAGGATGGTTGATTTCCGGATACATTCATGCAAAAGTTATAAAAGGGTAAGGGCAGGTGAATCTTAAATCACAATCCTCCAAGGGCTGAAACCCATCTAAATTAGGGCTAAAAAGAAAAGAAAACCCATGAGATAAGCTCAAATCAGCTCCTAGATTTGATTTGCAAGAACAACGTGCATACCTCATAGGCCTCAGAAATTCGTTTGAAATTAGCCTCGGCGTCCGCCATGTTATCTGGATTCTTATCAGGGTGCCATTTCATGGCTAACTTCTTGTATGCCTTCTTCAGTTCCTCCTCCGATGCATTTCTTTCCACCTTCAGAACTTTGTAATAATCCACACCCATCTCGCCAGATCTGCTCTGTAACAATCTAATTCTAACGATCCCCACTTAAACTTAGTAGCCCAAGATTATGTTCCTGTAGAAACAGGGGTTAAATCAAGAAAGGGGTTTGAGAATCTGGAAGAGTTGTCTATCTCAGGCTTAGCGTGCATCAACAAAAAATTAAACAAGCTGGATAAAGTTGAGGTGGCACTTGCCTTCCCTTGCTTTTCGGTACGATATAACCATTGGTAATGATGAAGCAACTTCTTGTTAGAGTTGGAATTAATGGCAGGCCTTAACAGCGTTCTTTACTCTGCCCTTCCCCTTCCAAATTCCAATCTACGCGTTTGTTTTTTTCTATATGGATGGATGGATACATGCAGATCTGGCCCCCACCGATGTTTTCAACCTTGCATCCTCAATTTCACTACTACCAAAATTTAACAAACTTTCCACCATGCACCTCCACGAATATCAATGTTAACGAACTTCTACATTGTCCCATGTTTTCACCAATATAAGTAGTTTGACAATTGTCTTTTTCAATACACAAAAAATGTATTTAACAATACCTTATCTCTTCTTGTACATTCTCTCATGTTGTTTATATCCATTGCATCTTTCGCCTACAAGCAGGTGGTCTTACATAAACATTAGCAGTCTTTCATATTAGGTCAATCTCATAAGTGATCTATGTGTTTGACCCTTAAATTCTAAAGTTCAATTTCAAAGTCGATTGACTCTTGTATATTTTACTTATCTTTATGAATTGACTAAAAATGCATTTATGTGGTTTAGTATTATGTATTTGTGTTTAAAGACATTCAATTGTAATCAATTGAAAATCGAGGTATCATCTAAATAACATTGACATCAAAGGAGGAAACCAAGTTGGAAACACTTCAATTGGAACTTGTATAAAGTGCACTTGCATGATTGAATGATTATAAAGTTGGTTCTATCAAAGGGGTTGTCTTAGGAGAACGAGACTCTTGTGGTTTGTTGATCTATCCTAAGTGTATATAAGTATTGTTAATCCTTAATAACTAGAGAACTAAGACAAATCAAGAAAATCATTAAGCAAGAGCACTCATTTAGCATGATTAGATTTGTTCCTACATAAGTGGCTTAGGTATGTAATGAGTTTTGCATAGAGAGCACATCCAAATCACCATTTTTTAGCATCAAATCATTAGATTCTATGCTACATCAGATTTAATGCCTCACATAAGTTATAGAGATAAACACACTCCTCCATAGATTGCATTTAATTCTTGCCTTAACATTAGGTCTAGATTATCTACTTCTATTTAATTTAAGTTTGTGTGCATGCATCTTATTTGAATAACCTAGATTAAAAAGTAGTGAAATACATTTTCCTTTACATTTTTGGAGAACCTATCTCCTTATCTCTTTCAACCACACATTATCTATTAGATTATACACTATCTCATATTGTTTACATTCATTACATCTTCCACCTACAAACATTTATGTCTAACATGAATAGTAGTGCTCTTTCATATTAGGTCAATCACATAAGTGCAACAATGTCATGTCTATGTGTGTGACCCTAAAATTCTAAAATTCAATTTCAAAGTTGATTAAATTCTTGCCAATCTTATTGTTATTATAAATTGAATAAACATGCATTTATGTGATTTATTGTTATGTAATTATGTTTAAAGGCATTCAATTTCAATCATTTAAAAAACAAGGAATCATGTGGATAACATTCACATTAAAGAAGGAAGCAAGTTGGAAACACTTTGTGTAAGGAAGTTAAGTACTTGAACAACTTCCTACACTAATCTTGAAGAGAGGGTAATGTAAAAACTTTTTTAGATTTTTATAATAGTTACATAAACTTAACATAAATAATACAAATAACATGCATACCATAACACGGTAATTATGTGGGGAAAAGCCTTTTGAGAGGAAAACCCCACACTCCAAAAGTAGCCCAATATATTATTCAACAATCAATAACATATTACAATATACTTGTAAAGAAATTTTCTCTTAGGAGCATCATTGACTAGAGATCCAAAGGTAACTAAAAAACTACAAGCCTCTTGCATACACCCTCCACCTCACATACCTAATATATAGGAGATACAATACAAGAAACTGTAAAATGGTATTGTCATGCCTCGCCAAAGAACCCTTAGAAGGAGGATGAGGTGATACATGTGTATACACTAAAAATTGACTTGAGGAATCAATTAAATATTTATTATTTAATTGAAAGTCTTAAAAGTCTTTCTACTACTACTAAATAAATCATTTAATTTATTTAGCTAATTCACTTTATCTTATTCTTCTAAATCTTAATCCTCTAATTTACCATTATTAAGTGATTTTCTAAAAATTACTTAATTTCCCTATCACCACATGACTATGTCTTCCTATTCCACCTCATATGCCACATTACTGGTGCAGGAGCACCTAAGGTCACCTAAGGTTTAGAAGCATACTAGGGCTTGGAGGAACACCAAGAGGGTCACATGGATGACCTTAAGAATTTGAAGACTAGAATGACCTATAAGGTCCTAAACCATTGTATTTGTGGCCATTAGAGCCAATTTGATGTAAGTTGAGTCAAAATGAGTTGATATGTTTCAAGTTGCCATGATAAGGCAAATAGCCCTATAAGGGTCACCATGTAATTGGGGTAATGGTTTATAGTCTTTGATAGGTTTGAGTGAGAATGAAATATGTAATATGACCAGTATGGTCATGAGATATGTAATAAGGGTTACCAATGTTATAAGGGGCTCTATGGTGCTAAGTTGGTCATAAGGCCTTTAATGGCTAATAGGATCGATAGGGTAAATAATAAGTGTTTAAAGGTGGTAAAATATAATAATATGGTAATGAGGGGTCATTAGTATAGAGTTTCCAAGTTGTCAACTTGACAACATCTTTATACACTATGTCATGACAAAAGGTCGGGTAAGAAATCTGTCAACACCAGTAAGGGATAACATATAGTTTTTAAAGAAGTTATAGTCGGTTCATTTTCCATGTTTTGTAATTGACAAGATTAGGAGGGTAGTTACTAAAGGTATTTTATCAGTCTTTTGGGGTGAAAAGAGACCTATTTTTCATGTAATGGTTGAAGGAATGGAGTAGTAGTTGGGTTGGTGAAGAGTTTTAAGTTTTGAATCAATAAAACAATACATATTATGTATTTCACTGTATTTTTTATGTAATAGTCTTGTTGTTTAGTGTTTTAAAGGATGTGAATGTTATATTTTTGCTAATTTATGGATTTAGGATGTTAGTGAAGTGAATCAGCTCAACTTTAGTTTTTAAATGACTTCATTTGGTAAAGAAATCAGAGAGATATCTTTGTTTGAGTGCAGATTGCCAAAACCTTGATTGAGGGTAGCATGAGAGGGGAGATAATGTAGTTTCTTGTAGAAGAACGTGGATCCAACCCCCAAATTGGATAGGATAATGGGGAAGGGTGTGTACAATAACCTCCTGAGTCTGCAGAGGACCGTGCGAGTTGGTGGCACAATTTTTGGACAGAGGAAGAGAGTAGTTTGTTGATAGTGAATGGGTGATTGCCTCAGAAAATACAATCTCAGTACGAGGACCATATCTCCCAATTGAACCATTGGATGTTTCTCAGATTTTTATATGTTGAAGGAAATGTAACTACACATATCCTCACTGGAGGGATTTTCATAATATGTTCTGGTTCAAAAGTTATAGACCTATGTGTATAGGTCTATCAAAGAGGACAACAAGAAGGTAAATTTGTTTTTGTTTGATCAAGAAGTTATCTTTAATGAATCAAATGAGGATGAGGGGTGTGGAAAGAGTATAGAGAGGTTATAGATGGTGTCTCATTGTATTTAGGGGTGTTGTAACACATTGGAAGGGTAGGTTTTAGTGATTGTTCAAGAAGGAGAAGTTGACTATCATAGTGGACAACAAGTACGAGTTTTGCATTCAAGGGTGGGATGCATAGTAGTTTTGTTTGGGGAAGACATTAAGGGTTTTAGGGGGACAATATAAGAGTCCTTTTGTGTTAAGGAGTAGTGGATCCATTGAGATTGATCCTAGTGGATAGGTCTTTGGAAGAAGGTAAAACACTAGTACTTTGGGGACAATCACAACACCATATGATCAAATATGTATTGATGCATGAGGGGAAAAGTTGAAAGACTGCAAACATTAGCATGTGGAGTCTAGTGGAACAGAAGATTGGTGGTTGACCACTAGGCTTTGCATCACTTACCCTAGGCTAAGGAAATTAATTTATTTTATTTTATAATTATCCTATTTATCCTCAACCATGAATCCCTATTTCTAAGGGATCTAAAGGGCTATGTGGCCTAATGACACTTAGACTCATGGCTACATGTCCTCATAGGACTTGGTCTATGTCACCTTTCCTACAAAGTAGTGGCTTATCCCTTCACCTCACTTGGTCAATGGTGACTCACATAGACACTTGTACAAAGAGTCATGCCATGGAAAATGTCTTTACTTCTTCCTCTCAAGAGTCATGGAGAGACACTTGACAAGTTTCTCTCCTTCCCATATGACCCTCCACCTTATCATTGTAGGAGGAACATTCCCTCTATTTTCTCTCTCACAATCCAACTACTCCCTATTATCCTTCAACCTTTTTAACCAATTCAATTCAACCATTGATCCCTCCAAATTTCAATCTCAACCACTTTATCTTGCCACATGAGA
The DNA here is from genome assembly GCA_027943335.1 of Chamaecyparis obtusa. NCBI lineage: Eukaryota > Viridiplantae > Streptophyta > Pinopsida > Cupressales > Cupressaceae > Chamaecyparis > Chamaecyparis obtusa. The sequence goes on from BSBK01003492.1 coordinate 574,002, forward strand.
TTTTGGGTTGCAAAAGCCTATAAAAGGAGCACTTTCTCTTCATTTGAAGTTAATTAGCATCCATATTAGCATTTTTGTGAGAACTATCCTTTTAGCATTTTGAGACCATTTGTGAGTAATTTAGCAATATCATTTAGGAATCAAAATTATCCATTTTATAATCCTCTTAGCCATTATCAAGTCATTCTTAATCTATTGGTAATCTATCTTGCATCATAGGTTTGAACATTTTAGGAACTCATCCTAACTTGCATAGTACATACCACTATTACAAACTTTGAATTCATCTTGGGAAGCTGGTTTAAAGTTCTAAGAGCTCAATAATCTAAGAATTCAAGGTAGAAGAAGATAATGAAATCAAGCTACAAAGAGTAAGTAAAGGTAATAGTTTATCTTGTTTTGTTTTTTTAATATTTCATGGAGTGTGCATGTTAGAAAAATAGGATTTTTAAACTAATTAGTCAATTAGTGGTTGAATTCTATTGTTAGACACCTTAATTGCATATATTTTTGGCACCCATTGTGGGGCCATGCCCCAAATTTAATCATATTTTTTATTTCATAAGTAAGAATATGTATTACAGGTGGTACCAACACATCCATTCTTATAGAGTGGCATATCTTCTCTACTTTGGCACATCCATCATAGAAACAAAATTTTTATAGAGACATGAACAATTTGCTTTATTTTCTATTTTCTGGCAAAATGATCTATTTCTACACATGTATTTTTTTCTACTATGCATATAATATTTTCTATTGTGCATATATTTTATTTTGTTGTGCATATATGACTTTTTCTTGTGCATTTAACCTTACGTCTTGCACATCTATCATGTTTAGTTAGGGTCTTAGTATAGTTGTTTAGTTTGCATATTTTGAAAAAATAAAAATTAGAATAATTTGCTAACAATTACATGTTGGTTTTTGTTGTCTAGTAACTAGGATTTACAGGTTTGTATTGTAGAAGGCCCCAATATCTAGACTTATAATCTATTT